>JAKTYC010000008.1:0-471641 GCA_030674335.1 [Candida] ascalaphidarum
GAGTATCGCTGGCGCTGGAGCTGCTGGACAACTGGACGCCCGACAAGGCGCGCAAGCGGCGGCGCACGCGGCTCGACTCGATGCCGTGCCGCGGGCTCGAGAAGTACTTTGGCGCCCACCTGGTGCTCTGCATCTTCCTGGACCTGCTGCTCGGGTGGATCAAGAACACGTTGAAGAAGACCGACGTGCACCTCATGAACCCTATCTACAACCTCCCGTACGTGTTCCAGCTGAAGATGCGCGGGTTCGTGATGAAGTGGATCGACCTCCCCGTGGTGGACGCCGCCCACAAGGCCCGCTTGCTCGAGCGGCCGTTCCCGCGCGACTCCCAGCTCGTGTTTGACTTTATCGACATCTACTACGAGCGCGGGCCCCTCAGCAACCGCATCTGCTCCTACAAGACCGTGCGCACCTTGTTTGAGTACTACTACGACAGCACCCCGGTCCCGCGCCGCCGGTTCAAAATCTCCGAGCTCTTGATCATGTCCGTCGCCTTGTGCTTGTCCATCGCCAGCAAGATGGACCAGGATACCACCGCCCTGCTCCTGGCCCTGCCCCTGGCCCACCCCACCAAGACCGCCACCCCGTCCACCATCCGCTCCATCCCCACCAGCGAGTTGCTCGCCTTGCAGGACGAATTGAGCGACAATAGCATCATCTACTACCAGCGCATCTCCGTCATCCTGGACGGCTTGGAAACCATCCAGGGCATCTTGATGCTCATCATCTTTATCGAAACCTCCCGCCTCCACTCCCAGGTCAACTACATCTTGCTCACCGTCGCCATCCGCTTCGCCCAGGAAATGGGCTTGCACCTGGCCGACATGTACGACGCCCTCACCGAAAAGGAGGCCGAGCTCCGCCGCCGCATCTGGCTCGTGTGCAAGTACCTAGACATGGAGATCTGCTTCCGCTGCGGCAACCCGCCCATGGCCAACACCGAGGACCCGGACGCCTTGTACATCTCCAATTTCGTCGCCGACATGTTTGGCGCCCTGAAGTTCAAGCAGTTCCCCATGCTCAAGGAGGACACCATCGGCGTCAGCCCCGCCGCCGCCGACATGCTTGACCGATACGGCGCCCTGCGCATATACTTGGACTACTACGTCTACTTGTTGACCCACATCCGCATAAAGAGCTACAACATGTTGTTCGCCAGCGACCTCTCGAACAAGTCCCTCGAGGGGCTCCTGACGGTGTTGGACCAGACCAACGCCGAGTTGTTCCGGTGCGGCGAGCTCATGGTGGAGAGCGTGCGCCCGCGCTTCTACGACGACCCGGCGTTCCACGTCGTGGGCGACGATATAGAGCAGGATAAGCGCGAGTTGATCATCACCGTGCAGCTCACCTTTTTTCTCCAGTTGATGATCACAAACAGAATCCCGTTCATGGTGGGCGTCACCGACTATGGCGACTTCACCGAGCGCACCGTCAAGTACCGCGAGATTTCTCTCAAGAGCGCCCGCACCATCTTGCACCTCGTGAAGCAGCTCAACTACGGCAACACCTCCATCTCCTACATCAACTGGATATGCTTCTACCCCATGGCCGCGTTCTTGATGATCACCGCCGTGTGCCTCAACCATCCTCGCGCGCCCGGGGCGTACGAGGACCTCCAGCTTCTCATTGACTTTTGCACCAGCTTCTTCACCCACAGCAAGTTCGAGCTCCCGTCAGGCCACCGCGGCGTGGACTTGTACAGCCAGAAGGACGCCATGATCAGCTTGATCTCCAAGGTGATGCTTCGCGTGGTGATCCGGGTGTTTGAGAACAACAACAACGTCAACATCATGGACAACAACGAGAGGCTCCAGACTGAGTTGGCCTTGACGGAGCAGGCGGTGCCTGACATCTTTGGGCCGAGCCAGGAGTTTGCCTCGCGCTTCAGCCAGGGCGCGCGCACGGCGCAGTTGATGGAGATCCCCAAGGTGTCAGGGGCCACGCTGTACCGGCGCTTCACCAGCGGCAGCAGCTTGAGCAGCCCCAACAACTCAGTGTCGCGCGAGGACCTGTTCATGGTGGACCGGTTCCGCATGGGCTCGATCGCAGGACAGGCCGCCAACGGCGGCGGCGGCGGCAGTGGCGGCGGCGGCAACAACCCCGGGTTCCTGCCCGCGCTCACGCCGGCGTTGCCCAGCATCGTGAGCCCCGCGGACCCGCGCGACATGCGGGCCCCGCTTCCAGGCGGCACGCCGTTGGGCGCAGACCTCTTGAACCCGATACTACACGACAACGCCGACCCGCTCGGGCTGGCGTTCTACGCGCTGATGAACGGCATGCCCAACTTCTTCTTTGACAACCAGTTGGGCAACGCCAGCGGACCGTGAAGCGGCCGATGTACACTATCTCCGCCAGGTGTAGGCCCCTGCAGGACAAGACACATAACGCCCGGGTGCGGTCGTGCGCCGCCCGCCCGGGCGCCGGAAAACATCTTCGTTCCGGCGCCACCGCTTTGCAACACCATGAGCGACGACACCGCCGAGCGCAAGAAACGCGACCGCGTGCTGAAAGCATGTACGTTCTGCCGGCAGAAGAAGATCAAGTGCAACGGCGCCAGTCCGTGCTCGCACTGCGTGGCGCTGAACCAGAGCCAGTGTCTGTACCCTCTGGACGCTGAGCGCAAGCCTAGAAGCAAGACCCACAGCAAGGCGGCACGGCAGCAGCTGATCTCGTACCTCGACGCGCGACTCGCGAAGCTCGAGGGGCTCATCCTCACGCTCGCCCAGCGCATGGACCCGGCGGCAGCGAGCGAGTTCGACACGCTGCCGCTGGCGCTGGAGGCGAACTCAGCCGACGGCGGGGGTGGCGACGGCAGCGCGCCCACGCTGGTGTCGGCGGGGACAGGGTCAGCGGCGCCGACGGTGCTGCCGCACGGCGCGTGCCCGCCTGAGCACGACGCGCCCGCGGCGGCGGCAGCGGCGGCGGCGGCGCCTCCGCAGCGCATCTCCATGTTCCAGCTCTTTGAGCGCTACAACGGCCTGCACTCGATGCACCACATGTTCTCGCGCGAGTCCGTCGAGTGGCTCAAGAACAAGCTCCCACCGCACGACCGCCACTTGACGGCGCCGTTCGAGAACATGATGCTGCTCGTGAACGCCTCCTTGCGCCTGTTCCTCCACGTGTGGAGTGCGCCCATGATCTCCGACGAGGAGGGGCGCATCAAACTCAACGAGGGCATCTTCCCTGCCGACTCCCGCTTCGTCGACGAGGTGCTTGACTGCTCGGAATCCATCTTCCTCGTGTCCTTCCTTGTTGACCGCGACGAAGCCAAGGCTCTCTTTGACCGTTACTACTTGCTCCAACGCAGCAACGGCCTGGCCGCCGCCGCAGGCACCCGCAAGCTCCTGCCTTCCGAGTTGCTTCTCATGAACACCTACTTGTGCATCTGCATCTCCGTTGTCATTGACAAGCGCATGAGCTCCTCCATGCTGGGCGCGCGCGCTGCCCGTGCTGGCGCCGGCGCCGGTGTCCTCCTCCCGACCTTCTCCACGGAAGATCTCATCTCCCTCCAGTTGCAGTTCTTTTCCAGCGCCGTGCACTACTACCAGCGTGTGTCTGTGCTCAGCGAGGGACTCGAGACGGTGCAGGCCATCCTCTTGCTCGTTATCTTCCTCGAAACCTCCTGGGTCAAGTCCCACGTGAATTACGTCCTCATGGCCATCGCTGTGCGCTATGCCCAGGAGCTTGGCCTTCACCGCTTCGAGTCTTTCCAGAGGATGCCGGACAAAGTCCAGGACCGCTGCCGCCGCCTCTGGTGGTTCTGCCAGTACTTGGATATGGAAATCTCCTACAGAATGGGCAAGTCCCCGATGGTCAACTTGGACGACGTGTCGACGTTGACTGCCTCGGACATGAAGAGCCTCGTCAGCGGTTTCAGCGACTGCGAGTCCCTGAGCTGCTTCACTGAAAGCGGCATTCTCTCCTCAGAGCTCCTCGAAAGCATAGTCAAGAATAAGGGCTTCCACATGTACTTGGGCCATTACTCGTGCGCTTTGATCAGCATTCGTGCCAAGAGCTACAACCAGCTCTTTAGCGCGAAACAACAGAATGCCTCGTTCGAGTACCTCGCCACCACCATCGAAGAGTTGAATGCTGACATGTTCCGCTTGGCTGACACCATCGACTACCGCGTGAAGCCTCGTTTCTACAACGACCCCAACTTTTCCCTCTCCACCACTGATTCAATTTTCCTGAGTGGAATCATTGGTGATTGCAGCCAAGAGAATGTCTTAACCATCCAGCTTAGTTTCTTCATCCACTTGATGACTATCAACCGCATGATGTGCCAGCTCGACACTGCTGAATCGGATGAAACCCAAAGTGCAAGATTTAGGCAGCTTTCGTTAGACAGCGCCAGAACAATTTTGCATATCACCTGTGGAATCGACAGAAACGTTACACCCTTTTCGGCCATCAATTGGTTGATCTTCTATCCACTTGCTGCATTCTTGAATTTGGCTGGTAACTGTATCAACCGCCCGGAGGCACCTGAATCCAATAGCGATTTGCAATTATTGATCAAGGTGTCCATGGATTTCTTTGCCTATGTCAACAAGAGCACGCCCGTTTCGGTTAGCCCAAATTCGGTGTTCAAGGTGTTCAGTCAGAAGGAAAGCCTAATGGATTGCCTCTCCAGGGCTATATTGAGGATCACCTTGAGCATTTTCAAAGATAAGAGGAAGCTTGATTTCTTGGAAAACAACCCAGCCTTGGCAGCTCATTTGGCCGGGACTGATAGAATGTATCAGGAATTCTGGGGCTCCAAGGCGAGAGTTCCATTCAGTAAAGATTCCGCGGCATCTGTCGGCAACACGTTTTGGCGGTGGACTGCGGGAGCGCAAGGCTTGTCACCGAGTGTCAGCTCCCCACACGTCAACAGCGGTTCAAGTGTGCCTGACACGAGAAAGCCACCACAGTCATACAAAGTGGCTGACAGGAGCCCCTCAATCTCCAGTATGTTACATCCAACGCCGGGAGTGGTTACAGATTCTCCCAATGGTTTGCCACAGGCCTACGCAAATTCTACACCGCAAGGGAATCAATTCCCAACTATGGAGGAAATCAGCGAAGACGTTTTTAACAAGATCTTCGACACCAATTTGGATACCTTGCCGAACTACTTTTATGACAACAACTTGGAATTTAGATGATCACGTGGGATTTTGGTTTGGAATTAATAAATACAGAGAGCAACTGTTTTCTCCTTGTATTCGTTATATTGGCAGGTGTAGGATCCCAAACGGCCAACATTGGAATCTGTTGATGCAATAGTCTATGCTACAAGCAGGCACTAACTGATGTCAATTCTATTGATGTAGGTATACAGAGTCATTAAACCTCAGTGGGCTTCTCCAAAGGACCTTGGTTGTTGGAGCTGGTAGTAGACTTTCTGGGGGAAGCAGAGGAGGAGCCGTCGACATTGTCCTCACGGGTCTCCAACTGCTCCTTCTCAAAGTCGCCATCGTACAAGCCCAATTGGGTACCTTGCTCTTCGATTTCCTTCAAGGACAACTTGGGCATGGTGGCAGCAACTCTCCATGGCTGTCTGCCGTCAGTGTGAGCCTTGGCGAAGATGATGTCAATCTCTTCCAAAGATCTACCTGCGGTCTCAGGGTAGAAGAAGAAAATGATGGGCAAAAAGGCGTAGTTCATGCAAGCAAAGAACAAGTACGTACCCCAGTTAGATCTGTTGATGAAAATGGGGGTGAACATGACAACAGCGAAGTTAGTGAGCCAGTTGGTACAGGTGGAAACGGCAGAGGCAGCGGTTCTGGTTCTCAAAGGGTTGATCTCAGGAGGGTAGATCCAAGGCAAGGGCAAGATAGTAAAGGCAAAGAAGACAATGAAAACGAAGATACCCACGGCGGCACCCTTAGCATTCTGCTGAGTGGGGTGGACCAAGCATGCGAATGAAATGGTGAAGGCAATACCTTGACCCAAGGCACCAATCATAAACAAGTTTCTTCTACCCACAGTTTCAATCATGAAGAACGAAGGGATTGTGGCGAGCATGTAGACGGTAGCGAAAACACCACCAAGGACCAAGGACATTCTGCGGGCATTAGACTGGCCCTTGAGAATAGTCTCCTCGAACAAAACAGTAGAGTAATAAATAGCGGCGTTGCAACCAGTGAATTGTTGGAAGAACTGACCAGAAGAACCAACAATCATTCTCTGGAAGTGCTGGGTCTTACCACCGGTCAACAACTCTCTGAAGCCAACCTGGGATCTGTTGAATCTGTTCACGGCATCCTGGATAACAGTGGCCTCGGCATACACCTCGTCGTCCTCCGCAGACAAGCCCTTCAACTTGGCCAAAACGTCCAAAGCTTCAGGCTTTCTGTCTCTGGAGATCAACCATCTAGGAGACTCGGGCAATCTGATGATACCAATGAACAAGAATGCGGCGAACACGATCTGGAAGGCAATGGGGAACCTCCACTGTACAGAGGTTTCGACGTAAGACAACCCGAAATCGATCCAGTAAGCGATAAAAGTACCAACAGCAATGACGGCACCTTCGTAGCACACCAATCTACCTCTGTTCTCTGCTCTAGACATTTCAGACTGCCACACAGGAATGGTGGCGGTGTTCAAACCGTTACCGATACCGGTAATAACTCTGCCAACAACGAACTGACCCAAACCCCAGTGAGGGCCAAACGCAGCCACAGAGATGACAGTACCAAGAATGATAATCAACGAGCCAGCCATGATCAAAGGCTTTCTGCCAGTCTTCTCACCTCTCACGAGAGCGAAAATGGCGCCAAAGAAGCAGCCCAACTCGTAACACGAAGTGACAGCACCCTGCACCACAGTGGTATGATTGGCGTTATTGCCCTTCAAGGTGGCATCAGTAGGAGGGAACTCCTTGTTGAATTGTGTACCAGTAATGATACCGGACATCAAACCCTGGTCGTAACCGAAGAGGGAGAAACCAGTAACAGCAGTGATGGTGACGGCGGCTCTGAGAGCCTTGCCGTTCAAACCCCAAGTTGAGGTTCTATCGACAACGTAGCCCATGGTATTATATTAGCAGTAAGAAAACAATGAATGATAGGGTGAGGATCGCTAGGGCTCAAGAAATTAAGATGAAAAGCAAACTGTGGGGGCAAGCAGCCAGCCTATTTATAATGTTCCCCAGCAGCATAAAATTTTTTTTTTCTTGCTAAAGTGTTTTTCTTTTCTTGTTTGAGCACTGTCTTTATGTGGCCTGATGTAATTCCGAGGGCAGGTGAGCGTCGAGGTGGCTGAAATTTCTTACCTCATTGCGCTTGCTGGACCCTCGGCATTGCTGAACCCTGCGGCAAAATACACCCTCGGAAATCCCAATCCGGTTCCGAGGGTAATGACCAAGCCGTGCTATATGCCAGCAGCTCAACGCTCACGACACATGCGGGTGCGCATGCAGGTGCGTCTGCAGGTGGATATTTTTATTTCGTGTAACAGGGCCCCAGTGCGGACCCTCTATGAGTGCAGACAACGGGTATATTTCCGTTTAGGTGATATATACTGGCTAAGCTTTTGACCCACCACTGCGTATCCTTTACAGTCTAAAAGAATGTGGGGTTTCTCCGCCCCGAGCTTTAAGCCTCGCCTATAGATGACTCCAATCGGAACTGTAAATTTAAGTAAATGTCGCGCTCCTGCTGTCCGGACAGTTCCAATGTCGTTCCTGTTAGTAGAGTCCTCTTCGCCTCCTACGCCGTGAACCAAATATTCAATCCTAGTTCATCTTAGAGGCAAACTTTTGTGATATGTAAATCACTTTGACGTAGTGTAGCCGATTCAAATGAGTTTGGGATAGTCCTCAAAGCCGGATCCAGTACACTCTATATGTTTCGAGAGGTGAATTCTCAATGGCACAAGTGACATATTTACCTCAGAGTTCGCTCATTTGGCAAGACTCTGTAGACCAAGGTTAAGTCTAAGCGTCTTCTTAGAATAGCTAACGAGGTATTGACAGCTCGGAACCTAACAATGAGACACTATTGTTTCTAACGAGGAGTCTTGAAGAATAAATTTTCGATTCCTGATACGATTAGCGGAGATCTACAGACTCATTGTGGCGACAGTATCCTGCCAGAGCCGTCAGTAGTTAGGCATATACGTAGCATGGAGCTAAGCTGATCGTTCAGGAGGACCAGGGCTCCAAGTTAGAGACTTTGCGACTGCCTGGGTTGCATTCCGTTGTTCAGCGATACACTCCATCAGCTATGTCAATAGGAATCATGAAAGTGAGGAGAGTCTGCGTTTACATTGGTATCTAACAAATGAAAGATTCTTAATGCTTCGTGGTACTACTACTACCAAATTCATACCCCTTGCTAAATAGGACCCATCACAAGCTTCCTTGGTTAAATAAGGAACGTATTGTGAAGTAGTCCATCTTTAGTTTCTCCGACAATGCTACACAATTTGATCATATCTACGAAGTGGTGTTTCACTAATTTGATTTCGTCTTCTCTAAGTTAGATGTTACAATATCGGTAATACGGTAACCTACGCAAACTCATAAGATGGCCACGATAGTTAAATTCATTTGCTGTACTCTGTGATCTCATGGCTATTCAAAATTCTACGCTGGAACGTACTCTCGGAGTAAGAACATACTTTCCCCAGAATTATTTACGGGTAGTCATGATGCGACATTTTGTCTGGGAGTGCATGTTTTGTCGACTCGAAGCCATAGTTCGTTACGCCCATACGGCATCCTTTTCCCCACTGCCCACATGGCCCCCACTGCAGATTTCTTCCCCGCTTGTAATCTTTAACCCACTGCCCCACTCGTCAAAGACGCGCGTATCGCAGTCTGAGATTGAGCTTTGTTCAAGCCTCACTACTTCACGTGACATATGCGTCTGCATGGCTGTACGTCCCGCACACGCGAGCGGTAACGTCATTCCTGTGCCCCACTAAGCAGGTACAGTACACACAAAGCCAAAGACGACAGAGTCACACACCCAAAGGGCGAAAAACAAAGTGCTCGAGTCAGCATCTTGTTCGTGGGGGACTTGCCCCGCAGTGGCGCCTTGATCTATGTTCCTGCAGTGAAGCTTACGCTCTAAACAGCATGAATTCCCGCGCACCAACGTTAGCCCCCGGCATGCGGTGGACTGGCTCCGATCGGAGTTTACGCTAAAACCTTCCAGCACGAAACCTTGCACGCCCCAAAAAATAGACTACTGTTGGACTAAACTGATGTGGTGGGCGCACACTCATGACGCGATGATGAATTGCGTTATGTCAGGTATGGTCCTTGAGTAAAAAATATTCATACATGCGTGGCCCCAAGCACATTCTTTGAATAATATGTGCGAGCACCAGTGATGTAGGACGGCTCCCCCACCATGTCTGCAAGTACGGGGAGCGGATTTCACCTGCTTGACGGCAATATCTATGGCCTTGTTATTGGTTACCAGCCTTGCAGTTTTTCCGCTTCAATCAAGCCAAACACGCAAAGCACCCGCAGCCCATACCAGGGTCAGCAACCGAAAGTCTTCCTTACACGCGGTGTTACATCCGACTGTGCAGTACCCTGCAGATATAGTCAACGGCTACGTCACAGATCCGATTGCAGCTGCATAACAATACCCTCGGCTGTCACACCGACCCTCGGAAGTCGAATATGCAGACAATTTTTCTTGGCTATGTTTTGTGTCATATTCTGCGGATCCAGACCAACTATTGTAGAGATCGCTGAACGCTGGTGATGACTAAAACGGGTGTGCATCGCGTCCGAAGGTTGTGACACAATAGGGCCTCGCTCACAAGCGGGGGTGGCGGTAAGGAGACGATTGTAGATACCTACTACCTCTGCCCCACACTTGCCCCACCAAGCACCTGTCAACTTAATTTTATGCAGACCTGGAACTCTCCGCTATTACGTTCTGTGGTTTACTGTCGTTGTGCCGCATGGCTCTCGGGTTGCATTTTCTGACACAGAAGACGACGTGGGGGCGCGAGATATGTGCCTTGGCGTAGGAGTGACGCGTGCAGCGTAGGTCGCGTGCCCGGGGCACCTCCGCATTTCGTCAAGCGGTGCAACAACTAGATTTGTGTCCCCTCGGATGAGAATCTGCGAGGAGCTCCTCGCTGATTGTACAGTCTACGAGTTCAAAGCGGTAGGCGTCAATAAATTATGAGCGCGAGATAAGAGTGTCTAACCACCGATTGTAGTGGACAAAGCCATCTCGTGCCATACGTAATGCTACGGGGGTGTCCATCGTAATTTTCAATAACCGTGATACTAATACAGCGTCTTCGCTTCCCCAAAAAAATTGGCGTCGCGATGTCTTAAGCTTAGAAAGAAGTCAAACAGAATTATATGCAATGTTTAGACACGCCGCTTGAGTGCCTGTATGATCGTTTCCATGTCCCATCTCTTTGTTATGTCGAGCTCGAGGCAGCCAGTGACAATATCGAACATCCATCGAAACTCGTCCTTGTCGATACTCTTCCACTGTTTATGCAATAGCTGTAGCTGTTCTTGTCTCTTCATATCCATCATCGATGGTGAGAGCATCAACAGACCCAGCATACCCTCGTCGTTATCTTCTTTAGAACCTTTCTGACCCTCCTCACCATTGAGCACCCATTCATTTAAACAGGCCTTCTTCAACTCGAGTCGATTGTACTTACCAGCCGTAATTATGGCACGCAAACGAGGCTCGTAGGGATGTTGGAAGGGAAGACGTCCAACAATCATGGCATACAACAACACTCCAAGGGCCCACACATCGGCTGATGGGCCGAGAGGAGGTGGCGTGGGCGATAATAGCTCGGGCGCAGAGTAAGGAAGTGAGCCAATATGAGAATGTGGTAACTCTGAGTCAATACCCGGAGCTTCTCCGTTAGGCTTCTTGCTCACAGAGGATTGGGTTGGAGTCAAATCCAAGGACTGCGGCGCTGGCCCGTGTGGCTTCAAGATATCGGAGATGCCAAATTTGAAGTCATCCTTAAACAAATGATGCGTGTTTTTCGTGTGTCCACCCTCGTAGGGCTTACGGTTGGACGTGCTGGACGATTTACTACGCCCCATGAAGGCAGCGTCAAAGTGTAAGAGGGCGCGTAAATGGCTCATGCTGGACAGCGGGTCCTCATCGGTGTCATTCGTGCGAGCTTCACTTTGGGACGGTCGCATTTGAACAAGTCGAGAGTTGTGTCTGCTTAATCTATGTGAGTATACGCGAGCCATACCAAAATCACATAGAATAATTTTTTGATCCGTTTTGTCGGTGTCATCAACCAAAACGTTTTCAAGCTTGAGATCACCATGCACGATGCCCTTTTCAAAGTGCATGTAAACCAAGGCACTAGTCAACTGTTTCAAAAAATCTGCCGTTTTCAGTAATCTGGATCTTTGGTCTTGAAGCAGAAAGTTAACTGGACCCAGAGAGAAGCTCAGAAGACCGTGATTGTAGATGCCCCACTCGGAGACAACTTCAAAAAGCGTACCTCCTCTGATGCAATTGGTGATACAAAAGATTGCAGTCTCGGTTTCAAAATGCTGGAGGAGGGGCAAGAGATTAGGGTGATGGAGCGTCTCCCATATCTTGATCTCCTTGCGAAACACATCCAATACCTTGGGGAGAGAGTGCTTTTCGGGACTATGCTTGGGGGAGGTGGTGCCATCAATCTCACGCACCGATTTGACAATTTTGACCGCTCGCACGGTGCCATCCTTGATGTCAGTACACTCGCGAATAGTTCCCCAGGCACCAAAACCAATCACCTTTCCGAGCTTATGATCCATGACTATGGCGCCTTTTTCATCGACATTGTACTTGGGCGGTGGTGGGTTTTCATTCAACTTTTTCAAGTCTGAAGTCGACGACAAGGCCAAGAGCCTGCCGGCGAGAGTGTTGGAGCTGTCTCTGCGGGGACGGCGGTAATTTG
Source organism: [Candida] ascalaphidarum (assembly GCA_030674335.1). Taxonomy (NCBI): domain Eukaryota; kingdom Fungi; phylum Ascomycota; class Pichiomycetes; order Serinales; family Debaryomycetaceae; species [Candida] ascalaphidarum. Next base: position 11,899 of record JAKTYC010000008.1, read on the forward strand.
TCGGTGCCGAGCCACTCCCGCCACTGACAGAGCTTCTAGGGGTGCGCCCCAAGCTACTGCCTCGCTCGCCAAAGTAGTTTTTTGCAATGACGGAAAACTGCGAGTAGTCGATGGAGTCGGAGAAGGACTGGACGAGCTTTTTGCGTTGAGAGTAAGGCAAGTCGTTGAAGTTGGGCGGCAAAGAGTTGAGGATGGCCTCATAGTTGACCTCGCCCGTATCGGGATTGACGAGCTGGCTGGTCTTGAACTTTTTCTTCTTGTGGTCGTCCGACTCGAACGCGGAGGTGGGAGATCCCGAGTCGTTCTTTTTCAAGTAGTCGGACAACTTGGTGAAGGAGTGCTTGACGTTGCTAAGCTGCGAGCGCATGTGGATGGGCTTGGGTGCGACTTGGGCATGCAACTTGTTGAGATCCAAGTAGGAGGCGTCTCGGCTCGCCGGCGTCTGGGCAGACGAGGTGGAGTTGGACGTGGTGGTCTTGGAGATGGGCGCCATGGCGTCGGCGTCCTTGAACTTCTCCTGCAAGTGCTGGTCCAGGTCGGTGCCCTGGTTCCAGTGGTAGATCATCTCGCCAAAGTCGAGGCCCGGAATGTACTCGTCCTCCAAGCCAATGAGCCGCTCGGCCACGTACTCGTTGTGCGAGCGCAGGTAGAGGCGGTCGCTGCCAGCGTCGGAAGGGTTGCGCGAGGCGCGGGGCCGGATGCGCCCGTCATCATAGAGCCGGTGCCCCGTCTCCGTGTCAAAGTTGCCCTTCTCCGTCTCCGAGTACGTGCGAGTGAGCTTGTAGTTGCGCTCGGGCGACGTCTCGCGGCCGTAGCCCGGCGAGCGGGCCACGCGCGAGTCCGACTGCGTCTGGCCCGCGGCCGCTTCGTGCGGCGCGAGCTGGAACCGCAGGTCGTCGAGAAGGTTCACCATCGACACCTTGGGGCGCGACTTCAAAGGAATATCCATCTTGGCGGACTCAGACCCACAGGTCTTCTGGTGAGATGCGGGCTTGTGTGGGGAGCGCGTCGGGCGCGCAGGGGCTCAGTGCGGAGCCGCTCCTTGTGCGGGGCGAGCTGCCGCTATAAATATCGCTGGTCGGCGCCCTGAGCACAGGCACGCGGTGCCTGCGGCGAGTAGCGCCTAACTGTGTGGCCGCGGTGCTGGAGTTGTGCCACGCGGAGGTACAATTGCGGGACGCAGAACCGGTGTCAGCACACGAGTCCACGGTCGCGACTGCGCAGCAACACGCACAACCAGAAGCTCGATACCTGCGACACGAAAGGGGCAGAATCAGCACGAGGCGAGGAAAAGAATGATGATTTGTGGGGCCAGAGCGCTTTTTCTGCTGCGTGGTCGTGCGCACACCGTCTCTTATTGGCCGCAGCCGCCGGTGCGGACGAGGGCGGGCCCGCTACGCTGCCGGCGTGGTGCCATGCTACAAGGCGAAGGTTATGGCTAAGCATTGAGTTGTAGGTACGTTTTGGGCAAGACACCGGGGGCACGGGACGGGCGCGCCCACGCTGTCAGCACGTGACTCTGTTGCGCCCACGGGCGGCGGTAGTCAGCCACGCCCGGCTGGCCTTGGCCGTGACTGCCCAGCCTACCCCGTCGCTTGCGGTTGCCCCGCTGACCACCTGCAGGACATTTGTGGGGCGATGGCACGCATCTCCGATAATATACACTCTTTGCAGCATATTCCGCTACTGCTTCAGCATAATCAACGGGTTGATGAACGGCTCCGCAAGAAGGTCCACCGCGTCGGGCCGTTTGTTGTGGTCAAACTCAAATGTCTTCTTGAGGAAGTCCTGCCCCTCGGACGTGCTCCACTCGGGGATCTGGGGCGAGATGTGGGTCCCGATCTTGAAGATGGCCTGCATCTGGCTGAAGTCGGGAAATGGGTGCTTGCCAGTGAACATCTCCACCACCAAGCACCCCACGGACCAAATGTCCGCCTTCTTCGTGTACGTAGTTTGCTTCACCACCTCTGGAGCCATCCAGTAGACCGAGCCCTGCAACGACGCCCGCCGACCAGACTTTTGGTCGCTGTCTTCTGCCGAACTCACTTTTTTGGAGATGCCAAAGTCGGAAATCTTCACCGTGCCCTTGATGTCAATCAATATGTTGGCACCCTTGATGTCGCGGTGTATGATGTCCTCGCCGTGGAGGTAGCGCAACCCAATGAGAACCTGCCCCACAAAATTGCGGATCAACGGCTCCTCAAACGGCCCGTACAGGTAGAGCATCAGCTGCACCGACCCGCCGGGCACGTACTCGAGGAAAATGTTGAGGAAGTTTTCGTCGGTCAGCGAGCCGAGATAGCGCACGATGTGCTCGTGGTCAAGCTCCTTGAGAAGCGCCATCTCATGCTGAAGGGCTTCGATCATGGCCTGCAGCAGCTCGTTTTTAGAGTTCTTGTCTGGAAGCAGCACCTGTTTCACCGCCATGAGTTCACCTGTAAATGGGTTCATGCCGAGGTAGACCAGCCCAAAACTGCCCAGCCCAATGCGCGCGCCCTTGACCCACTGGTTTATCGTGTCCCAGTTGTCGCCGTAGTCGTCCACATAGTCGCCGAGGAAATCGTCCTCGTCGTCCTCGATGCTAAAGAGTTCGATGCGCGAGTACCGATTATGGGCCTCGCTGCTGCGGTCAAGGAAGCTGGCAGCAATAGACTTGCGGCGGTCGGCGCGCTCCGTACGCTGGCTCCCGCCAGAGACCACCAGGCGTGCATCGGCACCAGACTTGTTATCCGCACCCGAGGCGATGGAGGGCGGCTTGCTGAGCACGGAGGACGCGTCGTTATGCACGGCCGAGTCGATCAGATGAATGTTGTTGACCATCAACTCACCGATGGTGCGGCCCGGAAGCCGGCGGCGCTCGTTGGACGAGGCAAGGGAGGGCGCCACATACGTGGAGTTGCTCACCACAGACATGCGCTTGCTGTGCGGGGGCGTCACCACGGAAAGGCTGCTTTCGGATGCAAAGTTGAAGCGGCGCGAGAGCCGCACGCTGTAGCGCACGGAGTTGCGCACGGTGGTTTCCAACGCCTTCTGGTCGGCCTCGGGAAAATACTCGGCGAGGTTCAGCGAGATCAACTCGCTTGGCGGCCGCTGGCCGAAAAAGTTGCGCATCGTCGGCGGCGGGCGGAGATCGGAGGGGTCGGGGATGTGGAAGCGGCTCAAGTCGGCGCGCAGAAGCGTATCGTGCAGCGAGAAGCGGTCATATTTGTCCTTGATGCGAAGCGAGGTCTCGAGCGCGGCCTCGGTGGGGTAGTCGTCGCCCTCGCAGAGCATGATGCGGTGCTTCTCCAAGCGGTCGGGCGAGTAGCAGATGGTGACCAACTCCACGTCGTACAACGTGGTCACGGCGGCGCTGTCGTTGTGCACGTACGCGTTGTACTGCACGTCGTGCTGCCGGATGCCGAGCTTCTTGAGCACCTTGCGCTTGATGGACTGGGCGTTGAAGCAGCCCGTGACATTGACCCGCTTCGTGAGGCCGTCCGCGAGCACAAACGTGATGTTCTTGTTGGAGTCCTTGCGCGCCGGAAGCGTGCCCAGGCTGCCGGTGGGAAGAAGCGTCAGCGAGTCGTTGCCAAGCTCGCGAAGCTCGCCGTGGCGCGGGCTGCGCGGGTCGAGCTCGAGGCTCAACTGCCGGTAGAGCTCCTCCACCGACACCGCTTCCGCCGTGCGCTCAGCCTTGAGCGCCGCCACCGCAAGCTCGATCCGAAGCCGGTCGCCTAGCCGCGCCACGCCAAGCTCCCGGAGCGCGTCCGCGTCGAGCTCGGGCACGAGATCCATCGTGATGCCCTGCTCGGCAAACCGCGCCGCGTACTGCTGGCAATTGAGCCGCGTGAGCCATTGTTTCACCTCGCGCGCATCGCTGTCGGCGGCGCCAACGCTGGCGCGCTTCTCGTCTCTCGATCGCGGCGGCTCGGCCATCTGGTGGCTGTTCTACCGCCGCTGCTGTTTCGCACCGGTACGTTGTCACGTGAGCGGTTCGCGTGTGCGCGACCGCCCAAGGTTAGCGTTTCGCTTCCATTCCGAGGGTGTGCACGTGACGCGGCATCCACCACCGAAAGCTTAACGTCCGCCAGCACTTGCTTGGCAGAGCAAGGTTGCCGTAACGGCGACGGCAAGTGTAAGATTTCCGGCTGGGTGGGGTGTAGAGCGCAAAACTTAGCTGCAATCGAGACCGGGCCCCAGGCGCTTGCTTGGAGTGTCCGGCCGCGTGCACCGAACACTGCCGGTAGGGTTGTAGATTGGCTACCGGTTGACGCGATCCTGAGCCTGGACCCACTCCCCGCATCTTGCTCTGCGGGACCAGAATGTAGCGCTGCCACGGACTACGGAGACCGCACCGGCGAACTTGTGCGGATCTCCCTGCTTCTCGCCTACTGCTGCGCGGCTGTTTCCCCGCCAACAACGCCTTTGCTCGTCTATAACTGCTACGCTACTCCCCGTGTCCCCGCAAGCATTTGCTCGCCTATTACTGCTAGGCTACCTCTCCACGCACGACAAGTGTTTGCTCGTCAATCGCCGTGGCGGGGTCGCTCTCCAAGCGCTTCCACGTCTTGATGGTGCGCTCGCGGGTATCAATGTCGTACACCCGGAGGCGCCGCACGTAGCCGCCATATCCGCCGTAGCCGCCCTCTCCCACGCCGCCGCCGTAGCACAACCACATCTTGGTCTCGCCCGTGTCGTGCGAGAGCGAGTCCTTCAAGCAGTAGTCGTTGGCATGGTCATGCCCAACGCTCACCACGCTCACACCGAGACGTCCCAACACGTGCCGAGCACCAATGTTGTAGTTGGGGCCCGTCACTCTCTCGAGGTGGGTGCCCACCAACTCCTGGTTTTCAGTGTTGTGGTATTCAGGAAGCGGTATGTGGAAGAAGGACATGGCCATGCGGTCCGCACCAGCATCCTTCGCCAGTTCTCGTTCCAAGAACTTGAGCTGCGACTCTTTGAGCCAGTCATAGCCGGGGTTCACCTTGGGACGGGGCGAGTACTTGTGAGTGTCCAAGAAGAACAATGTGATCGCAGACTCCCGTGACGACTCAGGACTGATACGTATCACATAATTGCCCACGCCATCCACCCCGGTGGGCCCCACTTGCGCCAATGAGTACGGCAAGCCGGCAGAAAGCGACATGATCTCGCCCCGCGATAACGAGCCCTCATCGTCGTGGTTGCCCATGGTAACGGCATACGGGATCTTGCGCTGGATGAATGGATTCAATGCCTTGTACACGGCGGTCTCCGCATCTGGCGCCTCGTCTCCAAATACTTGGTCGCCAGTGAGGACAACCAAGTCAGGTTTTTCCTCGTCGAGCACCTTCTCCAAGAACTTGAGAGTGCGTGGGTCTGCACGGCAGCCCTTGGCCGACTCTTTGGGCACAGGGTCACGGCACTTTCCATAACCAGTCGCAAAGTGAAGGTCTGCCACTTGGAGGATCTTCAACCGTCCATTGGTGACGGTGGGCTGCTTCTGGTACTGCTTAGTCTTGTAGTCTGCTCTGGGGCCCTTTCTGTAAGTGATATATGGCCGCCTATTCTTGTCTCCCTTTATATCTGAGAGAGGGCCATGCTTGTTGAGGCGCCAATTGGGGCGCGGCTCTACCCTGTCCTCGCCAAAAAGGACATCGATTGCCGTGAGAGCGTCTTCGGCGCCTGTCTGTCCGTATTTGATCCAGAGACCGTGCGATTTGAGCTCCCATCCGCTGGCCTCAAGCTCCTCAGGCGTGGGAATCTCGTATTCCACCTTCAAGTCGTGCCTATTTGTCTCCACTGTGCGCTTTGAAGGCGTGCCCCGCTTGCCATTGTTGTCATGGCCCTGCTCTTTCTCCTCCGTCGCCTTCTCCTTTGGTGACTTGTTCTCCACTTCGGTCTGCTTCCCTTCTGGCTTGTCTTGGGGCGTGTTATCCAGCTGGTCTTCTGCATCTGCGCCTGATTCACCCTTCGGAGTCTCGTCCAGCTTGCCTTGCGCCTTTTCTTTCGGCTTCTCCTCCTTCGGCTTGTCCTCCTTAGGACCATCCTCCTTCGGCTTGTCCTCCTTCGGCTCGTCCTCCTTCGGCTTGTCCCCATTCTTTGACTGCTGCTCCTTCCCAGCCTCTTTTTGACCCTTCACGTACTTGTCATATTCGTGCATCGTGTCAACCTCGCCAGCACCCTTGTTCGACGTCTCCTCATGGTAGTCAGAGTCGTATGTGCGCTGCGAATGAAAGTCCTCGAGAATATGCGTGGGAATCCGGCGCTTATCATTGCCCGGCACGGTAGCGTCCACCTTGGGATTCGAGACTGCAATGTCCACCACAAACCGCGCATCCTTGCGGTCGAACACGGCGTCCTTGCGAAGCTTCTTGTAGGCGAGGTACTGGCGGGAGAGCAGCAGGGCGCCTAGCGTCAAGTCCTTATCGATGCGCGTCCAGCCTCCCTGCTCGCCTAGATCGCCAAACGCGCCGGCAGAGGCGGCCGGGGTACCACAATTCGCCTTCAGGAACCGGTTGCAGTTCGTCACGGCCACATCGATAATGTAGCTGTCAGCATTCGGCTGGAAGAAAGATGGCACGCGTGCAATGTACCGCTGGAGGATGATATACCGGTCCTTGTTGGCCACGTATAGGAGCCCCGCAGCAACAAGAAGGAACACCCCCAAGTACGTGACCTGCCGCGTGTAGCGTCGCGACAACCTCATCCCTGTGAAGAAAAGGATGGTGCGTGGGCCACGCGCCTCTGCTATCGGGCCAGTAGGTCACGTGCTTGACCGGCTGCGCACCTCTGCAATCAGGACGCACGTCGAGTATTCCAAACCACCACGAAACGCCAGCTACACGTCACCGTTCTGCAATCATTCATTCGTGTTCCCAGCTCATTGCGCTGCTCAAGGCTTGCGCCTCGCCTCAATTGCGCGACTTGTCCTCAGCCGGCGGAAAGTTGGCCGCATCGACCTGCGGCTTGTGCTGGCTCGGCGTGAGCAACAGACCGCCCCGCTCCTGCTCCAAGCGCTGCTCCCGTGCCTTCGCCTCGGGCTCCACATCGGGGAAGCTGCTGGCATCCACCTGGGGCTTGTGCCGGCCGGGATCAAGCACCAGCTTGCTGAACGCCAGCTGCTCCTCGCGCGATTGGGAGTCCTGCTCCACGGCCGGGAAGGTTGCGGGGTCGGCCTTGGGCTTCGTGACCGACGGATCCAACACGCGCGAGTGCGGCTTGTTGATCTGGCTCCAAGGAACCTGCTTGCCGCCCATATCGACGAGAAAATCCTTCTTATCTTCTCCACTCATAGCTCTTATTGCTCGAAAACCGTATTTGGGCTTCAAAAGCTGAAATTTGCACTGCGACGGAGGCAAAATAATAAGGGATCAGGAAGAAGAGTTGCCCCCCGAACAGCACAGGCTTGCTGCGACCCACTCCTGGCACGTGCCGCGCACGTGCCGCGATGCTACCCCGGATTTCAGACTACGAAACAGCAGCTGTGGCCAATGCATTAGACTAGGGTGGCGCCGCGGCCGGCACGGCATCCAAGGAGCCGCTCGAGTCCGCCTGCTGTATCAAGTGCGTGCTGACACTCATGGAGTGGAAGGTGATGAGCACCACGATGAGGTGCAAGCCGCCGCAGTAGAGCAAGAACAACATGCGGGTGAGCCGTGTGGCAAGCACCGCGCGCGTGAGCGAGATGAACATGCGCTCGAACGGCAGGAGGCGGCTCAGAATGCGCTCCTGCTCCTGGATGCGGAACTGCTCGATGGGATGCAACTTGGACTCGTACGAGTCCTTGTAAGGGTTGCTTTCAAGGTCGATGGTGTTAGCCTTGGGCTGCAACTTGCGGTTGGCCATGCTGGAGGAGGTGCTGTTGTAAGAGGCCAAGTACCGCGTGCGTTCGTACAACTTCTCGTTGTCCATCTTGAGCGCGTTCATCTGCCGCTTCAACTCGTTCACCACGTTGTACAGCTTGCGCAACTCGTCCTCCAACTCGTTGTTGCGGTCACGGAACCGGTCGCGCTGCTTGGTGATGATGGGCAAGATGGAGTTCTCGTCGCTGCCGCCGCCGGACGCCACGCTGCCGCTGCGCATCGACGTCATCCTCGTCATGCCGGATATCATGCTGGCATTGTCGTTGAACTGCAGCCCGCTCTGCACCCGCGCCAAGTCTTGTTCGAGCTTGTCGTTGAGCTTCTGCGCCTTGTTCAAGTCGGCGGCCGTGGCGGCCAACTTCTCCTCCACGGCCCGCACCCGGGCATGCAAATCGTCGTGCTCAGCACGATAGTGGGCCACCTCGCTGGTCAAGGCCTTGTTGCGCTGTATTAAGATGTTGTCGACCTTGCTGGCACTGTCGTCGCCTTCGCTGCCGGTGCCGGTGCCCTCCTCGTCGGGCCCAAAGTCGATCTGGCGCAACAATTGCAACTCATACTTGAGTTCATCGTAGTCGCTCGTTGTCTCGAGGCGCTCCTTCAAGTTCTTGACCTCCAGTTGCAAGTTGGCCACTTCACGGTTTGCAGCCTCCATTCTGGTCGCATTGTCCTTTTCGAGAGCGTCTAGGCGGCGCCTTGCTTGGTCCACGTGCGCCATCAAGAGCGCGTTGCTGCGCTCAAGCTCTGAGATCTGCTTGGCGTGCTCCTCTTTCAACTCGTTCACGCCCGCGGAGTTCTGGGACGACGCGAGCTCCTTGCGGAGCTGCTCGTTGCGCTTCTCGAGCTGCAACACGCGTTTCTTGGAGGACTCAGCGTCACGCGACACAATGTCGAGCTCGGCCAAGATGGAGGCGTTGGCGTCGCCTGCGTACAGCTGCAGCTTGTTTTGGGCGCTGAGCTGCAACTCGGTCACCTCCTTTGACGTGCGCAATTCCTCGATCTTGTGCTTGTAGTCGGCGATCAGGGTGTCGTACGCCTTCTCCTTGGCGGCCCAGTTGGCCTCCTTCTCGTCGAACTCGGACCGGAGCTCGTCTTCCTTGGCCTGCAACCGCGAGGCAAGGAGCTCTGCGTTCTTCTGCTCCGTGTGCACAAGCCGCTGCTTGAGCTGGTCGTAGTCGGCGCGTTTGGACACGCTCTCGTTCAAGGCGGCGATCTCCTTCTTGAGCTTCTCCACCTCCAGCAACTCGGCCACCGAGTCGAGCGAGAGCTCGAGCAACGGCTTGGGATCGGGCGCCTCGGCAATCACGCGGTAGAAGGCAAAGAAGTAGTTCTCCACCTGCTTTTTCCGCGTGGTCAAGGCGTCGATCTCATTCTGGTACAACTTGACAAGTCCATTGACCTGGGCGAGCCGCTCGGCGTCGTCCAACTTCTTGAACTCCTTCGTTTTCGCCGCAAGATTCTTGCGGCTCACAAGCAGCGCCTTCTGCTCCTCCTTGACCTCGAGGCCCTGCTCGTCCAATCGCCGCTGCACCGCCGGGAGGTCGATCTCGGCCCACAGCGCGAGTGCCGCGGCAAAGTTGTTGGGCCTGCCCTCGGCGGGGGTCGTCTCAGCCATCCGTGTGGTGTGTCCGCGTCGAGCCCAATTGTCAGAGCGTGCCTCGAAAAAAACAGCTCTCGTTCGCAGGCTCGTCGCCACGGCACGTTAGAAGATGATGTGCGGCCGGCGACGTGATAAGGACACCGCGATGGAGCGTCACGTGACTCTGCCCGGCGCCGGCGCGGGCGCACGCCGCTGGGCCTGGCGGGGCGCGCGCTGGGCCGAGGGAACGCTGGGGCCAGCAAGCGTTCGCGGGCATCCTACTGGTAGCATTCGTGCACCGCGGTGCGTGTGTATTAAAGCGCCTCTATGCTTAGATGAAGGTCTCGTATGGCACAGGGGCCAAGGTCTGGGGCACGTTGGTCTCGGCAGAAACGACTCTGGCACCTCTGGGCTTGGCGGGCTGTCTCTTCAAGTGGACTCTCTCGCCCTTCTCCTTGGCCTCTCTCTTCAAGGCGGCGTTGGCCTTGACTCTGTTCAAGAACTCCTGTCTGCAGGCGGAGTGCTTGACGTGCTCCACTCTCAAGTTGACTCTCTTCTCGATGTATCTGTTGCCGACAACCTTGTTGACAATGACACCGACAGACGACTTGGTGACGTTGTACACGATACCGGTCTTGCCGTGGTAGAACTTGTGGGGCATACCCTTCTGGATGGAACCGTTGGCCTTGATGTCGACAATGTCGCCGACCTTGTAGATCTTCAAGTAGGTGGACAAGGGGATAGCTCCATGCTTCTTGAAGTCCCTAGCGAACATGTACCGAGTACGAGATCTGTAACCGTGCCTGCTGTTAGTATTGCACCGTACAATGCTGTTTCCGGACGGAAAACCGTGCTGGTTGCTGTGCTGAACCCGCCCAAACCGCGCCAGACCGCGCCAGACCGTGCTGGACACCGAACCCTTCGCCTCGCTGCGGAGGAGGCGTCGTCGGCGGGCCGTCGTCGGCAATCACTGGGCGCCGCCTCCAGCGCTCAATTTTCGTCTGGTTTCCAGCACAGCAAAGCCGGCACGACGCCTCAGCAGCGCCGCTCGCACACTCGTCGTCACATACGATTTACCCATTTTTGCGTGTTTTGATTAAGATGTGTCTGCAAACGCACTCGAGGCCGCTATATCTGAAAATTTTCACCTACACAGAGTCTTTGTGTAACGGGGCTGGAGCCCTAACATCACGTGCGCCTTTACTATACCGGGCAGAGCGGCCCCGAGACGCGGCTACTGAGCGATCGATGCGATTTGTATTTTACATAGTTAGAGCCAAGTGTATTAGGACGAGTGTAGTTACAGGATTAGTTTACTCCTCCTCGGCGGCGTCGTCACCACCCTTGTTCTGGTTCTTTCTCTTGACTCTGCCGGCTCTGCCACCACCGTAGGGAGAGTTGTGGGCAAAGTCAATGTGCTTCTGGGAGTCCAATCTGACCATGAAGGAGGGGATGTTGACAATCTGCTTGCCGACAGCAATGTGTCTCTGGGTGATCAAGATTCTGGCGTGGTGGATGGATCTGGCCAAGCCCAACTTGAAGACCTGGGTCTGCAATCTTCTCTCCAAGAAGTCCTCGACTCTCAAGGCCAAGACGTAATCCAACTTCATCTTGTCCTCAGACAAGACACCGACTCTCACCAATCTTCTGATCAAGGCGTTACCCTCAAACAATCTCTTGGGGTCCTTCTCGTCTCTGGTCAACAAGTCACGGGCAGCTCTTCTGATCTTGGAAAGCTGGAAACCGATTCTGTAGATCTCACGCTTGTTCTTCAAACCGTACTCACCGGCCAACTGCAACTCAGAGTCCAAACGAGCAGACTCGTAGGGCTGCTTGGGGACGGAGTAAGTCTTAGAGTAAGTTCTGGGGGCACCTAATTGTTAGCATATAGTCGCACAGGAAAGCAAGGCGTCCGCGGGGACTACGTGGTAGAGCTACGGTCTCATTGATCCCAGAAACAGACGGGCAGGTGGTGCACCTGACCGCCAGCGCCAATGTCTTTGCTGCGACTAAAGTGTCGGGGTTTAGTCGCAAACATCGGTCGATCAATGAGGACCCGATCCTCTACCACGCTAGGCGTGGATTTCTTGTCCAGCGTATTCACATACGAGGCATGGCTGATTCTCTGTAAAGAAGAAGAAGAGGTGTGAAATTTTTTTCAATATAGCGCGCACAGGCGTGCGCAGGCCAACGGCCCCGAGGGTGTCAGCCCCAATGCTACGCGCGCACGCGTACATCTGGGCCCGCTGTGACGGGGCCGGTGTGCGGGTGCGAGCTGTGGGCTTTGTGCAGGTATCCCGACAGCAGAGGTGCAGCCCGGTAGCAGAGGTGCCGGCCCGCTATGAAGTTCCTCGCCCTCATCTCCGGGGGCAAGGACTCCTTCTTCAATGTGCACCACTGCCTTCTGCGCGGCCACGAGCTCGTCGCGCTCGGCAACTTGTACCCCGCAGATCGGCTGCAGCAGGAGATCGACTCGTTTATGTTCCAGACCGTTGGCCATGACATCATCGACAGCTACAGCCAGTGTCTCGGCGTGCCGTTGTACCGCCAGGCCATTCGTGGCACGTCGCGCAATCAAGGGTTGGAGTACACGCGCACGGCGGACGACGAGATCGAGGACTTGGACGCGCTCATCGCGGCGGTGGTGCAGGCCCATCCTGGCATTGAGGCCGTCAGCTGCGGCGCCATTCTCTCCCACTACCAGCGCACGAGGGTCGAGAACGTGTGTGCGCGCCACGGACTCACGAGCTTGACGTTTCTCTGGCAGCGCGACCAATTGGCGCTCATGGGCGAGATGGCGGCCAGCGGGTTGGATGCGCGGCTCGTCAAGGTGGCTGCCGTGGGATTGACGGCAGCGCACTTGGGCCGCTCCATCCTGGACATGCTCCCCACCCTCGTCAAGCTCAACCAGATGTACGATGTGCACGTGTGCGGCGAGGGCGGCGAGTTCGAGACCATTGTGCTCGACTGCTGCTTCTTCAAGCACAAGCGGTTGGAGATCGTCGACTCGAGCGTGGTGAGCCACTCCAACGATGGCGTGGCCTACTTGGTGCTCAAGGTGGCCGTTGTCGACAAGGAGCCGCCTGTGTACGTGCCGGTGGCCAGCCCGCCGGTGCTCGAAGATGAGTTCCAAGAGATTTACGACGTCGTGTCGGCCTCTGCCCCCAGCGCTGCCAACAATGTTGAGCGCAGCGATGCTGCAGCTGGCAGGAGCACCCTGCGCCTTGCCCTTAGCTCCCGCACCCTTGGCGACTCGTTGATCGTGTCCAACGTATCGTCCACCGAAGATCTGCTCGAGAGCCAGACACAGGATATCTTTGCCCAGCTCGACAATTTTCTCTCCCAGCATGATATGGCCCTCGACAGCATCCAGCATATAACGCTACTTCTTGCCGACATGGCGGATTTTGCGCGCGTCAATGGCATCTACTCTCGTTACTTTGACGGGCTCTTCCTCCCGCCATCGCGAGTATGTGTGCAGACATGCTTGCCTCAGGGCTGCTCGCTCATGGTCTCCTGCCGCGCTATTCTGTCAAGCCATAAGAGTGGATACCACGTCAGATCACGCTCATACTGGGCCCCACAAAACATTGGCCCCTACTCACAGTCGCGCGTTGCCGTGGCTTCTGGGTACAAGACGGCCACCATCTCTGGCCAGATTCCATTGCTCCCGGCAACGATGGAGCTCTCTGAACGCGATACTGTTTTCAATAGCGTGCTATCATTGCAGCATTTCCACAAGGTCATGGAGCTCGTAGGAGTTACCAGTATATCTTCGGTGACATGCTTCATTATAAACCTGAATCTCGTCCCCTACATCGTGGAAATATGGGATCAGTATTGCAGTACAGCCTCTAGCCCTGTGGGGGCCCTTGTGATTGTCCAGGTGGGACGCTTGCCCCGAGATGCTGATGTGGAGTGGGGCGGTTCGACGCATATCAAGATGGTGTCCTTGTACGAAGAAGAGGAGCCGGAGGTGACCGAAAACATGAATGCTGGTAATAATGCCACAGTGGTGAATGTTAAGGGCTCGAAATTGGTCACTACTATGTTCTCCGACGACGAGTCCGAAATAGAGTCCGTGCTCCGACCCTCTCGTCACGTCCAGCTTCTCTGCAACCCCAAAGATGCTCCAAGAGGCGTGAGTTGCGAGACGCTTCCTGTCACTGCCGTTTGGGACCATTCCGGACGCAAATTTAAATACGCATTGGTCGTCGACACTTAACCGGCCCATGTATTCGTCACAATTATACTATCCTACAAACTCAGGTCACCATCGCTGTCGTACTTCATTCCCGAACCAGGCCCAGTGTACACGAGGTCGTTCGGAATGCCGATGCCTTTATCCTGACACAACTTCACCAACTTTTCGTTCTCTTCGCGCAAGTAGTCAATGTAATCGGCGCTTTTGGTCAAGATGTTCAACTCGGACCGGTTCTCCAGATCCGTGAGCGTGGGTGTGAGTGTCACTATCTTGTCAAACTCAGACCGGATGTTCTCTCGACGCCTTTGCTCAGATGCGATGTGATGTGCCTATCGTTAGTACATGTGCATGCATTACCCCACACTTTGCATATGCGCTTCCGCTGCGCAGTGGCTACTGGTGGACCCTGCGCGGTGATCCCCCACGTTGCGTGGGCAGCGCTGTTTCTCGGGTACTCCCTGGACGTTGATCATGACTCTCTTGTAGTGTGGCCTTCGCCACGTTACCCCACATACCTTTTTCTGCTCCTCGGTGAGCGTCGCCGTCTTTGCCAGCCTCTTCTTGCCCAGCTCGGAGTCGGAAATATCGCTGCTGTCCATGATGCCCGAGTTCGTGTAGATACCCTCAGCTCTCAGATGTCAGTCAGCACCGTTCACTGAAAGCTAATTCGTGCTCCACATGGATTCGGTGTGTGCAGGATATCCTATTGTAGAAGTCTGTCATGACTGTTACACTACAACTCAGGACGCCAGGAGATGAGTTTGTACAACCAACAAAAACCAGTATTCTACTGCGCCATCTCGGTGCTCGAACTTGCAGATATGTACTCTACATCGGTGCTGCTATCACATCGAAAAATTGGTAGATTGGGCAAAAAGAAAACCCACGCCGGGACTCGAACCCGGAATCCTTTGATTAGAAGTCAAAAGCGATAACCATTTCGCCACGCAGGCTTTTCTGAAAGCTTATATTTTTCAACCGCTTCATAAATTGGCATCTACCAATAGGTGGCTTTTACCCACCACTGAGCAGGAAACAGGGCAAGTCCCCTGTATCCGCATGCAGCGCGCAACAAGCGTCTATTGTAATACAGTGCATAGTGGCATAGTGTTTGAACTCAGATGTGCGCTGCATAGAGGTCCCACGTGTGCAAGGATTGCCGGGGCTTACAGATGGGACATAACTCAACGCGGATACGCGCCATTTTGCAAACACTGCGCTGGTTCTGCTTAAGGCGGCAAGGCAAAGATTTAAAAATACCAAATGGTTCGGCCTAAAGTGAAATTCCTGCACCGCTACATGGAAAAATCCAGACCCCTGTGTCTGCATACTTGCAGCTATTGCCAGGGCTGCCTTCGAAAAGGAGTTGCTCTGCAGTGACAATAGCAGCGTAAGGCACTGCCTTGTCGCGTCAGCTGGAGGAGTAGGGTTGAATGCGCGAGTGAGGACCGCGTTGTTTCTCTTCAAGTGGCCTCGTGGGGCGCCGCGGCGGCCGCCGCGCAGTGTCTCGCGTAAAAATATTCCGTCTTTGGAGCCAAATTGGCCCTAGACGAAATGCGTAATTGCTGTGGCCGTCCAATCGTCATTACCCCTACATCTGGTGCGTCTTGAAGTATCTGGTCTTCAGATCCCATTTCTGGTCCACCTACCTCCCCGTTTGTAGCCAGTGGTGGTTTATTCTGTGGTATGAGCGCCCTGGACCGCCAAACAACACACAGCGTAGTATGTGCCCGGAGCCCCGACTGCGCGCTCCCCACCGGGACCTGCGCCGGGCAGGTCCGCCGTTGGGCGGGGGCCCCGCACCGACATGCACCCATTGGCCGTCGCTCAGTGGCCTCCCAGGAGTAGTTTTACTTAACACAGATTTGCCCTTCCGCTGCGAGTGTGACCAGACGCAGGGTGTGGTTTCGTGCTCCGATTACTCATAGGTCATCGCCGTGCTCCGACAACTCCGCGGCGGTTGGTGCGGCTCAAGAGACCCTGTCATGAGCTCACGAGCCACAGCATGCGAAGATTGCACCTACCAAAGTAGATACCATAAGCTTAGGACATGCTGACTGTGAGTCCGCCCGCTGCCTTCACCTCAATAGAATGCCGCTACTTCCAAGCAACCTTATGGCATTTTGCCTGAGGTGAAAATTTTTTACGAACTTCTTCAGAACAATATATTACATATAAAACAACAGCGCCTTTTTCTATTAACGACACAACCCTGCGAAATTAAGAATGGCCGTAAAGGGACGCTGCTTGCAGCGAAGACAGCACGTGCTCATATGAGCGACGCCCGGGCAGAGGCATTAAGAGAAACAATAAAGCGTGCAGCCTTAGAACAACAAGGCGACGGCACCAGCAGCGGCGGCACCGATGACACCAGCGCCAACAGCGGGGATGGCACCAGCGTTCTTCGCAGAGGAAGAAGAAGAGCCGTTAGAAGTGCCGTTAGCACCGGTAGCGTTACCGGCGGCGCCAGTCTTGTTGGCGGCAGAGACGACAGAAGCGGCGGTCAAAGCAATAACGATAGACTTGAACTGCATTTTTGTGTGGATGTAAGGTAAGAAGAGAAAGAAAAATTGGGCAGGGAGATAAGACCTTTTTATACTGGGCCTGAAACGGAAGTGGAAAAAAAAAAGGTGGAAGAAAAAAAAAGAAAATCCGGAAAAAATATGTCCAAACATGGTGGCTGTGTGAGAGCCTAGGAACCATAGATAAGATGCACAATGTGTCGGAAGCGGACTGTATGCGCGTGACCCTGCACCGGCAATTGACGTATCTGCCGGAAGTTTTGCATATGACTCACGTACAGGCCGAATTTGCTGCAGAGATTTTCATGATTGCTGGTGGCCGCCTGTTGGACCTCACGCGGTTAGAATTAAGGTTTAATCTCCTAAGAATTTTATTGGGCATTGCTACCAATTGGCGCCTGCCTTGCGAAGGCGTCTTGCTTTGTGGAAGGCGCGGTGACGTGCTGACGACTATCTCATCATGGCCTGAGCTCAAACGCATGGTGCACACCACTACAATTCCTTTTCTGTGGCGGTAGTTCGTAATGCAGCCGCAAGTGTCGTTCTCTCAGATTGCGCCGTGCGCGCTGCGCCTGCGTAGCTGCTTGGGGAAAGAAGAAACTAATATCCCTGCACGGTACGTGCTGCCATGTTGCATTCGCAGTTGGTTGCTACCACTACGCAAGTGCAGCACTTCGTCGTGAGTTTATCGCGTCGGCTGAATAAGGTTTTCAATAGCTACCACAATCTGGCTTCTGCAAGCGCTCTTGTGGGTAGACGCTAACTCCATTTGTGGCAAGAGTGTGTGGCGTGGGACAGAAGCATCTCACGTATACGGGCGCTGTCATCCCATCGCACGTGTTGCCACATTCAGTCTTGCAGTACGCAGGAGTCTGCGTAGACGATAATGTCGCCAAAACGGGATAATTTATTCAGCTTGCACGCAGTCCTTCGTGGACCAAAGCAGATTAACACAACGTTTTTGGGTTACGTAATATACTCTATCATGTTATTATGGTGATGTAATGCTAGTCAATGTTTGGACATCTCTACCAACTTGGCGGATTCCTCGTCGAACCTGAAGCCTTCCTTGAGCAACCTGTACATGAACAAGTCACCCCGCAATGGCAGATTGTAACCCAAATCGCGGCGGCCGTTCATCTCGTCCTGATGCAATTTTGTGAAATTGAAGGTGCGGTAGACATCCTTGAAGATACCCATGTCCTGCAAAAGCAGGACATGGTCTTCGTATGTGAGACTCAGGATTTTTATCTTCTCATCGTCGTCCTCGATGGCCAACTTCTGGTTAACAACTTGCTTGAAACCCTTACCCACGGTGCGGTCGTTCAACTTCAACACGTCAACCACACTCTTCGTCTTAACCCACAACCGCATATTACTCAAGTATGTGTGCTCCTTGAAGAACTTTTCTGTAAGACCGTTGAAGTTGTACTCTGCGTCTAGCACCATCATGTGATCTTTGGGGACATAGGTCAATTGGTTTTCAATCTTCGTCTGTTTCAAGGGTGAAAGTTCCTCTAGAGATGAAAAATGGTTGTTTCTGCAGTTGAACAAGGAAAGTATCTCATTTTTCTTTTCGTGTAACTGCTTGTCCTCTTGGTCAATCGCCTCCACAGCATTTTTCTTGTTCTTCTCAATGTCCATGATGTAGTTATACCTGTTTGGTGCTTTTGTGTTGGAAACAGCCAAACCAGTAATGTCGATGTACAATCCAGTATCAATGTCAATGAAGCGGGCATCAATGTTATTCTCTCCATTCTCTTTGGAGCGGTGTGAAATTGAGGAACCCACATTGACGAAATACTTACCTGAGCCACTGAACCTGCCGTTTCTGTCACCGACATTTTCCACCACTAATGATTGGTTGAAGCGGCGACCGAGTTCATACAAATCGTGGATGGGCATCTGGACGTCAATGTCGGTATCCCATGGGAATGAGACACCATTCCAGTACCATGCAAGGAGACTGCCATGGGCGATCCACGTCACCAAGCCATGCTGGTTGGCAAAGTTGAGGTAGTTTTTGAGCAAGCGGTGCAAAGCGACTTGCTGCTCCTCCTTGCCCACGGTGATACCCTTGAAGAAACGCCAGTCGTAGTGATCACCCAACTCCTTGCGCGGGTGTCTTTTTAACAATTTCGCTTCATGGAAGGACTTGAGGGGGTCCTTGGTGGCGAGGGAGTTCTCGATAGAATCCATAAAGTTTTTCTCAAGCACGGTCAACTCGGCCTTCGCCTTGAGAGTCTTCAATATGGCCTGGGCGTCAACCTGGAAGCTGCTGGGCTCAAGTTTAACCTCGCGCGACTCAAAGAGAGCTCCGTCAACATTCTGCAGCGGCACCGTCTTCAACAAGTCATTGTATATGTCGAGCAAGTTGACGTTCCGGGCGTTATCGTCCGCAAACAAGGTCTCGACCATGCCATTTTGGAGAAGCGAGTTTTTTAGGTCATTCTTGACGTTGGAGGTGTACACCTCGAACGAACCAGCACCGTCTGTCAAGAACACAATTTTGGCGGGCAGCGGAGCTGACGTGTACAAGTAAGACTGGCCAGCAAGGATGGCGATGTTTTCATCCTGCGGACCACACCAGTCACCAACCCGGAAACCGAGCGGATGCTTGTCGTCAAGCACGCAGTAGTCTTCAATCTTCTTTAAGTCCGTGCCGCGGGCAGGTCCCTCGGGCACCAGAAAAAGGGCCATGCACCGCTTCTTGGCCTCTTTTGGTGACTCCCTGGCGAGGATGTACTTGTGGAGCACAGAGAGGTCAAGCCAATCGGACCAGTGGAAGGGCACAGGGGTCAAGCCGTCGGGTGAGTTGGCGCTGACGGCAATATGGCGCAAGTACACGCTCAACGTCAAGCGCGGATCGAACGGCTGCACCACAGGCCGCTTGGGCTCGTAGTAGAGGTCCGGGATGCGGATCAGCAAGGCATGGGGGTCCACAGGCCGCAAATCCCAGAGCTCGTCGGGATCCGTCTTGGCCTTTTCTGCCTTGCTCGCCTCGAGCGCGGCGCGGAATGGAGGTTTATCGAGGTCAAGGCGCGGCGAAAGAAACGAGTTGTAAAAGTGCGCCATGTTTAGCAGGATGTTCCAGCGGAGGTTCTGCTTGTAGCGCAGGATCTGTTCCTTGTTGATGGCATATTGGGAGATGACGATGAAATTTAGCAAGATGAGGAAGAGCGAGGTCCTCAACACCACGCGCTTGATCTTGGCAGGCATGGTGCAGAGAGTCCAGCTCGAATCTGAGGAGTGCGGAGTATATCTATAAAGCTCACAATTCGGGTTCAGGCAATTCCAGATTGATAGGGCAGTTTCGGGTGTACAAATTATCGGCTACGGATATTAGCTGGGACTGGTGCTGGGGTATACGTCCATGTGCCGAAATGATATGTTGTGGTAAAGGCGAGTATTTGCCAAATGAAATCTGCTGAAGAGATTCAACGCCGGGGACCCAAAAGAAAGTATGTATTTTTTTGGCACGAAACCCGACTTTTGTAGTGGACACTCGAAAAGAAACCAAGAGCAAAAAATAAATTTGACACCTCCATACAGTCCCGTGGCATCATCGCCGAAGCCGATTGCTGCACCGTGCTTTGGGCCACATGGTAGCAGCGCGTATCCCTGTCAAGTCCGCGATACTAACGTCGGCAGTCACGGTATGCTTCTCTGTTCTGGCCGTTGCCGTCGCGGGACCGCTGCTGTAGGGCTATTGTTCGGCAAATATACTGGGCCCGCGCTCAAGGACGCACGCGATCTAATCGCAGGGTCGCGTCTGCCAGGTGAGCGCTCATCGTTGGATGGATGAGGTACATCCGTTCACGAGACAATAGTCTGTCATCCACTGAGTTCCTCTATACCCTTATCGCCGTCGGCACCTAAAAGTATTCAGCCCCTCGGCCCCGCACGGAGTTGGTGAGATTATGTAATAGTACACAGCCTTCACTTGCAAGCGGAGGCAAAGAAAGTTCTTCTACAAAACTAACTGAAACCAGCTTCAGCGTGGTTCATGAGAATTGGTCGTACCTATCAATCTCCATCTGGAAGCCCCACAACAAGTGGAAACGCCGCCAGGGGCGCCGCACGCCGTGCTACGCACGTACATCTTCCCTCGACGCAGGTCCATGTTGTATGCATTATTTTCTCTTTTTGGAATCATTCCCGGCTCATCCCTCCAACATGCCTGGAACCCGATGGACATGATACCATCGCCACTAGGAGTCATCTATTTCTATCTCACGCACCAAAATACCCTCAGCACCCTGCCCCAAGCTGCCTAGCACCTCCACACTGGGGTTGGCGTTGTTGGTGTCGCGGGTGCCCTGCACATTGCGGAACTGGAGGATGCTGGACAGGCCACCGTACAAGACATCGTCCTCGAGGCCCACGCGGTTGCAGAGCACCACCGGAAGCGACTTGTGGTACTTTGGGACCTGGCTGAAAGGGTGGTTCAAAAACGGAAACATGCGAAGGATCCAGTAGGCCACGGTGCTTTTGCTAGGCTGCCACGGCACAAACTGCTTGTCCTGCTCGGACTCAACAAGCAATTCATTGTCATTTGGAGTAGGCTCAAGATTTATCTGCGGACGGGAGTCGAACTTGCTTTCGAACTGGCGCGCGGCCGCCAACTTTTCTGACTTGGAGCCTTCGGTGATGGACGGGGACTGCGGCGAGAGCCAAGCGTTGCAGCAAAGGACGAGCCGCGCGCGGTTCCGCCAGCAGGCGACAGCGAACTCGAAGTCGTTGAACGGGGCCTCAAACTTGTAGGGGTTGAGGTCCATGCAAATGCCGATGTTGATGGGCACTGGCCGGAAATCAGCCGCGTTGGCGCCCTCGGAATAAAACTTCCGGTCAAGCACTACGTCCACGGCATCAAATCGGCGGTTGGGGTTTTCCAGGCAGCCCCACTCGTAATCGGTCTCGTACAAGTGTGTCTTCCGGTAGTTGTGCAAGAGGACGCCATTGGGGCCAATCAACGCGCACGAGTTGTATATCTTGTCGCCGCACCGCTCAGGGTACCCCACAAGAGTGAAGCAGCGTTTCGCGCGCGCAACTTCATGCGCAAATTCCACCGAAGGGCTCGCATCGGTGGAGGCAAGATAGGGCTCGATGGTATCGGCGCGAAAGTTGTATCCCGTCACCGCGAGCTCGGGAAACACAATAAGATCGACGTCAGCGACATGGTCCACGAGCGTGCGAAGCCGCGCGATGTTGCTGGCGATCTGGCCGCGTACAGGGTTATTTTGCACGAGGCACACTTTCCACTTCATCGCCGAGTGTGGGGAAGGCTAGCATTTGTTAGTGCGCGCATGGATGGCGGACTGCAGGCAGACTGTTTCTCGCGCGCCACGAGCCAGGTTCTAATTTAGAACGACTTCTGGGAACAATAAGCTCTTGACAGCGGCTGAAGACCCGGGCCGAGATCTTCAGAGAAGAGCAAAGTGCGAGCGCTGGTACGCGTCCAAGAGCTAATTGATGGGAGCCCTGTGACCTAGAGATTTTCCGTTGATAGTCCCGTTGATCTCCGGTGCATGTGCCGCAGTGTCCACCACGTCAAGCGGGGCAGACGGGGGCCGGCCAGGAGCGCCTGGCACCCGCAGGGCGATATTTTTTGACGTGAAATAATATCGCCCAATTTGGCTCCTTACGCAGGATGTGACTCCACGTTGGCTCTTACCGTGACATAGTTTTCATTCCTCTCCACGCTGTATCTCAGGCACGGCTCCACAATAGATCTCCTCACAGCCACGAGCAAGTGCACCTAGCTCATCCCAAGCATTCTGCACCCATGCAGCGTCGATCAGTGCCCCTGGCAGCGGCCGTTGCCCGATCCTGCATGTATCGCGACATATAAGTTTGGCAGGTTCGCTAGTGCGCCAAATTTCTTGGTATTTGTTTGTTCGCCGCCCAAGCAAATCTAGATTGACATATCTTTGCATCGGTCTTGTGACCTCTTCCCGATTAAGACCATGATCCGTCGCCTGCGATGCGTGGTGTCCTTGGTGGTGGCGGTGGTGTTCGTCAACTTGTTGGTGGTGCTTCTCTATGGGGTTGCGCCGCGGGACTTCCTGCTTGCCGAGGCCGTATCCAGCATCAGCACCTCCTCCATCAGCCGCACCACCTACCCGCGCGCCAAGCTCATAGATCTCCGAGCACAATTTCGCATGGCGCTGCAGCCGTTCGTGGAACGCGTCCAACAGGTTTTCAACACTACCTACGGCAATACCAAGCCTGTGGACCTTCCGAATGGCGAGTACTCTCAGGCAGCTACCTACCGGGGCAAAGACTTCCTTCTCGATGCGGGAGCCACCGATATCAACACCATCCGTCTTCCGCGGTTCATGTACGATGCTGAGGTGGAAAACCCTGGTTTCGTGCCTTTTGATCCTCGGCTCACTTTAGGTCTCTTGCTCGATCACCTCTCGGTAGAATTGGAGGCCTCTCCCGACAAGACGCCGGAGATCCCATTCTTCCACTGGTACGATTGGACCGACCTCGGGCTCCTCCACAAGTACCTTGCAAATCCATACAAGGTGCCGTGCAAGGAGTTCGATATGTCCACACCGAACGACGTGCGGAACGCCCGGCTCGAGCTCAAGCGCAGTAAGGAGTTCTGCGTGGACGATGCAGACTTGGAGGACATTGATGGTTTTCTCAAGGACAACGAGTGGTTTCCCTTTCCGCGGGAGCTGCTTGAGCGCTTGACCAGCGATAATTCCTCGTTGGGATTCCACATCTTCGCACCTGCGGGACGATCAAAAACTGCTTTTAAAAAGGTGCATGCCAAGCTGTATCTCTACGATTTTATGCATCCTCCACTTTCAGTCATCTTCATGTTTCCTGACAAGAATGAGGTCGGCGCAAAGCACTTGAAAGTTGGTGTCAAACAGCACGAGAAGCGCAAGATTGTGGAGTCTGACTGGGCAGCCAGCTACGTGCACCGCCAGAATGGGGACACCCAGCACACACTTGACATCAAGCAGCAAGTGGAGCGCCTCTCGCACCTTGTCAAAGGTCGTCCCAACGACCGCATTGCATACACAAAGGAGCTCACCCACGATATGTTTGTGGATCAGCTGACAGCATACCGAGTTGAGCTCGCTCTGCAGCAAGATTTGAGTACTCACCACAAACTGTATCTTGACGCATTGGAGTACTCGCTCCAGGAGCAAGATCCGCCCAAGTATTTCTCCGAGGCCAAAATCCTCAAGAGTGAGCCCAGATGGTCGAATGGTGGTCACTATGACTGGCGGTTTTTCAGCGGCATCATCAACCTCAGTCCGCAGCAGCCCCCGGTGTTATTTGGGCTCGTTAAGGCATGGCTTCTCTTTGCAAACACTTACAAGTTCAACACATGGATCGCACATGGCTCGTTGCTTGCCTGGTACTGGAACGGCTATTCGTTCCCCTGGGACCTGGACATTGATGTGCAGATGCCGATTGCCGATTTGCACTCAATGTGCAAGAACCACAACCAGTCGCTTGTGTTGGACTTTGGCAATGAGCAGGGAGAGGAGCTTCGGTTCAGCAGGTACTTTTTAGACTGCGGATCTTTCGTCAGCCATCGCGTGAAGGGGAATGGCAATAATAACATCGATGCACGTTTCATCGACGTGGACAGCGGGTTGTACATTGACATCACTGGTCTCGCCTTGACGAACCAGCGCTCCCCAACACGGTACAATGAACTTCTTGTGGGCACGCCGCTTGACCGGATGTCAAATGATGCCACCATCCTGGAGGTGGCACGGAACGAGTTTTTGACGGCGTACAACTGCAGAAACAACCACTTTTCGCAGTTGGCGGACTTGCTGCCGTTGACGCTCTCCATGATGGAGGGCCAGCCGTGCTACATTCCCCGGCATTTCAGCACGCTCTTGGCCAACGAATACGGCCAGGACTCGATGCTCAACAAGTTGTACAAGGGGTTCACGTTTGTGTCGCGGTTGAGGATCTGGGCGGTGGCACTGGACTTGAAGGGGTTCTTCGAGGCTTTCGACAACAACCGGTATATGGAGTTTGTTGACCGGACCAACGTCATGGGGGGTCTAGCAGGCGAGGACTCGCAGGCGCCGCTCAACTACAACCTTGTGGACTTGAGCTGGACGGAGGACGACTTTTTCGAGTACTTCTCTCGGACGCCGGACTTCAACAGCGACAACAACATGATTGAGTTCCTCCTCACGAGCAACATCACCTACTTCCACGACCAGGAGCTCATGGCGTTGCTTGGAGACAAGTCGACCGAGAGCTTGCTCGTGGACAAGGAGGGCCATTTGCTTCCCCGGTTCCGCAACTTGCGCCACGACCTGTTCAACTTCAACTACCACTTTGGCGGCAAGTCGTTCGAGGAGCGGGTGGCCGAGCTCTGGAGTGAGGTGCACGCAGCCGAGGACGGCGTGCCCAACTTGCCGCTCGCCTGATCGCCTACAGCATATGTAAAATAGTAGAGTTAGCACATCTAATGTACAGTCAGCATCCACCTCGCAGCCAAGCGTAGCCAGGCGTGGCTGCCAGAGCCGTGGCCGGCGGAACTCGACCGCGCTGTAACCGGGCCGCGGCCCAGTTATGTTTTCCTGCACCGCGCCCATCCAATAAAATTCGTTCGCAGTGAGTGGTACCACTTCCTCATCTGTCTCCTTCTCCCCACCATGTTCAAGAAAGCAGGACAGCGCGTGTTCGCCAGATACAACTCCCACGGCCACGGCCACGTGTCCAAGTTCATCAAGGAGTCGGCCTTCCCCCACGTCAACCGCGAGGCTGGCGAGGCGTTCAAGAAGGAGTACGCCGAGAAGGTGCACCACTCCGAGGCCGTCACCAAGTTGTGGAAGCGCATCACTTACGTGGTGGCGTTGCCCGCGATCCTCTTGACCGCCATTCCCGTGATCAACATTGAGCTCAAGCACGCCGAGCACAGGAAGCACTTGGCCCACGTCCCCGACGAGGAGTGGCCCGTCCAGTACGAGTACAACAACATGCGCCAGAAGCCCTTCTTCTGGGGCGACGGCGACAAGACCTTGTTCTGGAACCCGGCTATCAACAGACACATTGAGCAGTAGACGCGCAAGCAATAAACGAGCTGAAGAGCAGTGTAGCACCAGCGCCGCGGCGCGGGGTACGGACAGCGATACTGACCTCTAGTTCATTGGCGCTGCTGCTTAGACGTTGCCGCCATCCTGGGGCCCAAGGCGGTGTTGATGGGGCTTCTGCTGGTGCGCGAAGGGTGCTGGCCGCCAAGCAGCTCGCACCAAAAACGGGGCCGAGACCGTGGTTCCTTGCGCGGGTGCTCAAGTCTGCTGCCACGGTGTGAAGCCATTGCCGTGCTCTACTCCTTCCTTCTCGTCGTACTGTACCGACTTTTGTATTTTTATATTGTTTACTTATGCAAAATGTTACCGATTTCGTGCTCTTATTAAAAGCTGTATATTACTCCCAACCGACTTCCAGTATACAATTTATCTATTACAACGTAAAACTCTGCACTGTCTGCATCAATGCAATCAGCGCCACCGCCACCCAAGGAACCGTGCCCACGTCGCGTCGGTTGCAAAAGGCCATGAAGGGCCCAAAAGTGAGCGGCCCGAGAAACTTGCCCAACGCCCCCAAGCTCTGGGTGAGGCCGGAGATGTAGGAGCGCCGCTCGGGGTGCGACTCGTGGTGGATCTGTAGAAAAAGCTGCGAATACAAGAGGGTGGTGAAAAACTGGCACAAGGCCATGTTCACCCACAAACTCCCCGTAGCCGCCCACTTGGGCGCTGCTGCGCGCACAAACACCTGGTAAGGCACCGCAACATACACCAAAATGGTGCCCAAGCCGCCAAAGCGGAGTAGCTGCACCGACAGGAGCCGGCGGCCCAAGAAGGGGTACACCACAACCAGCGATATCACACCAAGCACGCCAGTGGTGGAAAACATGGTACCAATGTAGCCCGCCAGAAAGCCCAAGCCGCCGCTCATACGAAACGGGAACCGTAGCAGGTCGGGCTTGTAGTCGCTAGCTAGCATGATGGGCATGAGCTCCAGGTAGGTGACATAGTGCATTGAGCACAAGAAGTAGGAGCAGATGAGAAGCACCACGCGGCGCGAAAGGAGCGGCGCTTCCGCCGGCCCATCCGCAGGCGCGCTCTCGTGGCTCGACATGCTGCTAAGCTCCATGTCGTCGACGAGCGGCTCCTCTTCTTCGTCAAACTTGTTTTCGTGGATGGGGATTTCGCAGCCAATGCGCGCAAGTACCTTGTCGCCGAGCTCGAGCCCCACATCGCGCCGAAACCGGTGCTGCGGGTGGGTCTCCTCGAGAAACAAGAACGCCATCACCATGCTCGTCCACAAGAACACCGCCACCACGATATTGGGCATGGCGAAGGGAAAGTGCTGGCGCAACCAGGACCCTGCGCGCGGGTGTGCGGTGTCGCTGGGAGAGAAAAAGCCACCCACCAACGGGCCCGCTATCCCGCCAAGGTTGAACACCGTGGGCACGAGGGTGAAGGCAAAGCCCTGGTGCCGCTGCTCTCTCGCGATCTCGCCCACGAGGGTGCGGAACACGCCGGAGTTCCCGTTGAGAAGTCCGACGAGCGCGCGCGCTGCCATCGCCATGCCAAAGCTCAGCGAGAAGCCAAACAAAAGCATCGCCGCCAGCGTCCCAAAGAGGCCCATGAGCACCACAGGCTTGCGGCCAATGGTGTCGCTCAAACGGCCCCACTGCGCTCCCGAGACGAATTGCGCGAGCGCAAACACCAGCGCAAGGTACCCCGCGTAGGTGGCCACCTCCTGCTCGGTGGCAGCCACGCCAAAGTCCTTGATCATAAAGTAGAGGTAAGGGAAGAGCGAGGTGAAGGCAATGGGTTCCAGGAGCCGGGTGACACACACCACCGCTGTCTGGCGCACCGGGAACCCCGCCATTTGCTCGCGGAACGCCAGCATCGTTTGTCGACAGAAACAAACTGCACCGCAACCCTTTGCCTCGACTTGTAGCCACAGCGCCGTGGCGGTGACTCAACCGCTCCGGCGAATGTGGGTCCGAGGAGGAGCTTACCTAATGGTTGCCATTATCGGCCCTGCGTCATTACGTAATGCGCATGCGCCGTTTCGTATTGGGGCTCGATGCGGACAGGCAGTGTCCATGGGTCGCTACACAGCGTCGCGGTCATGCATGGTCGTAACTTTAAACAATTACAAGGTCGAGAAGATGTAGAGGTTGTTGGTGGCGGCAATGGCCACCAGGTTCTCCTGCGGGTGCCATGAGAGGTGCAAGATGGACTTTTTGAAGTCGATATTGTCAAAGTCCCCGGCGGCCGAGTTGCCGGACCCGATGCCGCTCATCATGCGCCGTTTCGTCGACCCGTGCTGGCTGCTGCCCACCTTCTTCAGCTTGAACGCCAGCTTGTCTGCCTGCAACACAATTTCCTCTTGCTCGTCATCGTCCAACCGGTTGCTGGGACTCTGGGGGAAGCCGCCAGTGTTGGCCGTGGGCGGGGAGTCCACGTCCCCGTCCAGCTCTTCCTCCTCGTCCTCGTCCTCGTCCTCGTCACCATCGTGGTGCTTGGTGCTCCGCGTGTTCAACTTCGTCACGCTTTCGGCGCCGCTGTTGATGGCATTGGGGTAGATCATAAAGTTGTTGTTGTACGAACCCGTCATGATTGATTTGTTGTCGCCGCTGAACTGCACCTCGAATTTGTCAAAGATGGCGTCGTTCTCGTAGGTGTCGCACAAGCGGTCTCTCAAGTGCTCGTGAACGTTGATGGTCTTGACCGGCTTGTTCTCCATGGCCAAGTCCCATATCTTCACCGTCATGTAGTCCCGCGACACAATGTACTTGCCGTCGTAGGAGAACTTCACGTCGGAAATCAGGCTGGTGATCTCGGTGAAGAAGTTGTGGCTCGCAGGGTCCAAGTACTCCTCAAAGATCTTGGCGTGCGAGTCGCACAAGGAGTTCTGCCGCATGTCGGCCAACTTGATCGTGCCCTTCAGCGACGAGTACATGAACAAGTTGCAGTGCGACGGGTGGAACTCGGCGGAAGTGATGACCTCGGTCAACTCCTCCATGTTGGTAGGCTTGATATCAACAATGTTGAACGACTGGTCCGAGATGCCCAAGTTCCACAAGTTGATGCGCAAGTCGTCGCTCAGCAAGTAGGTTTCCTGGTCAGAGTTGACCGATATCGAGTTGATGTGGTAGGCGTGGGCGTTGCTGTATATCTTCTTGGGCTGGGCCGAGATGAGCTTGTCGTGCAACGACATCTTGGGGAGCTTCAACTGAGCCACATCAAAGTTACTCAGTGGCAACAGGCTCATGCCGCTCAAGTTGTTTTCCGACACAAGCTTCACCTGCCGCTCCATGACCTTCCACAACTTGATGGTCTTGTCGTTGGTGGATAGCAAGTACAACGAGTTGTTGAAGCTGCGGAGCCACTTGATCTTGTTGATTTTCTCCTCAATCTCCAACGACTTGAGGTAGTCGAACTCGGCGTCATGACTCTGGAACTCTGTGAAGAACTTGTACTCGCAGTTCTTGTGCTTGAAGTTCTGGTTGCGCTCAAAGAGCACCACGCGGCCGCCCTTGTCGCCCGTGGCCAAAAACTCGCCGCTGTGGTTGAACTCCACCGTGGAGATGATGTCGGCTTCGGTGATGTTCTCGATGTCGCCTTTGTCGCCGAAGCACTGCGAAAACTTCCAGCTTTCTTCCATTGTGTCTTTAGTGGGGAAGGGGTCTATGTGTGCTCAGGGCGCCATGCAAAGTGCCAATGACTCGTCTAGATGCTAGGCTCAACCTCAGGTTAGCCACAGATGCGTTGCTGTGCCTGTCCGTGCGCTCCAACAAGAGAAGTGTGGTGCTTGGCAACGGTGGTGTCGCCAGGTTTGCGTCCTTGTACGTCAGCCAGAAGTTCCGCGATTTCGCTTTAGCTGGCCCGAACTGTATCCAGATGTCTTGCGCGTCTCAACTGCAGTCAATTGAGGCTAAAATCACGACCAGAATCGAATTCCTTGCAACTCGCGCTTTCTCGCCCGTGACAGGGACGCATTCAAGGAGGAAAATTTGTCCCTGTTTGCGGTCGTGCGTGTACCGTCGACGATAGCTGGCCGCCGGCGTATGTAGATGGTGTGGGCCACGAGCTGGAAGCTGGCGACCAATTGTCCCTTTGGAATCGGCTTTGGGCGTAAGGCATCTTAGAAGGGCCAAACCGACGGGTTTGAGTGGGAATCTCGGTGGACCCGTTCCTGTGCATAGTAAGTGGTCGAATCTATATACAGGTTCGTCGCCGGACCGTCGACGACCCATGCAAGCAAGGACGCCAGCCGGCCAGCGTGGAACTTTGCCGTGGCATCGTAGTGCGTTTGAAGTCGCAAGTGGCGTAGAAGTTGTGGAATTTCCCGAGATCACAGAGGCACAGTCGAGTGTGCACGGTCCGCGTCTCCACTACAGCTACTCCACAATACTCCACCAGTGACCGCACGGCATGCTCAACCGTTCCTTGAACGTGCGCTCCATGACGGTGCCAATTCAGTCGCAAGGATCTGGCGCACGCAACTGTCACCAAACACGCGCCGCTGACTCAGCATGCCGGTGCTTACATTCCACCGTATATGATTATCGTGTATTTATATATGGTACAGCAGTACACTTAGGTGGCCTTCTTAGCAGCGTCCTGAGGGCTGACCTTTCTGTCGGTGAATCTCTTTCTCTGGGGAGGAGTTCTGATTCTTCTGTCCTCTCTGGATCTGACTCTGACAATTCTGGCGTGGATGGCGCAGGAGACACAGTAGTGCAACTTGTTGTACAACTTGGGCAAGGCGTACTCAGCGTAGACGGAGGCCTCAGACAAGTCTCTGACGGCAGCAGCCTCAACCATGTTTCTGATGGTGATTCTCTTGATGGCCTTGTCCTTGGGGACGCATCTGGCACAGTTCAAGCATCTGACGGGCTTGACGTGGCCTCTGCCCTTCTTGTTTCTACCGTTGGAAGCTCTCTTCTTGGACATTTTTGCGGTGTGTTCCTAACTGCTTAGAAGAAGGACCTCTCAAAATTTTTCATACACTGAAAAAGTACTGCGGGTCTCCACACGACGGCGTGCGGTGCCCAAATCCATCCAGGGCCGCAGCCCTTCTCTAGTGCACGTGATGACAGTTCATCTTTGGTACTGCACATGGGTGCCTTTATATAGTGTGGCCTTTGCAGCCATCTCATGAAGCTCTCCTCTCCGCCGGATCGGGATGGCCACTTTATGGGGCTGGTGTTTCGTTCTTTTACAGCTTTATTCCAGCTATCATACCCCCCTCAGTAGTGAATGGCTGTTGCTGCCACCTGTGTGATGTAGACTAATGGCTCGTCCCCTCTTATTTCCTCTTGGCCACTGAGGTCTAGTGGCGTGACGTTGGATATACCTTTCCGTTGCAACGCGCGTAAGCAACTACAGTACTCCGCTGGTCCCTTTGCCCGTGGCGTGAGCAGGAGCAGAGGACCCATTTGATGATTGCCTGCAGGCCAGTGCTGTACGTGAGCGGACCAATAAAAAGTGTTTTTTCGGTGAGCTGATAATACAGGCACCCCAGCAGCGACAGGCCAATTGGGACCGATAGAAATACGTGACAGATTCAAACCGCCCAGTGTATGTATCCATGAGAGTCTACCAGACTGAACGCCTCGCCGTATGGGACACAAGGTGCTGCGAGAGGGGACGGTCGCGCCGGTCAGAGGGCATCGAGACCATTTTTCACTGGGAGTTCCGCTCACTGGCTGCCTGGATGAGCGGCCGGACTGGGCAAGGCGAACAAGCGCCTAGCTGGGATCCAGCAGAAATGGCTTGGGTACGATGAATTCCCGACTTGGTGGGGATTTACCCCCTAACCAGGTGGTACCTTTCTCCCTCTCTAAACCAACGGCTCCCGCAGCACACAAGCCTCAATGGGGTTTAGAATTGCATTCAGCAGGATACTAACTACAGATGCTTTCTCGTTCATTCCGCATCGCCTCTAGAAGAGCGTTCTCTTCGGCCAGAGTTGCATTGAACTACACCCCCGACTTCAGCAAGCCCACTGCCACCAAGTTGGCCGAAGTCACTGGCCCCGATGGTTCGTTGATCGGTCCTGGTGCCAAGGAGGGTACCATTCCCTCCGACTTGGACCAGGCCACTGGTTTGGAGAGATACGAAGTCTTGGGTAAGATGGAGGGTGTCGACGTCTTCAACATGGAGAAGCCCATCTTCGAGGGCAAGGGTGTTTTGTCCGACCCCTACTTGGTGCCGACCTACATCGGTTACAGATACGTTGGCTGCAGAGGCAAGGACGGTGTTGACCACAAGCCCTACTGGATGAAGGTTGAGGAGAACAAGCCCTCTAGATGCTGGCAGTGTGGCAATGTGTTCGCCGCCAAGTACTTGGGCGAGCCCGGCCACCACCACCACTAAAACACCAGCAACGGCACTGAATACACTGACATCATGGAATGCTGTAGAGCCGAGTCATTTAAAGAAGGCTGTGGGACAGCGAGAGCTACAAGCGCTGGGGAATCGGGCTTTGGAGCTCGGTGGCGGTGGGGCACTCTCAGGCGCAGCACCAATGCAGCCACCAATCCCGCCACTTGTTCGGGCTGTCCTATCCGGCTGTAGATAAGATTGATAAAATACGCGCAGAGGGGAGTGTGCAATGAGGCCGACTACCTGCAGGATCACATATGAGTGTGCCCATGGAGTCTGTCCGCAGACGTGTGGGTGCCCACGGTGCCAGGGTGGCGGCCGCTGAGTGCGTGCGGCTGAGTGGGTCGACTTTGGATCTGGGCCGCATGGGCCAGACCTCGGCACTCTCACTGGAGGGCTCTGATTGGCAGCCAAGGAGGCTTGAAATGAGTGCCACCCGGAGCCGAGGCTCGCGTGCCTCTTTGGACACAAGCTACGATTGTAGTCAAGCCGCCTCAGGCAGCCAAGCCAGGTCCCTGATGGTGGCTCTGATATTTGATTCCTGCATGGCGGTGTCTGTGCGGCTCTCGGCAATACGCGGCGGTCCGGAACCGGACTTATATATAGTTGAAAAGTCGCTACTGCTGGCCCATCTGTCCTCCGCACACAATGCCCGACAGTACAGAGCGCAGACCCAAGGTGTTGCTTCTCGCCGCCAAGGGAGAGAATATCGCCGAGTTCCGCCAGTTTGAGAGCCGGTTCGACTGTGTGTACCACACGCTCACCACCAAAGAGCAGATCATCGAGGACTTTGGCACCAAGTTTGCCGACGTCGAGGCCATTTACGGCCTGTGGTTGGGTTTCGACCTCCTTGGCGGATTCCGTGGCGAGATCTTGGACGCGGCGCCGCGGCTGTTGAAGGTGGCCGCGATCGCGTCCGTGGGCCACGACAAGTGGGACGGTGCCGCGATGCGCAAGCGCGGCATCATCTTGGCCAACGTGCCGGCGTCGGAGGCCACCTCGCACGCGGTGGCAGACTTGGCGTTGTACGGCGCGCTCACGGCGTTCCGCTCGTTCCACGTTTTCGGCCGCCAGCTCAGTCTGGCGCGGCCGCTCACCACCGCCGTGCGCGCCGGCCTCGGCGCCGGCGAGCTCGACGCCGCCACCGGCAAGATCGCGATGGCAGACAGCAGGACGTTCCACTTTGGCCACTCGTGGAACCAGTTCCAGCGCCCCAACCAGTCGCCGCGCGGCCACCACGCGGTGATAGTGGGGTTTGGTGCCATTGGTAAGACCATTGCCCAGCGGCTCAGCGCTATCGGCATGCACATCCACTACGTCAAGCCCAAGCCGTTGGCGCCCGAGGACGCGGCGCGGCTCCCCTTTGCGGCCACGTACCACCTGTCGCTCGCAGAGGTGACGGACTTTGCCGACTTGGTGGTCATTGCGTGCCCCGGCACGCCCCAGACCCGCCACTTGATCAACGCGGACTTTATCGGCGCGTTGAAGAAGCCGTTGCGCCTCGTCAATGTCGGGCGCGGCACCGTTGTCGACGAGGACGCGTTGGTGCAGGGCTTGCACAGCGGCCGCGTGCTCTTTGCCGGCTTGGACGTGTACGAGCACGAGCCCAAGGTGCACCCCGGCCTCTTGGACCGCGAGGACGTGCTCCTCTTGCCTCACGTGGGGCTGTCGGTGGAGGAGGTCTACAACTTCACCGCGGTGCAGCAGTTGCACATCATCGAGAACGTGCTTCTCGAGGGCGGTGAGGGCTACAACGTTGTCAACTAGCGAGGGGCACGGCGATGCCAGGATAGACATTACGGCAAGAAAACCTACGTAGGCCACGTCCCCGCCCGCGCGCGGTGGGCGCTGCCAGGCCCGGCCGGAACCCCCGCGACCGCCGCCTGCAGAGTGCCCGGTGCGCGCACGCCGCCGATCTCCTTGGGCGCGAGGCCGGGGCCAAGGAGCGACTCAGCAACGGCCACCGGCGCGGTGAAAAATCGGTGTTTGTGTGCGTGCTGTGACAGCCACTACCCGCCGCAAGTGAAATCTCCGCCAACGCGAGCGCATTGACGACCATGCTGCTGTATATCGGGGTGTACACCGCCCTCTTTGCCTACCAGGCCCAGGCAGAGGAGGAGCTCACCATCGCCGAAAACGACTTGTTGTATCTCTTGGAGAAGCTGGAAATCGACGACTGGTGGAAGGTGAAGAAGCGCGTGGTGCCTGTGGGCGACGAGGAGGTGGAGGAGCCCGTGGGCTTGATCCCCTCCAACTACATCGAGCCCGCGCCCGTCATTGGCACCGCCACCGCGCTCTACGACTACACAAAGCAGACCGAGGAGGAGTTGACCTTCAGTGAGGGCGCCACGTTCGATATCTACGACCTCAGCGACCCCGACTGGATTCTTGCCGGCGACACGGCCGGCACCGGGTACGGCTTCATTCCCTCCAACTATGTGGAGCAGGGCGGCGCCGCCCAGACCGCGGCCGCGCCAGCACAGCCCCAGCCCCAGCAGCCGCCGGCCCCGCAGCCCATCAGCTCGTTTGCCCCGCCCCCGGTGCATATGAGCCGCCAGACAGAGTCGCCCGAGCCCGCGCCGCCCCAGCAACCGCAGCGGCCCGAGGCCTCCACCTACAACGACATCGAGGACGATGCCGCACCCGCCATGCCCAGCCGTCCGCCCGCCGACCGCCGGCCCCTGAGCGACTACCGCACCCCCGAGCGGGCAGCGCCCGTGTTCGAGCCCGAGGAAGACTTGGACGCCTCCACCCAGGAGCACTCCTTCGACGGCGAGTTCTTCAAGTGGTTCATCGACGAGGTCGACGGCAGAAAGAAGCGTGCCGTCATCTTCGCCATCGGCAAGGGCTTGGTGGTCATGAAGCCCAACACCACCAACCCCAAGAAGCTAAAGTTGAAGCTGGCGTCCCTGCTCGACCAGGAATGGAAGGTGAGAGATTTGAAGTCGTTCAGCCACGAAAAGAAACACTTGTTCCTCGAGCTCAGGAACCCGAGTGCCTCCATTGAGCTCCACACCGGCTCCAAGGACGTGGCCGAGGCCATCGTGTCCATCTTGGGCGATCTTAAGGGCGCAGAGCACGCCACAGGTTTGCGTGAGGTGGCGCGGGCTTCTGTCTCGGGCACCAGCGGCTCCAATAGGAAAATTGGCCGTCTCCTCTACGATTTTGTGGCCCAGGGCAACGACGAGCTTGCATGCAGAGAGGGCGACGAAGTCTACATTCTCAATGAGAGCAAGTCCAAGGACTGGTGGATGTGCGAAAAAATCTCCTCCGGACGGCAGGGTGTGGTGCCCGCGTCGTACATCGAGGTGGTGAGCACGTCCAACCTCGACAAGTTGACCGGCGGCGCTCCTCAGAGACAGAGATCACAGTCATCCAAGGGCAGAGTGGTGGAAAAGAGCCACCGTCGTCGTACGAGAGACGAGCGTGACCGCATCAGAGAAAAGGATAGAGCAGAAAGGGATAAGATGAGCCACCACGACACCAGGGGGCAAGATGAGAAGGCGATGCCAAACTTCCACAGGGTCAGAACTTGGATCGATAGTTCTGGTTCCTTCAAGGTGGAGGCAGAGTTTTTGGGCTGCGTGGAAGGAAAGATCCACCTTCATAAGAGCAACGGTGTCAAAATCGCCGTCGCCGCAACCAAGCTATCGGTGGAAGATTTAGAATACGTTGAGAAGGTGACCGGAACCTCGCTTGCTCAATACATCAACGAGGTCAACAAGCAAAATGACAAGCGCGCGAAGCTGCCGCTGTCGAACGGGGCAAAGCCAAAGATGGCCACTGCAGTTATCAACGATATACCACCACCTCAGCCAACCCGCCCTAAAACAACTACCGGTGTGTCTTACGGTTCTGCGCATGAGCCAGAGTATGACTGGTTTGAGTTTTTCCTCTCGTGCGGTGTGGACGTCGGCAACTGCCAACGCTACACTCTCAACTTCAGTAAGGAGCAGATGGACGAGAACATCTTGGAGGATATCTCTCCTTCCTTGTTGCGCACGTTGGGTTTGAGAGAAGGTGATATCATCCGGGTGATGAAGTTCTTGGACAACAAGTTCAATAGAACCAAGTCTGCGGATACACCTGCTGCTCCTGGTGGTTTGTTCACCGAGGCTACTGGTGCCTTGAAGAACAATTCCACTTCTGAGGTGTCCAAGATTGATGCCAGCGCGCTTCCAACTCCAAGCAAGAGCAACGAGTCTAATGACGCAGCCAGGAAGTTTGAGGACGATGCCTGGGCGGTTAAGCCAGCGGCAAGACTGAGCGAAGACTTGTCCAGGCCCGCAGCAAAGCAGCCTCAGTACACCGGCTCCTTGCAAGATTTGGTCAATATCAAGCCTTTGGAGCTGACCAATACAGCGTCGTCGAACGTTAATAAGCCGGTGCCCGCTTTGCCCGTGGGGGACCGCGCGCCATCCGCACAGCCTTTGACCCCGGTCAAATCTGGCAACTTGATCCAACCTGGACAGCAGTTCGCGGTGAGCAAGACGGGGACACAGACCGTTACTCCTCAGAGAACGGGTACACTCGTGCCTGTGCAGCAAACAGGCGGTTTGATTCCCGTGCAGCCTACAGGGTTCATGCCCATCACTGCACAGCCTACAGGATTTGTGCCGATCCTGGCAACTGGCGGTTTGCAGCCCCAGTTGACGTTTGGAATTGTGCCACTTCAGATGGGTACTACGACCTTCACGGCCCAGAGGACTGGCCCTCAACAGCAACAGAGGACTGGCGGCGCAATGCCCGTCACAACCTTCGGTCAGCCCACCGGTGGTTTCGTCCCGTTGCAGACGGGAAGTTTCACGATGCCGCAGACCACGTTTGGACAGCCCATGTCTTTGCAGCAAACTGGACCTATGGTTCCCATGCAAAGAACAGGGGGCCAGCCGCAGATGCCAACCACATCCTTTGGTCAGCCTATGATGCTGCAAAACACTGCTCCGATGGTGCCAGCCCAGAGAACCGGACCCCAGCCGGTTTTATCGCAGCCAAGTTTCGGTGCCAACTCGTTCCAGCCTCAGCCGACTTTCGGCGCACAGAC
Source organism: [Candida] ascalaphidarum (assembly GCA_030674335.1). Classification (NCBI taxonomy): domain Eukaryota; kingdom Fungi; phylum Ascomycota; class Pichiomycetes; order Serinales; family Debaryomycetaceae; species [Candida] ascalaphidarum. The sequence continues at coordinate 48,478 of JAKTYC010000008.1, forward strand.
AAACAATATGATGCCGCAGACAAGTTTTGGTCAGCCGATGCAACCCAACGGCACGGCGTTCCAGCCTCAGCCGAACTTTGGTGCACCCACAGGTGGCTTTGCGCCGAACAGCTTCCAGCCGCAGCCTACCTTCGGGCAGCCTCAGTTCAATAATTTTGCCCCGCAGCAGCAGCAGCAGCAGCAGCAGCAGCAGTTCCCTCAGCAGCCAATGCAGCAACAGCCGTTCAATGGTATGCAACAGATGACGAACATGTTCCAGCAAACGAGTATATCCAGTCCTCCGACATTTAACTCCCAGCCTACGACTAGTTTTGGGCAGCCCCAGACTCTGTTCGAAGGCTTTGGCCAGCAGCCATTGCAGTCACAGCCTACGGGTGCCGGCTTTGGCAATGCGCCGTTGCAGTCTCAGGCTACGGGACGCAGAGCCAATCTTCTGGCTGCGACCCCCGACAACCCATTTGGGTTCTAGCGGGGCAAACAAAAGTCAATCGCATTTTGTCTCCTTCTTCATGAATGCATTACGTACGCTATTTAGGCACCTCGAGTATAGACCCTCACTAGAAACTGTGTATTGAACCTCCGGCGTAAGTGTTTGAGAGGTGCAAAAATGGCTGCAAATTTTGGGCTGCGCACGCCAGATATATAACCCCTGTTGCAACAAACTTGTAGGCCAGTGCCAGAATTGCTTTCCGTACCATGAACCAGATTATCAGCTTGAAAGATTTGTGTTGCTTCCTTTTGGAGAGGGAGGAAGAGCTCCTCAAACCTCCAATTCTCGGAATCTTGCCCCGTATTCGTGTTGAACTAGAAAAGGCGACGGGTTGCAGCATCCCATATGCCTTTTTCTCGCTGAGTATTTCCAAGTTGAACGAAATCACTGCGGACGCATTGGAGATCACTGGAAAACTTGAATGTGAACAGTCGTTCGGGGAGGGCGCGACAAGAATCGTTTGGATTGACCTTGTAAAGATGCAAATTCTCCGCGACAGGCTCAACGGGGAACCCTTTGGTGAAGTCAGGTATGCGTCGCAGCTTGAGAATAAGGGTGCCAATGATATGATTTCTCAATTATCGAGGATTTTGGGGACTGGAATCCAGACAAACGTGAGCATCAACCTCCAGGCTGATGTTGTATTTACCGCAAGCTGCAACCCAAATTTGCCGACTGTCAATGCGATGCTTGCAAGAGAAACAGCCAGGAGCATTTTGGCTCGCGAGAAAACGAGACTTAAGACAGTCGAGAAGCCCTATTATGACGTGTGCGAAGATTCGGCTCACAGCAAGGTCTTGGCGAACATCTGCTTTACGAACAAAGAGTTGGCTTCCAAACTTCTCACGACCAAGAAGGAGATTTCCAACTTGGTGGACTACCACAACCTTATCTCTCGCAACTCTGGATTGATCTCGCCGACGGTTTACTCTTGCTCACAGAGCAAGATACACTACTTGCCTATCTTGCACGCGCAGACGGACTTGAGCCTCGGAGATTGTTCGTACTTGGACACGTGCCACAAGATCAAGACTTGTAGATACCTTCATTATTTCACCTTGAGTCCAGTGGGCAGGGAACTCGACAGTGAGGAGGAGAGAAAAAAGCGCTTCGACAAGAGCTATCTCTTTGATTATACAATCGGTGAATGCAGCACGGAGTACACTCGGGAGGTTCAGCCACCGCAATGGATCAAATGTGACGTCCGCCATTTACCCTTCTCTGTGTTGGGCAAATTTGCAGCCATCATTGCAGATCCAGCTTGGGATATTCACATGTCCTTACCCTATGGAACGTGTAAAGACATGGAGCTCTTAAGTCTCCCTATTGAGGAACTTCAAGATGAGGGTATCATGATGCTCTGGGTGACTGGAAGATCCCTTGAAGTTGGACGCCAGGCGTTGCGGAAGTGGGGCTACACAATCTCGGACGAGGTAATCTGGATCAAATTGAACCAACTCAAAAAGACCATCGTCACCGGTAGAACTGGTCATTGGCTTAACCATTCGAAGGAGCATTTGTTAGTGGGGACCAAGGGAGACCCCGTGTGGTTGAACCGTTATCTTGACGTTGACGTTGTTGTCAGTGGTACGAGAGAGACCCTGAGAAAGCCTGATGAGGTTTACACAATGATTGAGCGGGCAGTAGGGATTCATGCCCGCAAGCTAGAGATCTTTGGGCGGGAACATAATCTAAGACCCGGGTGGACGAGTATGTGAATGTGATACCTGTATTCTCGCAAACAAATACTAACCAAAGCTATCGGCAACCAGGTGCCGGAGACGCACTTGCATGAAGAAGAAGTGCGGATGAAGTACGTCGCGCACAAGAAAAGCCATCTCCATGCTGCCAATTGACTTACTGGCTCTTCGCATGACCGTGCTGCGCCCGTTTGAAATTTCTTATGTTGATACCTGCCTTGTTATCCATCGCTTTCTTCAAATCTTGTCTGTAGCCCAATCCAAACGCAACCTCGTACGCTACAAAGTAAGGTGCCAAAACGATCGCCTGCAACAAGTTGTCCTTCAATGCAGGGGCCCGACCCTCATGGGCACCGTGGCCATAGAACTGAGCCACCCAGCTGCCGATGTGAACAACGAGAGCGTAACTGCGGATGTCATGGGGAGTGAGTTGGGTGAAGCCAGGTGTGTGGACGGCATTTGTGAACAACCAGCAGAAGAAGGCAAGGACACTCAGCGCAGGTATGCCGACCTTCCAGTCCAACAAAATGTAATAAAGCCCATATATGAGGCCAACCAATACACCGCCATTACAGTATGCTTCGGGACCAAGAAGGATTGGAGTCGTAAGTAATATTGCCGACAATAGAATAAGGGGAATGCATACCAAGTGAATCGAGACATTGACAGGATTCATATGGTATGAGCGGTAGAAGACCAAGTGTTCTTCCAAGTCGAAAAGGCCAGCCATTGTATCGTGGGGAAGATGATGATAGCAGCAGGGCCGCGCACCTTTATATAGAACGCGAAGTGCGGAGAAGACATCTGCCGGAATTCTCCTGTGCCGAATGGTGCCGAACTGGCAACAATATGTGCCTACTTTTTGGTTTCACAGCAGATGTATATGATTGGGGAGATCAATGTCAGAGTCTGGAGCGGTACCCTGCAGCACCATAAGGTGGCTTTTGCGAACTGACAGCCCCGGTGGTATGCAGGCTTGATAATTGTCAACAACGTAGCAACCATACAAGCTCTGGAGGCTAACTTATGACTCCCCCAGGGTAAGTGCGCCAAGATAGCCACCACCATTGGAGGGCGGTGCGACGGATATGGGAACGATAAAAAAATACTACAAAACCAGGTAAATAATTAAACGCATGAATTTTGCAACTTATTTGCAAGTAAACACCTTTAACGAACCAATAGCAATTTTGCGATTTGCAGTTGTGCCGACGTGGTCATTCTCCAACAAAAGGCATACTCCCAAACTCTCTACAATGTACAGAAAAGCTCTATATGTGCAGTTGTATAAACGGGTGAGATTACTCTCTCAAGTCGAGCTGCGGTTTCTTCACAGCTCTTCTTCTTCTGGTAGCCGGCTCGGCCTTTTCGAATCTTGTGGCCTGGTGCAAGTCTCTACCAATGTTGTCAAGATCCTTCACCTTGTAGATTCTGACAATCCAGTTGGTCGACGTGAAAGCCTCTTCCACCACACTCAACTCCGGTACAGCATCGGCAGGGATGGTTTGGCTTCTCACTCGGTCGACACCGTCCTGCCCATTGTACAATTCGTTGAAGCGGTAGTAGGACATCTTATACATCAAAGATTCCTTCATAGCAGGCGTGGCATCGCCATCGACCTTGTATTCGCCCCGCTCAGTAAAGAAGTCTCTCTCACGAACTTCGTCGGGCCAAATACCCTCTGCGATTCTGATCATCCACAAGAACTTGTTGATGTCATCGCCAGAGTAACCAATGACACCACCAAAGATGACCAAGACGTAGTCAACATCATGCTTTTTCAAGATGTCGTAGGCCACGTCCTCTGAAGAACTCATGGCCTTGCCCACGGTGGCAATGTGAGTATTGTTCCAAGTGTTGTTGTCCACAAGCGTGGTGCGATCGGCCATGCCACCGATCTGGTATCCGTAATCCCACCAGGCCATGACCTTGGCGTCCTCAGGCGTGTTCATTCTGAGCCAGTAGTACGCCTCTCTGTAATCGTCAATGATGTGCTGGCTGCCGTCAGGGTTTCTGGAAGCCAAAACAACAGATGGCGAAGAGTAAGCGTTGGAAGTGACCCAGGTACAGTGGTAGACAAAGTAAAAGAGGTAAAAAGTGAAGGAAAACACCACCAATCCCTTGGAAAGCAACATGAACAACGAGTCGCCGGTGTTCTTCTTGGCCGCCTTGGTGGCGCTCTTCTTGGAGCCCGTCTGGGTCGAGGCACTCACCTCCTCCTTGCGCTGCTCAAACACCTCAACCACGTTCAAGTAGACATCAAGTAACTTGGACACAGCAATGGCGGCGGCGACACAAATGATGGGGGTCAACGTCAACATCAATCTCACCATGACACCAGCAAAGTAGGAGCACAACACACCATAGATGATGACAAAAACGTGCTCGTTCTTCAACTCCTGGAAGCACAAGTATACACCGGCAGGGAAGAGCCAGATCAACATGTTGGTGTCAAAGAAGAACGAGGGCCAGGCGGTGGGCTGGTGCTCGGACACGGAGGCAATGATGGGGATGTGGATCTTGGCGTAGTTGGTATCCCACAACGAGTAGAAGCGGCCGGTCCAGGGCGCGATCCAGCCCAAGGCGGTCAAACCGAACAAGGCGCCGATGCCCAACACGGTGGTCAACGACAAGGACACGACCAAAAAGGTCTTGAACTGCTTGGAGTTGACATTCAGCTTGACATAGTCACCGACGGCCACGAGCTGCAACAAACCAAACACGCCCAAGGCGGCCATATGGTCGTTGGAGCGGATGGGCAAGAAGCCGACAAAGGGGATCTGCATGGAGGCCAAGGTGCCCAAGGCGTACCACGTCGTGTAGGCGGTGTACAACTTGTGGTCGTAGCGGCCCATGAGGATCAAGACAAAGATGTGCAACGGGATCAAGTTGGTGATGAAGACGTAGCCACCCCACGCCGACACCATGTAAAAGTAGCACAAGGCGGTGACGGTGCCAAAGAACACCGAGCCGAGCTTCATGGCCTTGATCCAGAAGTAAAAGGTGGCCATCAACAAGGTGATGGCGATGGCCTCGTTGTCGTAGGAGCCCGCCACCGAGCGCGAGATGTAGCCCGGGGCAATGCCCATGAAGATGGCGGCGAGGAGGCCCGCGTTGGAGTCCTTCATTTCCTTGGTCAACAAGTAGGTGAAGATGGCGGTGAAGCCAGAGAAGGCTGGCGCGAGCAACACGCAGATGTTGCGGATGTCGACGGGGAGGCCGAACCACTCGCGCAAGGTGTGCCAGATCACCCCCGACGTCACCATCAAGCCGGGGTACAACGTGCCGCCGGTGACGCGCCCGAGCGGGTACCACGTGCGGTCGTCGAACCAGTTCAAGAACTCGTAGAAGGAGTGGGTGACCAAGTACTTGGTGGCACGGAAGTTGAACCACGGGTCGAACTCGTGGATGATGGACTCGAAGCGGATGACGGAAAACAACCGCAGCGAGATCGCCGCGCCCGCGATGGCGATGAAGATCACGACGCGCAACAACACGCGCACGGTTTCGAGCCGCACGCCCAAGACCTTATGCTGCGCCGTCATTGCTGAGCTGTGGTGGAGAAACGTGTTGAAAAAGAGCGACGTCAAGGGCGCGCGGCATTGTGCAGGAGGGCTATCTGCAGGGAGGGTTACGCTACACGGGCAGGGTCTATGGTCAATAAATAGCGGCCGCGGGCCGCGGCGTAAATCGTAACTAGAACGAGCTCCAGCTCCAGTTGGCGGGCACGCTGCCCACAATCTGGTCGCGGTCGTAAGACCCGTCGCCCACGTCCGCCGTGGCGATCTCCTTCGTGGGCGAGCTCGCCTTGAGCTCCCGCACCGTCGGGTGCACGTACTGGTTCTGGATGCCAAACTCGTGCTTGATAAACTCATTGTACTCGTGAATGCAATTGTCGCACACCTTCGAGAGCGTGCCCCGCCCGCCGGTGGTGAACTGCGCCAAGTGGTTGATGTAGAGATAGTGCGACGTGTGCTCCTTGCAAAAGATCCCGCCGCACTTGCGGCAGTGGTGCTTCCGCTCGAAAAAGTTGAACACCTTGGGGCAGCTGCCAATGCCGCACTTCATCACGCTCTCGTCCTTGAGCCAGTGCTTCCGCGTGGGCGCCTGCTTGGTGATGTTTTCGTACGCCTTCTTGCTGTAGGCAATGGGCCGCGGCGACAGCATCGGCGACGTGTTGTGCGAGTCAATGGACACAGTGCTGTCCACCGACTTGACCGACGCGCGCGACGACGCTGTTCGAAGCACCGGGTCATAGCGGCCCCCAATGGCCAACGGCGTCTGCTGCGGGTGCTCGAGGCGACTGTGCTCGTCAAACTCATTCTCGTGTCCCGAGTCTGGGCTCAACTGAGTGGTTTCAATCTTGCGCAACACCGCCGGGATATACATGGGACTGCGCATGCCCTTGATCTGTTGCAACTGCTTGTGCTTGCCCACCTGAGGCGGCGGCGGCAGGACGGACGGCTTCGGCGCCTCGGTATTCTGCTGCACGTGGGCGCGGAGGTTTGGCTGGCTGCCATGGCTCGGCTTTCTCCGGAGGCTCAAGTCCTGCGGCGGTACCACCGCCGCCGGCACTTTAGCCCCACCTGCTTGGGCTCTATTCATCTGGTGCTGACGGAGAAGCTCATTATGGTATCGTTGTGTCGCCTGCAGCTGATTTAAGGGACGCTGTTCCGCGGACGCACCTGGCTCGTCGCGAGCCTTATCTTCACCGTTGCTGACGGGTACCGCCGCCCCTCGGCCCGCGTCGGTGCCGGTGGGCGTGGTGGAGGTGGAATACGCCTTGATGATGGAAGGCGGCAATATGCTGCTTGTAGTGGCAGACGACGGGGCGCTGTGCTTGAGCACCTTGGTGGGCTGCCGCGTCAAACTGGCAAAGGAGGATAAATCCACCTCGGCGGGCTGGTACGGCTCGGGGTGGCGAGCTTTGGAGAGGCTGACGCTTGTCCTCACTGTGGGCAACTTCTTGGGTTCCTGCGGCGATATGGGCAACTGCGACAAGCTCAACTTCTTGAGGGCGTTCAAGGTGAGCTTCTGCTGCTGCACGAGGGTATCCTCGTCGTAGCCGTCGGAGGGGGCGTTCCCGTCGGCGTTGGAGTCGGTGCCGGGGCTGCTGGTGCTGCCGGCGGCCTGCGCCTGGCGCGAGTTGTTCTCGAACTTGGACTGCTGGCCGATTTCGGTGCCGTCGTCGCTGCCGCGGAAGTTGGATATGCTGGATAGCACCGGGGCCTGGATGAAGGACTGGAAGTTCTTGGTGCTGTTGGTGCTGATGATGCTGTTGTTGTTGCGGCTGATTTCGGGCGCCTCCTTGTTGGTGGCGCTGAGCTGTGGGTTCGAGTACTGCTGCTTCAACGACTTGAGCGACGCCGTCAGAAGTACCAGCTGGAACGACTGGGTGCGGGACTTGCGCACGTCCTTCTTGGCAAAGAAGAGGTCCAGCGTCGAGCCGCCCTTGTCCTTGTCCGCGCCGCTGGATTGGGGCGAGCTGGTGTCAGGGCCGGGCTCGCTCTCCGGGGGTGTTTCTTGCCGCTTGTTGGCCTCCCGCCTGGGCAGCGGCGGCTGCGAGATGGTGAACGTGGTCATGGCTGCTGGGCGCACCGGGAGGGCGCGGCGGCCGGGCGAGGTTGCGACGCTGCTGGGAGCGCGGGGTATGCGTTCGTGCCACGCGGTCCGCGAGGACTGGGGACGGTGCTGGCGCGGCGGCGGTGCTGGGCTTGGCCTAGTCGCTGTTGCAACGCGCACGCGGCCAAAGTTCGAGAAAGGCGGGTCTATGCGCGGCTTGCTGCTGCCGTGCGCGGTGGTTTCGGGCCACGAACCGTGAAATAGAGTTTATGGTGGCTTCCCCAGAAACGCTCCCTGGTGGCCGCGACGATGGCAGAATACGGCCCGCGCACGACCCACCCATCACCGGCGCCAGCGGCTCGAGCTGGCGGAATATGCCGGGGTGTTGTGGTGTCGTCTACTGTTGGCCCCATAACGGGTCCTGGAAGGGGCAGGAAGGCGGCCCGTACTCCTCGGAGGTACGAGCACGTAGCCTGCGAAAATCCAGCGCCGGGAGAATGTCGTGGGGCGAGGTCGTATTGTGCCTTGGCGCGGCTGACGAGACAGCGGTGGGCCCGCGCAGGACAAGTATGTCGCGACCTGGCGGGACGGCGGCGGGTGCGCGCTGAGAGCGCTAGTAGCACTGGCGTGGGTATAGGGCGAGTGGGTCCATTGCAACGCCTCGTGGAGCTGCCAAGGCCTATAAGCAGCGCAGGGGCCAACTGCTGTGCCAGGAGCCCCAGCCCAGCCCCGCCAAACCTTGCTTGCGAGTTCGTAAATGGGTCTCACTACCGCGCGACCGGCGCCTGCCACGGCCGCGACACGAGTTTGCACCCGCGGTATCTTTTCCAGAGTCGCTTTTCGCGCTACAGAGCCCATACAAAGTGTGCTCTACAGTGGCGGCTCTACCACGCGAGCCCAATATCGCAGCTGCGCGGGCAGTCTAAAAAATTGTTTCCCCCAGTTTCATCGTTACGAATGGGATCCGCGCCTCGCTGCGCTTCGGCCCGCTGCAGGTGATCGCGACGTGCATGCGCCTGCTGCGCTCCCCCAGCACAGACTGCTCCCAGCCGGGTCCAGCAAGGGGGGACACACCACACTGCCACGTCAGCGAGTGTGCCACGGCTGCTCAAAAGCCGGCCGCCCACTACACGTCGCCGCAGTGCAGCCATTCTGGCTCATCTCCTGTCTGGCGCCGCACTAGGCTCGTAATTTAGGTACAGGAGCCCATCCCGGGCCACCGCGGGACAGTCACGTGACACCACATGCAGGAGGTTTCCTGGGGTAGCGACACGCGAGCGACATTTGCCCGACATTGCAAATCCTGCCGCTGTTATTGGCCCGCGCTCCCTTCTTCTTCCTTTAGCAGGCCCGACACAAATGCTCAGACTTGGATTGAACAGAGCCCCCGTCCGCGCGGCGCGCACCGCCCGCGTCGCTGTGGCGCCCGTGCGCGGCGTCTCCACCGTGAACACCAACCACGACCACGAGCAGGAGCTCTTGGTGGCCCAGAGAAAGAACCGGCCCGTGTCCCCCCACTTGACCATCTACAAGCCGCAGATCTCGTGGGTGTTGTCCGGGTTGCACAGAAACACCGGCATCTTGCTTGCGCTTCCGTTGTACGGCCTCACGTGCACGTACGCCGTGACGTCGTTGGTGGGGCTGCCCCTCGAGGTGTCGGCGCTCGTGGCGTGGTTTGCCGGCTTGGCCCCCGCCGTCAAGGTGGGCTTGAAGGCGGTGTTTGCGTACCCGTTTGTGTTCCACTTTGCCAACGGCATCCGCCACTTGGTGTGGGACCTCGGCCGCCAGGTGACCAACAAGGGCGTCACCAGCACCGGCTTGGCCGTGCTTGCCGTCAGCGGCGTGCTTGGCACCTACTACACCTTGTTCTAGCATTATTTATTCTCCGGCCCGCGCCCGCGCGGCGCGGGGCGGCGGTAGTTCCTATGTACACCCACTGATCCCGATCCGCCTGCACTGAGCCAGTCAGTTGCGGCGCAAGTAGCTCACCTCGATGTCGGCGTCTAGGCACAAGCACGGCGTGTCGGCCGAGCAGAAGCCGCAGTTGAGCTTGGCCAGGCGCCGCGGCCACGCCGCTTGGCCGCCCAGGAGGGGCACCCGCGGCTGGTCCACCGGCCGCGCGCCGTCGCGCACCTCCGGCACCGAGTCCTCAATGTCAGCGAGGTTGTTGTTGAGCGGGCGCAAGAGCGCCGGCGTGAACAGAGAGTCGGCGTCGCGCGGCTTCTCCGTCTTCATCCGCTCCACCCGCTCGAGCTCCTGAGTGCGCAGGCTCTTATGCTTGGCCTGCAACTCCAACTGGTGCGCGAGCTGCGCGTTCAAGTCGCGCAGCTCGCCCAAAAACTTTTTCGTCACCGAGTTGATGATGCTCAGGGACTTGGTCATGTAGGCGACAAACTTGTTGAGGTCGTTCATGTTGTTGATCTGCTCGAGCTGCTCGCACGAGGTGGACTTGGCGGCGCTGGGCGTGGCGGCGGGGGACCCGTTGGCGCCGCTGTCAGAAAGAGCGTCAAAGGTGATGACGCCGCTCTGCACGAGGCTCAACTCCTGGATGTGGCTCGTGATCAACTCGGTGTAGTTGCGAAGGAGCTCCTGCTCCTTGAGCCGCGCCAAGTACGCCGCCTTCATCTCCACCACCTCCTGCGGGTCCTCGGGGCGCTTCGGGTACTGCTGCTGGAGCTGGGACACAATCTGCTTCAGCTCGTCGACGCGGATGTGCTCGCCCTTGTTGGTGATCTTCACCTTGCGCCGCGCCGGCAGCGCGGCCGCGGCAGGCACCGGCGGCAGCGTGGGCGGCGGCGGGCTGTCGTGCCCGGGCTTCCGTCCTGGCCGCGGCCGCGGCGGGAGCACCCACTTGCGCAGGGTGTTGATGTTGAGAGCAATGTCGTTTTTGAGCGTGCTGGTCTTGAAGTTCGGGTTGAATGTCGTTGGCGCCGCGGTCTGCGGCTTGGGGAGCACCTGGATCGGCGTCGGCTTGGGCTTGATCGCAATCACCGGCGGGCCCTTTCGCTTGTCCTTCTGCAGCGACATGGCGGGAAAAGACGGGCGGCGCAGGCAGAAGCACGGCCAGCGGCTACGGTGGCGGCGGTTTGGCACCCCTCGGCGGCCGGCGGCGGGCAGCGGGTGCGCTGTGGGGCAGGGCCGGGTCTGGCGACGGCTGGGCCGGGCGGGCGGAAACTGCGGCGGCTTCGGGCGCGCGCGTTCTCAAGCGGCAGCAGGCGCGCACGCGACGTGTGTGCGAGCAACGGGGAGCAGAAAGCAGCGCTGCGTGGCGGCGGGCTGCGGCGTGGTGGGAAAGAAAGCTGCGCAGGACGCCAGGAACCTACCCGGCCCGGTGCAGGACGCGCTCTTAGCCCGGTGCAGGAAAGCTCTCGGCCCCGTGCAGGACCGATGCCTGTGTTTACCCGCGGCCGGCTGCTTTACTTCCCATCTGCTTCCCACCATGTCGCGCCCGCTCAAGCAGCGGCAGTTGAGCCACCTCAACTCGCAGTTGGCGCAGCTCCACGCGAACCTCAGCGACCTCAACGAGCTCGTCACCACCACCGCGGTGCAGTACAAGCAGATGGAGCGCCTAGGAGTGTTGCACGGCAGCTTGTTCATGGCCAGCCACACCGTGTTTGAGAGCGACAACTTCGAGGCCGCCGAGCAGTGAGTGTGCGGGAAACGGCGATGTGATGGCGTGGATGGCGTGGATGGCGGCAGGAGGAGGCAGCGCTGGCTGCTCCTGTCTGGGACCGAGCAGCACGGACTGCTGCAGCGTGCGATAGCGCGTTGGTGGAGTGCCGTTGGGTCCTGGTGCTTTGGGGTTATCCAAATGGGCGACAGTTGGAGATGCTGGTGGCGATGATTGGAGTGCCAGCAGGGGTGGTGATGGCTGAGTGGGGCGGGGAGTTTCTGGGGGGACTGAGACGTTGTTCTGACACACATGGGCCGCGACCGCCCGACAGCGGCGGATGGAGTATGCGTCTGGGAGAGTGGTGCTGTACAGCCTACCCAAGCGTGGAACCACGGAGGCGCGCAGGCGTGCAGCCGCTGGAATCCGCCACAACGGCCGTGGCAGCAGCGCCCTGGAATCCGCCAGATGGCCCGGCAGCAGCACCGCTGGAATACACCACAAACACCGTGGCAGCAGCACCGCTGGAATACACTACAAAGACCGTGGCAGCAGCGCTTGCTGCACTCTCCAAATGGCCCGGCAAGCCTCGCGCCTCGCGCAGCGGCCCCATCTCCGCCGGCGCCGGCGTCCGCCGCTCCTCGACCACACCGACCGCCACACACCACCCCGGCAGCCCGCTGGGCACCACCAGCCAGCCCCACGCATCTCACGTGCCTACACCATCTCATCGTCTGTCGCATGGTCTATTTACAGTTTCTTGCGCAAGGCGATCTTCTCCGCAATCAAGAGGTCCCGCTCCTCGTCCAAGTACTGCGTCTGCTGGTACTTGGCCACGCAGCCGCGCGACTGCGCGTTCGCCTCCTCGCACCTCTTCATCGCCTCGATGGGGTTCGGGTAGCGGTTGGAGCACTCCACGTACGCCCGGATGAGGTCGTCGCACCGCGCAAACGTCTTCTTGCGCCACCGTTCAAACACAAGCTTCTCCTCCTTGGGCGTGATGAGCCACGGCGGGAGCCGCGGGTCGCTGAACCGCTCCACGCCCTCGTAGCTCTTTTCCTCCTTCGCCATGCGGTGAAAAACCTGGCGCGACGCTGCTACGGCGAGAACACATCCTAACACCACCGAACATCGGCCGTGGTGCCGGGCCAGCATCGGCCCAAACCAGCGCTGTCGCTGCGGCTGCGAGCCCGTGACGGCGCCAGCAGTACGTGCGCCACTGCAGGCGCCGCTGCCGCCCGCCAGGCACACCGCCGCCGACTCGCCCATAATAGAACAACCTGCATATAGACACAGTGCTCGCACCAATACATACACAGTGTTCCACAACACGCTTCCTTTACACTCGTGTTTCTGGTAGGCCGCTTTTTTCTTCTGCCGCCGGCCCATCGTGACGGCACAGCCACAGGAAGACGCCAACGCGAAAGATGCTCCAGGAAGAGCCCCAGAAGCTCATCGAGCTGACCATCAGCAACTTTGAGATCGCGCCCGACCTCGAGATCCTCCGCCGCATCGAGGGGCACGTGGCGACGACGGCGCAGCTTCGCGCGGAGGCTACGGAGGCGGCGCGCGAGCGCGTGCGCGCGCTTCTGACGGAGCGGCAGCGGCTCTACGACGAGCTCGCGGCGGCGCAGCGGCTTGAGGGCGAGGTGTACGAGACGCTCCGGGCCGTGGGAGGTGCCGACGTGCCGCCCGGCGTGCGCACGGTGCTCGACTTGCTTGCGCACAAGCAGGCAGAGCTTGACGAGGTGAAGATCCAGACGGCGCGCAGCCTCACGCAGCTCACGAGCAGCATCAACACGCTCGAGCGCATGAAGCACACGCTCACGGCGTCGCTCGAGGCGGTGGCGGAGGAGCAGCGCGCGTTGCTCGGCAACAACGTGCTCCACAACCCGAGCTCGCAGGTGATGAAGATCAACATCTACAAGTCGTTGGGCGTGAGCATCGAGGCCGCGGGCTCGGCCGCCGAGGACAAGATCATCATCTACAACCGCTTGACCGACTTGCTGAGCATCCTCAACGTCAACGACAAGTACAGCGAGTACTTTATCACGAATTACATCTGGGACCGCATCCTGGACTGAACGACACCCATACCTGGGCCGGGCGTCACCCATACCCTGGGCTGGGCCGGGCGTCCTCCACACCTGGGCCCGGCCCTCATCCCCGACACCAGTCTACACCAGTCGCCATTATGTACAGTAGCAATATATACAGTTAGAAGTACTGCGGGTTCTCGCGGAACAGCGTCTTGGTCCACTTGGGCACCCGGTGCACCGACTTGCGGTAGCCCTTCACCTTCTTGTCAAAGGTGGTGTACTTGTCCCGCGGCGTCATCTCGTGCTCCTTCGGGAACTCGTGCATCAAGTAGTCGATCTTGGCGTAGCCGGTGCCGGCGCCCTGCTTGGGCAACGACTCGTACAACACCTTGATGTTCTCGTCCACCAACTTCATCCGCTGGCGGAGACGATACTTTTGTGGCGGCGACATGCGCGGCGCAAACTTCCAGAGGTAGCCGCCGCTGCGGGCCACCGACGCCTGGAACGCTCCAAACATGACGGTGTCGCTGTGAAGAAGAGATATTTTTCAGCGCCGGCACATCGCAGATCACGTGCACAATCACGTGACAGACGCAGAGGCAGCGCCCACGTCCTCGCCGGCTGGCGCTCTGGATCGGGGCCAGCACGCACACGCACGCAGCGCGGACCCGGAGCGCCACCCAGGCGGCAGGCCGCGTGTGCGGGACGTGAAACGTTTCACTCAGCGCATCGGGTTGCCGCTGTTTACGCTCCTGCACGCATGAGACGAAACAATTATAGAAATCACGCAGCGCCACTTGTCATGCAAATTCGCTCAGCTGTACGCTTGTGCTGTATGTGTGTGGACCTTCACGGTGGTGGCAGCCGTGAAACGGCCTTGTGCGAGTCGCTGAATGGTGACACTTACGTCACCACACCTACGCAGCACAAGCGACCGCCGTGCAGGATAAGGATCTAGACCGCCAGAAAAGGAGTGCCTGCACCGGGTCATCTAGCCGCATTGGGCAAGTCATTGCCTGGCCTGGCCCCGCGCGGTGCTGGCAGCCGTCACGCCTGGCAGGGTCCTGCCGGGCCGCCGGACAGGAGGAGGTCTAGAGTTGGTTCGTGGCCCGCCGTATATGTAGAGAAACGTTGCTGTAGTTCGTGCTCACGCTGCAAACACCTGCCCTATGCGGCAGGAACGTTGACGCTGGCTGCGCCGCACGACGCTGCGCCGCAGGCTTCTGCGCGCCACTTGTTCCGCTAGCAGCAACAATGCCGGCCCGCGCAGGTGCCCCCACGGAGCGCATCGCGCGCGCTCGTCCGGCAAGGCGCAAAATGTGGAGAAGCCCCACAACCCAACAGAGTGCCATCAAGGCGCCCAAGCCGTTGCCCGTGGGCGTGCCACGCCACGCCTGGCTCAGCAGGACCGGCGACGTCACCGCCACACGCTGCGCGGGCTCCCACGCTGTCTGAGACCCGGCCAGGCCAAACCGCAATGCCGCGACCGGAACTGCCGAAACGGGAACCTGCAGGCGCGGGGTACCGCCGGATCAAGCAACGCTGCTGCCAGTGCCAGCCGGGCCGGCTAGCAACGAAAACCACCACCAGCGTCGCCGTGGCCACGCGTCGAGTCTACACATCGTCGTAATGCATCTATTCGTGTCGTTCATAAGCAGGCAGTGAGCCATTTGCGGTAGTTGTGCAGGGTGGAGGGCATGTTCAAGAGATTCAGCTTGATCGTGCTCTCCAAGCCGGTGCTGCCCTTCGCCAGCACCAACAGGTAGTAATTGAGGCTAAAGTTGTCGTCGTCCTCCTCCTCGCGGGGCGCAGCCTGGCCGGGCACGAGGAGCGGCAGCGCGTCCGCGTAGGTAAACACCGGCAGCGCGGGCTCCTCCGGCATGCTCGCGGCCAGCTCGTCGTGGAGACGGCACTTATCCGAGCAGTAGAGCAGCGAGCCGGTGCAAATCTGCTCGCAGGTGATGCAGTAGTTGTTGAAGGCAAGATCGCTCATGGTGAGGTCAAGCGGATGTGTCACGGAGCAAATAGATCGCTGGCGTGGCCAGATGCAATTCAGCACAGATACCAACGGTATTTATGCAACAGGAAAAAAGTGTGGGCGGTGGGTGTCTCGAAACTGCTCGAAACGCGCAGCTGCAACCTATTTATATAAGGCCCTCTTTTTTTCGCACCTGGTAGCGCCACAGTTTCACTGCGGTTAAATTACTGTGGTTTGTTGTGCGTGGTAATTGTGTCACCCGCCTGCCTGCACATTATTTTTTAGGGCATTGCATCGGTGCACGTGTGCGGCCTGGGCGATGAGCGTGGCCCCTATACCAATTGCGGCCGGCCCACGGGGCCAGCTGCACCATGTGGGTCCCGGCGACGTTTTCAGCTCGTGGCTCGTGGGTGGCCTGGGCGGTTGGCGGATATCATTCCCGCCGCACGACGGGTCCGCCTGTCCGGTGGGAGGGTACGAGTTCACGCCCCGCGCCGCGTGTCCCGCGCGGAGGACCCCGTGACTCATGGGCGGCGCTCCTGCACGCCCGCGGTTCCGCGCCAAGCTGCCCGTGCGCGCACTGCCCGTGGCGCCACCGCGCGCTGGCTCGCGCACCGTGGGGTGGGCGCGACAACACGCGACGGGCAGTCTAGATTTGATGACTGCACACAAACAGTACCTGGAGGCACGTTCCTGCATCCGCGTAAAATGCGCCACATGCCACTAGCGCAGGGTCTCGGACTTCTTTCTCCTTGCGCTCCGGGCAGCGGTTGCGCTGTGGCTGCGCTGGAACGGATCTAGACTTGTCCTCACGGACTTCAGTACCTTCCGACAAACGGACGCTGTATGTGTAGTGCTAGTTCCACCGGTGCAAGGGCCGCCAACTGGCCGCCACCACCGGCCAGACAACCTTGCACCCCCCATTTGCAGCCATGTGCGCATGCGGCCGCCGGTTGCAACCGCAGTGCACCCCTAATTGTCCCCACTCCCCTCCTCTACGTCATCGTTGTCCAGTGAAACCGTAAGCCATACAGTCTTGTTCTTGCGCCGGTCTGCAGCGGTACCGCTACCTATACAGTTTTGTACTTGTACTTGAGCCGGTCGACGCGGCCCACGCCAGCGCGGATGCTCTCGTGCAGCAGGTACAACACGTGGAACGCCAGGAGATTGAACGCCGGCAACGCAAACAACACGTTGCGCTTCCACGCCGCCAACACTGCACACACCGCCGCCAACACTGCCGCCACGTACAAAATCGCGCGCGGGATGGGCCGGTGGAAATAGAGTATCACGAGGCAGTTATGCATGATGAGCACTTTTTGGAAATATGCGCTCACCGGCGCAAACACGATGAGCACCTGCGCGAGCGCAAGCGCAGTGAGCGCTCGCCGGTAAAGCACAAACTGCAGCGCGCTGCGGGCCTCGAGCTCGCGCACAATGCCCACCTGGTCATCGTAGTCGATGGGGGCGTCCTCGTTGAGCTGCTCGAGGAGCGTGCGGTCCACTTGCCGCCGTTTCGCCATGCTGCAACGGAGCAGCGCACGACCGAGTAAGGACGCTGCTACTGGCGGCGAGCGACTTTAGGTCGGGTCGCGGCGCTACCGATTCTGGCGAGGTGCTCCACAATAGTACCGGACGGACGGCCCATTTGCCGCAACGGGATAAACATGCCTCCCCGCTTCGAGATCTGAGGTTCTCCCCCGCACTGCACGTAGAGGGGTGCGCAAGCCCAGCAGGAGCCTTGTTCACCAACTGGCCCCGATCAATAGGGTCACAATGGCCTGCATACGGGTGGTACCTGACTGCCAACAACCGCATGGCCGGCAACAATCCCACCACATGCGCTCTGGGTGCCGTTCAAGCCATGGGAGCCCCAGCTGGATGCAGCACGCATTGAGGTGCCCAAAGTGCATAATGCGCGCGAGGTCGCATCCGAGAATGCTTCAACCACAGCGTGATGCGTTGACCTGCAGCTCGCACCGGGATGTTGTTGACAAGACTACGACTATTGTGGACTATTGTTGTGAACGACGCAGCAGTGCCTAACCCTGCCTACACGCGCAGTGGTCGCTTGGCCGCATGCAGCGAGGCACGTGACCGACCCTGCGGCCCCCACGACGGCGAGCCCGAGGAGGGCGCACCCATGTGCAGCGGCGCTCTCGCCCGCGCAGCTGCCGGTGCGTCTGGACCGGCCCTTGCGTTAAGAATCTCAGCTGCGCCGCGAGCGAAACACGCTCCCTGCTGCCGCAAGCGTGCCTCGATCGGCGCTCACGTGACATACCGACGCGGGTGCGCGCAGGACGGCGTGTGCAACTGTCGCAGCCGTAACCGAGGCCAAGGCAGCCCAAGACAAGTACCGTAACACACTGCACGCATACACACCCAGCAGACGTGATGCGGCGTTTGCACGGGCAGCACGATTGTCTCGATGTGACGCCTGCTCCAGCCCGATGCATGTCCCGTGTTGTTTGACGACATACCGCCTTCAGACAAATCTACAGTATCACGGGCCTGTGTGCCAGATTTACTGCACACAGGCTTCCGCATTGGGAAGGTGCGGCCGCGGGGCGCGCGGCTCAGGTCCTGATTTCGCCCTTTTTTCGTCGTGTTTGGCGCTTTATAAGAAATGTGGTTTTCGCACTTTTCTTTTTCGCAGTGAGAAGAACTCCTTGCTACGGGCAGTATAACAACACTCCCCCCGTCGGGCGATATAGCTTAGTTCGCAGCTGTGTTCACTGCTGGCAAGAGCTGACGTTTCAAGTGCAAAGTGCCGCTTTTGTCGCTTGCTTCTGTCCTTGTGCCCGCAGCCTGAGACCCGAAACCGTCGTTAACTGACTGGTCCCAGCTCGCCCCGACGCCTTCTGCCGCTTGAGCAGTCCCAGCTACCACGAACGCGCGCCGATCCTGAGCGCTGCCTCCTCGTCTAGAAATCCCAGCATTTCCCCGCCGCCTGCCGACGGCCCTTCCTTCGTTTGAATCCAACTATAGTCATTCTTTCATGAACCCCAGTCTACGCCATGCTTAAATCCATTTTGCTTTTGATTGCCGTTGCAGTGGCCCAGTCCAGCGACGCGCCCTTTGCGGGCACGGAGGACCAGGCCTTGCTGACCCGCGACAATGACAACAAGAACGGCGACTCCAAGGCTGCCTCCACTAACAACAATAACAACAAGAATAACGACCAGACCACGACTCAGACGAACCCGTTGGGCAACCTTCTCGACAGCTTGATTGGCCAAAACCAGCAGGGCACCTCTAACTCCCCGTTTAACCCGTTCTCGATTGGTAACGCTGCCAGTGCCACGCCTTCGTTGGTGAGTGCGTCGAGCGTCCAGCTCCTGTCTAACGCTCCCGCTACGGCGGCCAGTGCCACAACTCCTACCACTTCCGAACAGCCAAGCACGCTGCCTACCACCGATCAGCAGACCACCGCATCGCCTACGACGAATTCGCCGACTACACCGACGCCGACGACTACTTCGCCAACGACCACGACGCCAACGTCTACATCGCCAACGACCACTTCGCCAACGACCACGACGCCGACGTCTACATCGCCAACGACCACATCGCCAACGACTGCGTCGCCCACTGACAAGGAGACCACGACGCCTACGACGTCACCCACCACGTCACCCACCACGGCGCCCACCACCGCGTCGCCAACCACCACCCCTGCGACGGACAAGGCTATCGCGCCTGAGCTGGAAACAGAGGCGCCGCCTGCTCTGGAGACGCTGGCCCCCACCCCAACTGTTACTCCCTCTACTCAGGGTGACACCACTGCCACCAACACTGGAACCACTGCTACTCCCGATACTGCCACCCAAAAGCTGACTGACACATCGCTGGTTGACTTGGTGACTCCTTCGACTGCCGAGGTTGCGAGTGCATCCAGCACTGACTTGACCACCGCTGAAGGAACCACATCCCCTTCGACTGCCAGTGTCGACTTGCTCCCGACCTCCACGCCGAGCACCCCCACTGCGGAACCGACTGTGACGCCTTCGCAGGTGTCACTCGCGGAGACCACCACGCCAGTGACAGAGAGCGCTGCTCCCACGACAACACCCACGGACACTTCTCCCGTGTCCCAGTCCCCGACATCGCTCGTGTCTCCCACAACATCGTTGATCCTGACTTCAGTGCCGCCGGTGTCAACTCCTACTGATGTGGTGCCTTCCTCACCAGTGTCGGGGACATCGGACACAGGGTCGATCTCGGTGGTGTCGCCTACAATTTCCCTGCTTCCTTCGACGCTGCCGTCTGGGGAAACTTCTGTGCCTCCAGTCACTGATGGGACCACTACTCCAACCATTGTCTCTCCAAGCACAGTCGAATCGTCGACACCAACAACGCCGCCTACGGCACCTGTGTCCTCTGTACCGACGTTACCGCCAACTACGACCGATTCTTCGGTTCCCACTTTGCCGCCAACGACGATTGTGTCTTCCCCGCCGACGCTGCCTGCGACAACAGTTCCATTGTCCAGCGCGCCGGCCACCCCTGCCGTGGTTGAGACTTCTTCAATCGAGACTTCTCTTCCAGCCACGTCCCCCGTGAGCGCGGCCCCGACAACTGAGCCCATCACACCTTCAGTGGTTGAGGCAACTTCCACCCCTACTGAGGAACCGACGTCTCCTGTTTCGGCTGTCCAGACGACACTGGAGACTTCAGCTGCGCTCGCGCAAACTACTGAGTCTCCTCTTACGGAATCTCCCTTGTCCCCAACCACGTTGGTGACTCCGGTTCAGACCTCGCAGGTGCAACAAACCGAGGTGCAACAAACCGAGCCGGTTCAGTCTACTACTGCAGCACCGGCGACTCCCACAACTACCGCACAGCCCAAGACCGAACCCACTACCAATTGGTTACCTTCCCAGATTGTGGTGGAGACACCGGCCACTACGGCAACCGAGCAGCCAACTAAGACCGCGCCCACAGGTGATTACACTCAGGTAACTGGTGCTACGGAGACTTCTGGCTTGCCGAAGGCTATCACCCCTGCCACCACTGCTACCCCAGGCAAAGACTACGAGATTGTGTACGTCGGCTTTGACAGCGCATTGAACTATCCTTTCGTTGTCGAGCATTCTTTGTCGTCGGCTCAGATCTTCCAATACTTGCCGTCGATCTTGACCTACCCCTTTGACGACGACAAACTGTTCAGCGATGTTTCTGTCAAGAGATTAATTCCTTTCACT
The DNA here is from genome assembly GCA_030674335.1 of [Candida] ascalaphidarum. NCBI lineage: Eukaryota > Fungi > Ascomycota > Pichiomycetes > Serinales > Debaryomycetaceae > [Candida] ascalaphidarum. The sequence goes on from JAKTYC010000008.1 coordinate 69,061, forward strand.
GCTGCGGGTGTCTCATACACCATCACAGTCGCGGAGGTGTTTTTCCCCACCTCTGCTGTGTCTGAGTTGGCTCAGTTCATCCAGACTCCCGGTTCGAAGTTGTATCTGAACCCAGACTCGACTCAGAAGGACTTGGGCAAATTGATCGACAGCAGAATTCCCTTGACGGGTTTGGTGACGAGTGACTCACAAAGTTCTGGATCTTCCAACTCTGCCTCGTCCACGAACAATGGTTCGATGGATCTGGACCACGATGGCAACCAGAAGGTGTCTAGCGTGGGCAAGATTGCAGGGATATCTCTTGGAGCAGCCGCAGGTTGTGGTATCTACATGACGTGCATGGTTCTCATTTTCAAGAGATTTAGAAAGAGACAGGCTATTGAGTTACCGCCCTCCGACTCGGAGAGCAACATTGGGCTCCCATACCTGCCCTCTACGATGCCTCGGTTCCCGGAGTCTCCTGATACCCAGAACAGCTCCTCAGGCGGTTTTGCTGGTCTCTTCTTTAACCGAATGGGTGAATCACCCACTTCCAGCGAAGGAACACATGGAAGAAGCGTGCAAATTTCTGAGCCGGTGAATGCTTCCAACTCTTTAGGCTGGAACATTGCTCACTAAGCTGTTTGCATACTTAGCATATGACGCTTGCGTTTCGATTTCCAGTACGTCATACTTTTTCTTGACGAATTCTCGGTTCACACCACATTCTTACTCGGGATCAACTGAAGGGTCCTGTCATCGATGTATCATAGTTTCCGAAAGGATAATTCACTTCATTTTTTTTTTGTGATTATGCGATAACTTTACTACAAAACAGTTTTGTGTCGTTTATGACTATACCCAATACATATCTAGATTAAGTAATAAGGGCCCTAAGTGGATGGGCTTTCGGTAGTCGCCATCTTTATGTAATCGTAGACGGTATCCACGACGGTGACCGCATCTTCGTCCAATACTTGTGTGAGTTCCTCGACCAAAGTTGCCCTTGCCTCGTTTAAATTGTCGTCAAGGGTAAAGTCGTAGATGAACTTGACCAAAGAATCTTCTTTGACGCCCAAATATTCCTCCACGACGTCGGAGATCTTTGACCTGAGCTTGGCCAACTCCTCAACGTTGAACAGCTTAACGGAGATGCGCACTTCAGGCTGTGCCGGAGTAACCTTCTTCTGGAGTGTGATGGCTGAAGCAAGGAACTGTTCCGCATCCTTCGAGGCGAGGGACTCCTTCTCCTCCATCTCGACATCCTTTGCATCCTCTGCCTCCTCTTGCAACCGCTCTCTGTTTCGCACCTTCAAGTACTCTGGGAAGTTTGTGTTGAAAAGGTGAACTCTGTTTCCCGGCTCATTCTCACCATTGGCAAGCGCGGCCTCGATGTACTTGAACTTGTTTTCCACAAGATCAAACTCGTAGTCACGCAACGTTTGGAGGTCGTTTGAAAGCACCTTCTTTCCGAACTTCTCAGCGTCCTTGAGCTGCTGCAACTTTGCAGTATATTCATTGTCCATTTTCTGCTGTTCTTGGCGGGCAATCAATTTATCGTACTCGGTGTCGTCGAGGTCAGGGTACTCGTCCGGGTCCTCTGCGTCGTCCGGAGCTGTGTCCATGTCCATGTCCATGTCGCCGCCATTTTTGGACTTGACCTCGGTGAAAAGTTTCCGCAAGAGCAGCTTGGACTTTTGGCGCTCCAGCTCCGCCTCTTTCTGGCGCCGCTCCTTCTCGAGGGCCAACATCTGCGACCTGAACACAATGATGTCTTTTTTGATCTTTTCTTTCTGGTCCTTGGGCACCTCCACCAACTCTGCGGGGTCGATTTCGTACGACTGGTAGTAGCTCATGACCTTGTCCAAGTCCTCGGTGCCTGCCGTGGCTCCCAGCTCAAAGTTGCGCTTGTTGGAGAGAATCTGCTCAATGAGTTGGCCCGCGGCCTCCAGGGGCTCAGGCACAGCGTCAGGCGTCCGCCGCAAGTAATCCTCTGCTTGGGGCGCGAGATGCAATTGGGCCAGAGGCACGCTGGACTCGATCACCGCCCGCGCGGCCACCAACGTCTTGAGCAGCACGAGCGAGCCGCACCGCACATACACCACCCTGCTGCCGATGTCGTGGTCCACCTGCGTCCACACATAGTCGGAGCAGAAGAAGCTGAGGATGCGCTCGACCGCCGAGTGTCGCACGGGCGGCATGCCGAGCACGACGGCCGTGCACACCTGCTGATGCAAGTTTTTCGGCGCAAACCGGGCGATGGGAACAAACCGCGTGGCCACGTAGTCTTCCTGCTCCTTGGCAAGCAGCAGCAGCAGCTGCTGGGCGCTCTCCTCCGCCTGGGAGGGAAGCAGCAGCACATCGACGCTGGCGGACACTGGAACGGTCCATTGGGCCGGATTCACGACCAGCGCGTACGGCACCAGCTTGAGCAAACCAAGGAGCTCCGCTGACTGCGACTCGGGCCGCGCGTACGGCGCCACCAACCGGAGCGGTTCCGGGGCCATGTCTTGCTGATGTGAACCGGCGGCATCGCAGCTAGACAGCTGGGCGGCGCACGACCCACATCCGGCGATGAGCTGCCGCCCACCGAGCACGGGGCAGGTCTCGTAGTCCAGCGATCAGAGCGGCTGCAGCGACACGTCATTGTAGCGATCTCTTGTGTCGGTAGCAGAGTGAAGCCGCCCCGAGCCGCATGGCGGTGGGACCGAGCTCATCGCTTACGTAAGCACCGGCCTGGCAGCGGCTGTAAGCGCCGTTTCGCGTCCTTTCCATCATGGTGCCGCGGTATCTCCCGAGCGATGTCGGGGACGACAAGGGCAGCCTGGCGAGCCAGAGCGTGCTGCAGGCGTCGCAGCGCGGCAAAGGCGGCTCCAACCTCCGTGACGAGGTGCGACAGCTGCCGAGCGACATTCTGAAGTGGGACCGCCTTTTTCGAGGCTACGACGAGCAGCTCCAGGCCGCGGGCGCCAACATCGGCGAAAAGCTCAAGGCAGACGTTGCCGACGCCTATGGCCAGTTTCTCCGCCGGTATCCGTACGCCGTGGGCTACTGGAAGGCATATTCCGTCGTGCAGTACAAGATGAACGGCACCGCCGCCTCCGTCGAGGCATTGGCGCTGGCGGTGGAAAACTGCCCCTACTCGATCGATCTTTGGATCGACTACCTCAATGCCTTGCGGCTAGGGGAAAAGGACGAGGCGCTGACGAAAGCTGCTGTCGAGCTTGCTGTCGAGCTCAATGGCTACCACTTCCAGTCCCACGTCCTATGGGACATGTACTTGGAGCTTCTCCCAGAAAACAAGAGGCTTCCTGTCTACTTGAAGTTGATAAGAATTCCCCTCTATGAGTACGCAAGGTACTTCAATCAGTTCCTGGAAATAAACAAAAATTACTCCCTCCGAGAAATCATTCCCGACGAGGCAGTCGTCAATGAGTACGTGGCCAGGTTTAGCCGCGAGTCGGCTGACGACTTGTCGACCGTGGAGCAGCACCAGATTATTGACGACTATGCCTACAGAATCTTCACCGACAACCAGACCAGAGTCAACGACAAGTGGCAGCACGAGTCTGCGTTGTCCTTGCAGGAGCTTTCTCTCGACAAAATTAACGAAATTGGACAGGAGACTGCAAAGTGGATTGACTACCTAGACTATGAAGTGCGGCACGGCACCCATGAGTCGATTGTTAGCCTCTTTGAGAGAGCCCTCATGCCCAATTGTTTCTCCTCCAACATCTGGCTCAAGTACCTTGCCTACCTCAACACCTGCTCCCTAGGCGGCCCAGATAAGACACAGCAGATGCTTGCAACGTATCTGCGTGCTACGCAGAAATTCCTTCCACTAGACGATGAGTCTCTCCGCTTGAGCTTGCCATTGTTCCATCTCAAGCTCAATGATTACAACAATGCCAACGAGTGCTACCTCGAACTTCTCAGGCTCTATAGCGGTGCTTTTAATCTGAAGGTGTATTTAAAGTCGCAATATCTCGGGGCCGTGCGCGGATTGTTGAACATGTGGGCTCGTCTTCTTGATCCTTCTTCATACCTTGAGGTACTCGCGGGTATTATACTGGAATATTTTGACAAGGTCGATAGATACAAGCCATCGGCAACCTCCGAAAATGGCTCAGAAACAGAAGCTAAATTCGATTTAAAGTACACAAAATTATTTCCGAAATATTTGAACAACGACGCGGCGGGCACTATAGTCACTGTCTACTTGCAGAAATTACTTGAGGCGTCGGATTTATCGGACGCGTCTCATGCAGACAAGATCAGGGAATTCCTCAACAAGTATCATGGCGAAAAAGCGTTGGAAGGGTCTATTGGCTTCTGGAATTTCTTTATCAACTTTGAAGGAATAATGATGCAAGATATAGTCAACATGAAAAAAGTGGTCAAGTATGCAAAGGAGCATACATGCCTCCCAAAGTCGGTTGTTGATGCACTCATTGATATCCAGTACGAAGTGGTCTCTGCTAATCTCATGGACGTTTTGGAAAATGATGCCAATTCCTTGCGCAGCGACGAGACGCTAATCAAGCATGAGGCTGAAAAGTCCACGTCGATCATCGTCAACGAACTGCTCAGAATGAAAATAGCGCATTTGAACCATTTGGTGAAGGATACTGAGCACTCCAAGAGTGAGAGGCCAGGTAAGGGACCCGCATGGCTGAGCCGTGAAGATGGGGTCATCAGATTACAGAAGAAACAGAGCGGACATCCTGGAATTATTGTCGAAGCCCAGCCTGACATTATAAACTCAGTCATACATGACGGCAACTGGATATCACTTTTGGACGACAAGTTGGGTCCACCCCCTACGCCAATGTTCAAAAATGTTGAAAAAGCCAACACACCCATCCAGTATCCTAAATAATGCATATAATCTAATGATGACGATAGACACCTGAACTGTAGTCATATAGCATCATGCTGGCGGCCAACCACCATAAGCCCTTCCCTCATGTCCACATTTAATGTACACTTATTGTCACCGTACACCTCAAGAATACTCAATTTCGGGCAGCGTTGTGCCGCCAACTGTAAAACCTCATCATCCACGGCGCGCACAAATCCCAAATCCCAGGATGTCAACAACGGGAGCGATTTCTGACTGAAAAAGGAGCCACTTTCTCCCTTCTCAATACTCTCGGCAATCTTTTTTTTGAACGGCGTGAGATCGTCATTAAAAATCTGCAAGAAAAAGTCCTTGGTCAATTTTTTCAAAGAGTTGAGACTGAGCTCCAGGAGCGTGTGGCTGGAATGGTGGAAAAGAGCATTGACAGCTTGATCGCCTAGTTCGATGCATTTGGTGAAGTCGGCGCTGAATAGTCCACCGCTGTTTACACTGGAGTAGTTGGAAAAGGCTGCAGCAAAGCCCTCGTCGGTGATTTGGTCCAAATGCCTGAGCGACAAGTGAGTCAAGTTGGGACAAAAGACGGTGAGTCCCTCCGCAAGAAAACGGTCGGTGAGGCCAGAGCAGCCATCGAGGTTGAGACTCTTCAAGGTGTCGCCAGTAACGGAGAGAAGATTGATTATCATTTCGTCGGTCACAAGATCCTCCTTATTCGGGTATGAGATTTCCAAATGGGTTAATTTCGAGCTGCCAATGTAATGCGGAAGAAGATCGTACATCGAGCTCTCCGTGAGACCATCAAGGCGAGACAACTTCAACAGGGTGAGGTTTGCCCCGCAAGCCTCGAGCAAAGCAATAAAAGAGTCGTTGCCAAATCGATGCGTATTTCTCACCTCGAACTCTTGCAATTTCTTACCGCCCCCGGCAAAGTAGTCTTGCCACATGGTGTCGCTGATCAAGAAGGGGCCATTAAGCGAGAGCAGCGTGAGGTGGGGCAAGTTTGTCGAGTAGTAGCTGAGGTTGTCGTTGTGCAAGTGGCCGCACATAAAAAGCGTGAGGGACTCTAAGTTGGGACAGTAGGAGGCGATTTTGGTCAAGGAGTCGGAGGCGACGTTGGAGCAGTCCCAGAACTCCAACGACTTGAGACCCGGGTTCAAAAACAAGGAGACTGTGGAGTCATTGAGTGACCTGTTCTTGGACAAGATGCGAGAGATTTTGTTCATGTTGGCCTGGCCAATGTCGCCCAAGGCATCCACGTCGGCAATGTGGCGAGTGATCTTGCGGATGCACACGTCCTGCAAGGAGTCGATCTTCACGTCGGTCTTGTCGAGCAACGCCTGGGCCACCTTCTTGCGGCGCTTCCTGGCGTTGAGCTCATTGCGGCGCGTGGCGCGCTCGCGTTTCTTCAACGTCTCGTTGCATTCCTCGCACAAGTAACCGTCGCGGGCCTTGTCGAAGCGCGAGTACACCGACACGTAGAAGGTGCTGGCGCAGTTCACGCACGTGTCCTCCTCGCCTGACTTCTTGGCGTTGCCCACCTCGTAGTCATCGTCGTCGTCGTCGTCGTCGCCGCCGCTATCAGCACCCCGTTTGCGCGCCGCTGCCTCGCGTATCGCGCGCTCCTCCTCGTCCATCTCCGGCTGGCGGCGGCGGCGGCGCGCCGTCCGGGCGGTCGCACGCTCCGGTTCGGGCTCGGGCTCCGGCTCGGGCTCGTCGTCTTCGGGACTGGGCCCGTCACCGGGCGTGGCTTCTTCCGACTGCTCGCGTTCGCGCCGGCGACGGAACGCGTCAGTAATGCCCTCCACACGAAGGAACTCAGTGAGGGCGGAGTTGGGGCCGCGCACGCCAGAGTTGTTGCTTCTGCGGGGCATGCTGCTGGGCCAAGATCACGGGGTCGCTGCGGAGCGCCAACGGCTGCAAAATGGCGCCAAAAGTTGTTTGAGTGCGCGTGTGACGTGTCGCTGGCCAAGACGATGCTGCTGGCCAAGTTTCAGCGAAAACTGCGAGAACAGAAAAACGTAGCTGGTGCCTGGAAGGAGAAGTGGCAAGGTTGCAGAATAGAGGCGGTCGTGCGCATACCATAAGGCATGCTGACTGGGCCGTCGCAGCGTGGGAGCGGCGCCAGCACGTCCTCTGGAACGGGGGATCCGTACCTGGGACGGAGGACGCCGCAGCGTGCCAGCGGGAGCCGGCCAAGCACCACTGCCTCGGCACCAGGACAACACAATACTGCATACAGCACACTTGCCCTGGCCCCCGCGGGCCTGCCCCCGCCCGCACGCCGCCGGTCGCGCCGCGCCGGCCGGAGCGCGGTGCGCGGCGCCGATGGGGTGGTCGTGCACCACCCGATCGCTACTAATCGCGGTGGCCAGCAGTAAAAGGAGCAGCATGCAGATCACCTTCAAGGACTTCAAGAAGCAGAAGGTCGTGGTGGACGTGAACCCCGCCGCGAGCGTGACGGCCGCCAGAGAGCAGCTTGCCGCGGCGCAGGGCTGCGAAGCGGCGCAGTTGAAGCTCGTGTACTCGGGCAAGGTGTTGCTGGACGACAAGACATTGGACGAGTACAAGATCAAGGAGGGTGATCTGATCATCTTCATGGTGGGCAAGAAGAAGACGCCCGACGCCGACAAGCCGGCGGACGCGCCTGCGCCCGCTCAGGCGGCCCCCGCCGTCCCTGGTGGGGCGGCGGCTGCCGCCGCCGCCCCCAGCGCCGCCCCCAGCGTCGCGCCGGGCGGTTTGGGCGACTTCACTGCCGGCTCCGAGCGCGAGGCCACGATACAAAACATCATGGAGATGGGCTACGAGCGGGCGCAGGTGGAGCAGGCGTTGCGTGCGGCCTTCAACAACCCGCACCGCGCGGTGGAGTACCTTTTGACCGGCATCCCGCAGCTGTTGCAGGCGCCGGCGGCGGCACCGCGTGCGGAGGGCGAGGACGCGGGCGAGAGCGGCGAGGCGCCCGCGTCTGCGCCAGCGCATGCCGAGGGCGACGACCACGAGGAGGAGCACGGTGAAAACCTCTTTGAGGCGGCGGCGGCGGCGCAGAACCGCGGCGACGCCGAGGAGGTCGAGGAGGCAGCGGACCTTGGCGAGGACGCGCAGATGAACCTCTTGCGCACGGCGTTGCAGACCAACCCCGAGTTGCTCCAGCCGTTGCTCGAGCAGCTCGCGGCGCTGAACCCCCAGGTGGCGGCGTTGATACAGCAGGACCCTGAGGCGTTCATCCGCAGTTTCCTTGGCGGCAGTGACGACATTGGCTTTGAGATTGAGGGCGAGGAGGGTGCCGAGGCCGAGGGCGAGGAGGGCACCGGCACGGTGCGCATAGAGTTGAGCGAGCTGGACGAGTCTGCCATCAACAGGCTCTGCGAGTTGGGGTTCGACCGCAACCTCGTTATCCAGGTTTACATGGCATGCGACAAGAACGAGGAGGTCACCGCCGACATTCTATTCAGAGATATGTGATGTACAATACAGTCCGACCCTGTCGGCCCTACAGGCACTCGCGTAGACGGTCCACCACGGCTAGATGTGGTGGGGGAGGTCGGCAAACGTGTCGATGATGGGCGCAAAGTGGCACGACGCGTTGCCAGGGCGCTTCACCGCTATGGCGCGCACTCCGACCGCGGCGGCGGCCCGCACTTCGAGCTCGTTGTCACTGAGGAACACCACCTTGGCAGGTTCAACGCCAAGAGCTTCGGCAATGCGGGTGTACGACTCGGCCTTGGTCTTGGGACCGGCGGTGGTGATGTCAAAGTAGCCGCTGATTCTGGGGTTCAAGTCCAGCACCGTGCCGTCGGGAGCACGCACGCGGCTAAAGAGCGACTTTTGCGCCGCGATGCTGCCGCTGGAGTAGATGTGGATCTCGTGGCCGCCACCAAAGAAGTCAATGGCATCGCCGTACAATGGCAGGGCAAGCTCGCCCGACTCGTAGCCAATTTTCCAAATCACGCCCTGGAAGTCCTTCAACACCGCGTCCTTCACATCGCGGGCCACCAAGTCACGGATATACGCGAGCAAAGCGCCGCTCGACTGGCGGTGCTCCTCCGGGAAGCGGGCGCAGATACCAGCGATGGAGCCACTATCAGCACCGGCAACAATGGGGTAGTCAAGCTTGGCAACGACACTGGGCACCCTGTCGAGAAAGTAGGGGAACAATTCGTCCTTGACAAAAGAAATGGGGCACACCGTGCCCTCAATGTCGAGAAGGAAAACCATACCCTGCTATCGGGACTGGGAGCCTGTCTTATCGGGCCACTTCGCGCACGTGAACGGTACACACACTACCAAAACACCTCCACTGGGCACCCCAGTGTCGTCTATAGGAAGCCAACATTCCCACAGTCAGTGCTGCCTCGCCGTCTCACTACGTTTCTGCTTTACTGGGGTGGCTCCTGCGCCAACATCGCCGTCTGGACCCTGACATCCTAACACCAGGTACTCTAGTGCGCGGAACCAGCACATGCTTGCCAGCATGGCTCCGTTGTTCGAGGAAGAGCATGATTTTGTGGACGAAAAGCACATCCATGCCTTCGCCAAGGCTCTCCTATGGGAGGAGGAGCTGGACTACGGCGATGGTGACGAAGGAGCTGGCGGGGAGGATGAAAATGGCAGCGTAGCCGCCGACGGCAGCAAGGCGGCAGCAGCCGCTCGGGACGCCCAGGACGACACCAGAGCTGCGCGCTCGGTGGGCGCAGGCATGGATGCGGTTGCACTCAGCCCGGTGCGGCGCCCGCTGGCGGGCGGACGGCCCAACAGGATCCTGAGCAAGTCTGACTGGGCGCCGCTCCCCAGCAAGCAGCGGCTGCACCGCCAGCGGCGCGTGCGCAACGAGTTCCGCTCCTCCACCACGTATGCGTTGTTTCGGTGGCCGCTCTTGGTACTTATTTTGGGGTGGGTGGTGTTTCTCTGTGTGGTGTACTCGGTAATTCGCTTCTACGTGGCGCTCTCGGAGTACTACCTCACGTGGGTGGGGCAGCGCAAGCGGCTTCGCGACCGGCTCCGGGGCGCACGCAGCTACCGCGAGTGGGTGGATGCGGCAGTGGCGTTGGACAAGTACCTCAATCTAGACCAGTGGTCCATTGACCCAAGGTTCTCCTACTACGACTCCAACACCGTGCGGCTCACCATCGCACGCTTGCGGCTGCTCCGCCAGCACCTGGACCACCGCGATTTGATGGTGCTTCTCGAGGGCTGTCTCAAGCGAAACTTTGCCGGCATAGAGAACCGCCAGCTTTACTCCCACCGCTATTACGGCACCAAGAGTCTCCTTGAGGAGTACATCAATGAAGTGGTCCAGTGCGTCAACATCATAACCGACTCCGACAGCATTCTGTTTGCAGACAAACGCAAGTTCTTCCGCTTTGTGCTGAAGAACTATGGCCGCACTGCTTTGTGCTTGTCTGGCGGCGCCTGCTTCGCCTATAACCACTTTGGAGTTATCCGTGCGTTGCTAGACGAGGACTTGCTACCCTCCATCATCTCAGGCACCTCGGGCGGCGGGCTTGTTGCGGCATTGGCGTGCTGCTGCACAGACGACGAGCTTCGCAAGTTACTTGTTCCTGAGCTCGCCCGCAAGATCACCGCCTGCGAAGACCCTTGGTATGTGTGGATTCCGCGCTTCTGGCGTACGGGTGCCCGCTTCGACTCTGTTGCATGGGCCCGCAAGTCGAATTTCTTCACACGGGGCTCGATGACATTTGCCGAAGCCTACAAGCGCACAGGTCGCAAGTTGAACATCTCCACCGTGCCTGCAGACCCTCACTCGCCTGTCATTTTGTGCAACGATATCACGTCGCCCAACTGCATTATATGGTCTTCTCTTCTAGCGTCGTCCGCGGTGCCAGGTATTTTGAATCCTGTGGTTCTCATGATGAAGAATCCGCACACGGGCGAAGTGGTGCCCTTTTCTTTGGGCAACAAGTGGCGCGACGGCAGTCTACGCACGGACATTCCAGTTGAGGCTCTCAACACATACTACAATGTCAACTTCACCGTGGTATCGCAGGTTAACCCGCATATTCTGTTGTTTTTTTATGCTCCGCAGGGCACAGTGGGACGCCCGGTGGCGCTTCCTAGACGATACACCACTAAAAAGGATAAGTTTGCCTCGTGGCGGGGCGGCTTTTTCGCCACCGCGCTTGAGCAGCTCCTTAAGTTGGAGATCACGAAATGGCTCAAGATGATCAAGCTGCTCGACTTACTCCCGCATTTCTTGGAGCAGGACTGGCTGAACATTTGGTTGCAGCGGTTCTCTGGCTCCATCACCGTATGGCCACGCAATAGACTCAAGGACTTTTGGTACATTCTCAGCGATCCTACGGAAAAGCAGCTCGCGGAGATGTTACTAAAGGGTGAACGGTCCATGTACCCACGCATGCTTTTTATTAAGCACAGACTCACCATTGAGCGCGCCATTGAGCGGGGACGGGAGGCCACCAAGATTGCGAACAAGATGAACGAGCTTTCTCCTTCGCCCGTTAACTCTGACTTCACCTTCCAGCTGCTTGTCGATGACCGGCTAGACTTGGACACCGTGCAAACCAGCAGCAGCGATGAAATCATGGAGGTAGAGCCGTACTTTGGCGATCTCGGCACCGGCGCCGAGGAAGAAGATGACGGTGATTACTTGCCCTCAGACGACGACGGCTCGGACGCCGACGCCAGCGACACGCTGCTGGGAGACGATTACAGCGCCCAGCGGATCAAGTTGCGTCGCAACACCATCTTATGAGAATGACATCACGATAATTCCTTAGCAGCTGTAGCTCAGTTTTTGGCGAACCACGCATTCACCTTGTTGACGTCGCCCACCTCGCCCTCAACTTCAATGATGTAGTCCACGTAGTCAATGGCCAACGGCACGCTCACGGCGTCCAATGTCTCCTTCTCATTGGGCCTGAAGGTGGATAGCACCCAGTGGGCCATGGCATCCTTGTTGGCGCCGACAGGTTTGGGCCCGATGCCCACTCCAAGCTTATAGCAGGTCATACCCGCCGAAAAGACCAAGTTCTGTACCGACTTGACGCCATTGTGAGACTCGTTCTTCTTGAACTGGGAGATGCGGACCTTGCCTAGGTTCACCTCAAAGTCGTCGTAGATGACAACAATTATTGCCGATCGCAACTTTGCAGCTGCCAAGAACGCCTTGAGTGGCTTGCCAGAGTCACCCATGTAGGCATTTGACTTGACAAAGTGCACGTTTCCCAGCGTCAGCAGCGAATAGAGCAGCGATTTGGCGAGCTGCTTGGCGCCAAGGTGCTTCATGACGGCCTGGAGCACGTGGTGCCCCGTCGAGTGACGATTTATGGGCCCTGGATTGCCAATGGAATAGAGAATGAGGTTTTCCATTCGTAAATCCCAAGAAAAAGTGGGTGTGAAATGCTCGGTGACTCAGGCTGCAACCTCGCACCTCTCACTTCAGGATCGCGACACGGTATACGCACGACAACATTCACTTAGGACGGGTGCGCGCCAAACGGCCGTGTTCTTCTGTACGTTGCGGATGAGTGAGAATGGCGACGATGCGGTGCCTGCAAGCACAGCGCCTCAACTGAGACCGGAGGATCCGCTGGCGCTCGTTGGAGGCGAGTCGCAAGTCGAAGCAGCCGAGAATATGGGAAATAGCACTACTGGCAGCGATGGAGCTGGCGAGGACAGCGACGACAGCGACGACGACGACTTTGGCGACTTTGGCGACTTTGGAGACTTTGAGGCGACAGAGGAGGCGTTTGGTGACCTTGGTGCCGCAGAACCAGTCACGACAGCGCCTCAGGCAGAGCGTGCTGGCGAGCCACAGAATTACCCCAGATTGGATCTGTCGGTGTTTGAAGACAAGGAGCGGCTTACAGTTATATTGGAGGAGCTTTTTGACTCCTTGTTTCCTTCAGATTCGATAAATACACCCGCAGAGCACGAGGAGCGCGGCGTGGAGTCACTTCAGTTGTCACAAAGAGCGGCTGCCATATATAGCCAGCTTTCTGCCAAACCACACTTGCATCCGCCCAACTGGACGAAGCTGAACATCCGGCACCAGCTCTTGATCCAGCTCGGGATTCCCATCAACCTCGACGAGATCGAGGACCGCAGGGCTCCGGCGGTGCTGGACCCACCGCGGCGTCGTTCCATCAACGAGGCGGACATACGTTGGGAAGACTTCAGCATACCTAAACTCCAAGATATGAAGTTGAGTGACAGCGCGAGACAGGAGCTCGTGTCCAAAACCAGCGATATCTTGTCGCGCATCGAAACCGACAACCTCAACAACTCTACGCGAATGTTCTTGGAGTCGTCGTCCCAAGCAACGCTTGACGTGAAGCACCAGCAGCTCCTCAATAATTACAATGCCTTGTTGCAGCTCAGCAGTGTATGGCAGCACCAGTTGGAGGACCTAAAGAATGACTTTGAGACATACGAGTCTGTGGTACAGAACCTCATCGGATACAGCCAAAAAGTGAAGCGAGAGGAGATCCTTGCACACCTCAAAAAGATGAAAAAGAGTAAACGGAAATAAATAGACATCTATAGTACACTAAAGCATAAATATTACATGGGATAGTTGAACAACGATCCCAAGTCGTCCGCCAAATAATTATTTTCTGCGGTGCTCTGCAAGTTCATATTAATGAAAGAGCTGTCCATGAAGTTTGTGTTCAAGCTTGGCGTCACCACCGGCGGCTCTTCCTTTGGCTCTTCCGCAACGGCCTGTTCTTGGCCTGGCGCGGGCGACTGCGCCCGGGTGGATGGTAAACTAAATCTCACCTCGGGGAACAATTGCGTGGGCTCAAAGTTCTCGAAAAAGTTTGTGTTTGAAGGTAAATTCTCTGTTACCAAGGAAATGTCCGGGAACGACTGCGTGGACGACGAAGGCGATGTGTCGGACTTCCTGGTGTCTGTGCCCCTCTGCTCCTTGCCGGGGTGCTTGAACTCCTCCACCAACTTTTCAAAGTCCTGAGGCTTGGCGGTGTCATTGCTGCGTGAGTCCGACCCATACACATTGGCTCCCGGCGACACACCAGAAGTCATCAGGAACGGAGATCCGTGCGCATTATCGGAGCGGTGGGGGTTTGGCTCCTGAGACATTGACTTCCGCTGTGAGGGCTGTCTCGAGGATGGGGAATAGTAATTGGTCACATTGTTCTGGGACTCCATGGCCTTCTTGGCGGCGCTCATCTCATTGAACATGGCAATTCTATTGCCATTCTCGATAAACTGGGCCCGCTTCATCTTGTCATTGGCGTACTTGTCAAAGAGCTTGTTTAGCACGCGAGCAATGGGCCAGTGGATGGCCAACTCCTTTAACACTGCACGACACACAAACAACGAATCGGTGGCGGTGGAGGAGATGGCATTGTTGGAGGAGTCCACGTGGTAGATCAACATGATCAAAGCACTGTATAAAACATATAGGAACATGACGGGGCAGTATCGGATGGCGCCCTTGTCCAACAAAATCTTGGACACTATTGAGATCATGCGGGCAGCCTGGAAGGAGATACCCCACGACGGGTACTTGTAGTTGTTGGGGTTGGTGGACGACGACCGCGCCATCCTCAACAAGTTGGAGCGGTGGATCAAGTAGAGCCGGTTATAGTACTGGGCGTTCAACAAGCAGCTGTAAAAATTCTGGCTCTCGTGGTCGGTCAAGGAGAAGGCCAATTGGGACGGGAGATTCGTGAACCATATGCCCATCAACATGTCGCAGTGCTGGATGATGGAGAACTTATTCTTGTGCTTCATGGACTCAGCCTTGACGGTGTACTGGTGTTTCAAGATGATGCCCGTAATCTCTGCCAATTTCACCAAGTGGATAAAGTACAAGGCCTCTGTCTCGTCGTACGGGTATGGGGACTTGTAGTCGGGCTCGTCCTCGTTAAAGTCGGCGAGAGTCAACATGGGCACGTCGCAGTCGTTCAAGTCAATCATGGAAGGGCGGCCAAAAGCAATGGCAACGTTTCTGTCCTTTTCAAACAAGCACCACCAAATCCGGCGCCAGATCTTCTTTTCGTTGGCGGTCAAGGACGGGGAGCTGGATATGTCACGGTGGAAGCCAAAGCCCTGGGCGAGGCCGACGGCGACCTTGGTCCAGTACCAAGAGTTTTTCGTCACGTCCTCCGGGCCCTCCCAGTAGGAGCCGATCAAGATCAAGGTCTGGATGATGGAAAGCGGGTCGCTCTCGTAGTTTGTTTCGTAGAGGGCCTTGGCGCGGCGAAAGAGGGTCAAGGTGGCCAACTCAGTGGTGCCCTTGGGGTCCATGAGGAGCGGGTTCTGGGAGATGCGGCAGCCGCACAAGAGCACGGCCTGGAGCACCATCAAGGACGGGCTGTCGTTGGGGTCGTTGAACTTGCGCATAAACTCGGTGCGGTTGATGACGGGCATGAGCGGGTGCACGTGCTCAAAGTAGGAGGTGATGAGGTCCAACGCCAACTCGTGGGACGGGAGAAGAAAGGCGCCGCGGAGCTTGAGGATCTCCAACTCGACAAAGTCAAGCGAGTTGTCCGGGATGTCGTACACGTCCTCGGTCAAGTTGACGTGGTTCTGCCCCACCTTCTGCGCCACCACGCCGATGGAGGAGGCGCCCAAAAACGTCAAGGCGCCGCGGTTGGGCTTGCCGTCGAGGGCTCCCAGGCGGTGCATGCTGGGGCGGATTTTGTAGTCGGAGGTGAGCAGCGGCGGCACCAGCACCTGCGAGATGTTGAGCACCGGCTCGGCGGTGCGGTCCAGGCTGCCGTCGTCGTCGGTCTTGATCGCCGACGCCACCAGCGCCTGCGCCGCCGCCGCGTTGGCCGCCACCACATGGTGCGCCACCGGATCGGAGCCCACGCCCGTGTGCCGCTTCTTCTTCGGCGGCACGGCGGTCCCGCGCTTCTTCACCTCCGGCAAGCTGCACTCGCACCCAAACGTGATACAATTTGTGCAGGGGATGTGGATCTCGGCGTCGCACCGCACCTTACGCAGGCGGCACACCACGCAAGCGCGCAGGCCCCGCGGCCGCTTGTACTTGATGGTGAACGCCTTGGGTTTGTCTTCCTTTTTCACCATGCTGGCTGCGAGGGCGGCAGTGTCAGAGACTCGTCCAGCGAGAGTGTTGCGAAAGCGTGTCGGTGTGGGGGTCTCTAAAAAGAACAACTGCAATGTTTGTGCGGTCGCGGGACTTCTTGCACAAATTGAGTTTCTACGACCCCGGCCGTAACGACTGCATACAATCCGCATTGACTGCGAAGCGCTGGCCCGCGCGGCACCCCGTTGCGCGGTACGCAGGGCGGCACAGTTTGTCTGTGGGGCACGCCGTTGCCTGCACGCAGGCAAAGTATATTGAGGTGGAACGGCCCCGCCCCCACCTTGTTTGTCAGCAGGGCAGCGGAGATACGACCTACTCCTAGTGCAGCGCTAGATTCCGTTGCGTGCAACATGCAAGCACGGTACTAGATGCCAGCTTAAGATACAGGGTCCCTGCTCTATTGACGTGCAGAGCCACTCTACGCCTCCCCCCCGCATAAAATTATTTGCCGATATGCAGGAGAACAGGGAACAGAAGCCCTGCATGTCATCGTAGTCGTCGGCTGCGGTCGCGCTCGGAGCCTTTTCCGTTCCGCGAGCCGACCGTCAAGGTTTCGTCGCCGTCGCTACCCGAAACTGCGTAGGCACCTTTGCCCGCGTCAAGCAGGAATGCGCGGAGCGAGTGCACCTACGACTGCACAATGTAAATTCATTATTTTCTAGCGCCCAGCGGAGATGGGCAGTGGGAGAAGCCGGCTGATCTCGTACTCCTCCTCACCCACGAATTTCATCGTCGTCAACCGCACGTTCTGGATGGGCCAAACGAAATTGGTCTTTTCGTCTTCCTCGAGCGACAAGTCGAGAGTAGTGCCTTCTTGGCGTAACGCTTCTTCGACGTCGGCAGACAGCGAGTCTCTTAGCCTGTGGGCACCGAACTTTGGGTTTTGGTAGTTGCACAAGTACTTGCTGCGGGCCACGAAACGATCCTTGTCGTCAAAGATCTCAAAACGCGCCCCGTAGTAGCACACAAGACCGTGCGCGAACCCGGGCCAGTAGCGACTTACCGTGCGCATGAATGCCAACATGTCATCTATTTTCTCATCCGCGGCCTCTGCCACAGCCCTGTTGGGCTGCTCTGTAGCTGCTGAGAGCACCCCCATCGCCACCAAGCCAATGTAGAC
The DNA here is from genome assembly GCA_030674335.1 of [Candida] ascalaphidarum. Taxonomy (NCBI): domain Eukaryota; kingdom Fungi; phylum Ascomycota; class Pichiomycetes; order Serinales; family Debaryomycetaceae; species [Candida] ascalaphidarum. The sequence continues at coordinate 86,071 of JAKTYC010000008.1, forward strand.
AACGACAGAGGGGAACAAGAATCGATTGCCTTTGTTCTTAAGTTTGAAGATGTAATCACAAATGTCTGCAGTGCTCATGGCGCACTGAAATGAGATCCGCCAGTGGCGGCCGTACAATTCGGGCCCAAGCTGGTACCGAACCTTGTTGACTTGATACAACGTCATATAGTACTGGAGACTGAAAAGGGCCGAGTACAAGTTCATCAGCAGCGGAATGCCCAATTTGAACACCAAGTAGTCGGGCACAGCTTCTATAAATTGGGCCACGATAAGATTGAACTCTTTGCTGGTGGCACTGTTGGTAAGGCCATCGTCCATACCCTTCAGCACGTCGCGTGCGTGTTCATACATCTTTGCCAAACCGAGTATCTCAGCCAAGCGACTGGTGTAGATTAGGTACTCCGCCAGGGTGCGATCTTCAAAATTATCGATGGACCACCTGCGACCTTCGCACAGACTAAAGTCCTCCAACGTGAGCATGGGCACGTTGCACTCGGCAAAGTCAATCGCCATAGGCAGACCCATACCCGTTGCCATCAAGCGGTCACGAAGAAAAAGACACCACCAGATCTTTTTCCACACGAATATTTGCTGGGCTATGACGTCGTCGATATTGACGGTGCCCTCGTATACCTTTTGCAAACGATCGACAATATGGGACTCGTCCAAATTCCGGTGGAATCCCTGCTGCTGAGCCAACAGAGTAGCAAGCTTGGTCCATATGATGGGGCCCGACATGGGGTCTTCGGGCCCGTCCCAATACCACGCCAAGAGGCACAAGGTCTGGACAACCACCGTGGGGTAGTTGAATGCAACATGACCGTCGTCCATAATGCCGTCTTTAGTTTCGACGCCGACATACTCCAACGCGATCTTTGAGTCAAGCAATACTTTCACCCGGTCGTAGAATGCCTTTTGCACGAGACGACTACATCCGATTTCGTTGACGACCCGGGGGTCATTGCTGGTGCGGGCGCCCATCAAAAGCATAACCTGAATGAGGATGAGCGGCGGGCGCATGTTGGGGTCGGGGTGATTGAAGTGGCGCATGAAAACGTCTCTGTTGATCACGGGTACTTGGAAGTAGAACTCTTGGAAAAAGCTTTCGAACAATACGAGGCAGAGGTCATGCAGAGGAAGGCTAAACGCCTCTTTGATGTTGAGGATGGCCAACTCCTGTCTCAACTCACGGGGTTCCACCTCGCAATTGAAGAACGTGTCCTGGTCGTCGGAGGAAGCTAGAGGGTCATCGTCGAGACTGTAGAAGGAGAATATGTTGGTCAGGCGCATGCGAGAAACCTTCATGCCATTGAAAGGCACATCGAACTCAATGGTATCCACCGGGGCCCCAATGTCGCGCGTGGACACGTTGCTGCGAGGGTCTCGGATGAAGGCCACGCCGGGGTCCTTTGAGGACGGTTTGTTGTAGTTCGACGACGATGTCAGGCTGGACGGAACCGACGTGGAGCTTGTGCGCGTGGAGTCGGCCGAGTCGAAGGGGTCAAGGTGCGACGTCTGCCCTAGAAGGCTCTCCAATTTCAGGAGTGACGGTAGCGTCATTGGCGGAGGTTGCTGGGACTGTGGCTTCAGCTGCTGCGTGGGCTGGGTCTGCCGTCGCGGCTGCGAGGGCTGCAGCAACTCTTGGAACTGGGGCTGCAGCTGGACGGTCTGCGGATGCGGCGACGGTTCAAATGGCTGCAGAGGCTGAGCACGTTGCTGGAGCACCGCCTGCGGAGCCAGGAGCAGTGAGGGCGGATTGCCGGCAACATGCCCGTTTTGAACGCTGTAGGGACCGGCCCATTGCGAGTAAAAGTGGCCCTCCACCGGCATAAACATATTAGGAGCTGGCCGGTGCGGCACGGCTTGGGCGTAGCCGTTGCCCTGAGGCGGCAACGGAGTGAAGTGGAGGTGGTGTAGCTGTTGCTGGAAGCTCTGCTGGAGCAGCAGCTGGGCCGGGGGCGCCCCAATGGGCGCCGGAAGCATCACCTTGGGCGGGAGAATAAACTGCTGGTGCACCGACGAGCGGTTGAGGCCACGCTTCGAAATCACGGGAGCGCCCTTGCGCCGCTTGGGTTCAGGGAACTTGCACTCGCAGTCAAACGTGACGCAGTTCAGACACGGGATCCGCTGTTCGGCATCGCACTTGACCTTGCGGAGCTGACACACGCTGCACGCACGGCCCCGGGTCTTTTTCTGGGGCGATTCTGTCATGGTGGTGGCCTCTTTTTCTGCAGCTGGCATGTGAGCAAATGCCGCCATGGGAGTCGGAAAGCGTCAGCTTTTAGGTCAGGTGAATATGGTGGTGCAGAGAAGTGAAATGACACAATACGAGAACAATGCGCTGGGCAGCAGGCGGGGTGTTCCCTGCGTGGACGCTTCTGAGGTGCGCAGGAGCTTGTGAGGTGCGTGCGGCCGGCAGACAACGAAATGGCAGCGACGTCAGCGGGCGCCTACTGCTGAGCACTTGTGGGGTTATATACCTGGAGCCATCCCTGCATGGGTGGCACCTGCGCCTGGTGGCTGGCAGCATGCAGGGGCCTGCACGCGAGATGCGGTCAGGGCAGGTGGCAGCATCCCGTCGCCTAAACTTACCCCCACGTTGGGCTTGGGGGAGGCATGGGTGTGGAGCGCCGCGTGGCGCTGCTGGGGCCGGTAGAGGGCCTCCAGGACGGGGGCAATACGGTTGGCGCGCGCGGACATTTCAGTCCACGCGAGGCGTGTGCGTGCGTGTGTCTGGCGCGCAGCCCCCAAGTTTAGGTACTTCGGCGGCGGATTTAAACCAACGCCCGAGATAGTCCCGACGTCTGACTAATTTCGCAGTACACTGAAACTTTGAGCTAGATTATACTCGGAGTAATTACATCCGCTCGCAGCTCCACACAGGCAGCAGTGGCGGTGGCGGGGGTCCATGGAGACGGGCATCAATGAGCGACATCATGGCGCTCGTTTGCCGATCTTGCGTCATGTCATGCTCAGGCAGGCAACCTGTGCGTCTTTAGCGATGCAGCAGCGATTGCTGTGCATCAAGATGCGGCTCCGCACGTCGCTGCTGCTAAGCCCCGCGCGCGAATACCGTGCGCACGTCCCACGATACACGGACCGCAACCGTCTTCACCTGTCATGCTTACCCTCGAGCTTTCTCCTCTCTCGTGCCCTGCTCCCCAGCGCGTCGCTCCATACCGTATATGTGGGAGTGCATATGATAGAAAACCTAATCTTCTCGGCAACCTGCCACCTTTCGTCGGAGCTGGCGCGCCCAGTCGGGTTTGCATGCACCTTGAGGCTAAAATTATGTCCGCAGACAAGATGCCGGCGCAGACCACCTAGTGGTCCTAAAGCGCTTGCTCAGCGGACTTGGTTGTTCCGCATTAGTATTTCCCTCTCTGAGGCCTGCAGTCGCATGCTGCATCCCAAATGGTTGCACCCCCCCGCTGCAATTGGCTTCGGCACATATGCACCATGCATGCTCCTCGTAAAATGGTGTTCTCGACTAGACCCTTGGCTGGTGCTGTGCCTACCCCTCGAACCACCTGTAAGCAGTCGGCCGCGACCAGGGCGCACCCTCGCTACTGCCGGTGTGCGCACGCCGGTCTCCAGCCTGGCGCGCACGCCGCATCTCTGGCCTGGCGCGCGTGCTCACGACCCCCATGTCTCGATTGCGCGGCGCGCTAGTGCTCGGGCTGCTCGCCGTGCTTGTTGGCGAGCTCTACCAGCTCTACGAAAAGCGCCGTCGCGGGCCACTGCAGTGTCCGCCGCGGCTGCGCGGTGTCGAGAGTCTCGTGGGCAACACGCCATTGGTGGAGATCAAGCTGTTGTCGCGGCTCACGGGGTGCAAGATCTACGCCAAGTTGGAACTCTGCAACCCCGCTGGCAGCGCCAAGGACCGTGTTGCGTTGGCCATCATCCGGGCAAACGAGCGGATGGGCCGCTTGCGGCCCCACCACGGCGACGTCATCTACGAAGGCACGCTGGGATCGACGGGCATCTCCTTCGCCATGCTCGCCAATGCCTTGGGCTACACCGCGCACATTGTGGTGCCCAGCGATACTCTGGCGGAGAAGGTACAGCTTCTTGAGCTGCTTGGTGCCCACGTGGAAAAGGTGAAGCCGGCGCTGATTGTGGATCCCCAGCAGTATGTCAATTGGGCCCGCTCGCAGGCGGACCGCATCAACAGCGACCCCAATGACCCTCGCAACGCTGTGTTTGCCGACCAGTTCGAGAATGATTGCAACTGGCGCATCCACTACGCCACGACGGGGCCGGAGATCTACGACCAGATGGACGGTACCATCGACGCCTTCGTCACCGGCTCGGGCACGGGCGGCACCATTGCCGGGGTGTCGCGGTACTTGAAAGAGCGCAGCCCCAGCACTCGCGTGGTGTTGGCCGACCCCCAAGGCAGCGGCCTCGCCAACCGTGTCAACTTTGGCGTAATGTACGACACCAAGGAGAAGGAGGGCACTCGCCGGCGGCACCAGGTGGACACCATCGTGGAGGGCATCGGTTTGAACCGCTTGACATGGAACTTCAAGCAGGCCGAGCACAGCATCGACGAGGCCATTCGCGTGTCGGACGCAGAGGCGTTGCGCATGGCACGCTTTCTCTGTGTCAATGACGGCTTCTTTTGGGGCTCATCAGCCGCCATCAACTGCGTGGCGGCAGTGAAGACTGCGCTCAAGGCTGGTCCCGGTCACCGCATCGTCACCATTGCGTGTGACACGGGCTCCCGCCACATGACCAAGTTCTGGAGCCGCGCCAACGCTCTTCCCGAGGACCTCACCCTTGACGATGTTTTGGGCGAGGAGTTATGAGTAAAGACAGTATAATTAATGGAGGGGTTCCGAGCCCCCGGCTGGAGAATTACTACGTAGAGCACGCGAGAATACATTAATGGTCTATAGTACAAAAGTGCCGCGCGAGGCTAGGAGGCGAGCTGTTTCTCGACGAGCTTCTTGCGAGTCTCACGGAAAATCTTGTACGTGCTCAACACCGAAGCGGAGATGCCGAACCAGATCTGGAACGTGGGGAAGGGGAGCTTGAGGCGCCACACTGTGTAGGAGTCAAACACAAAGTCGGAGAGCCACTTGAAGAGGTCGAGGTAGGCGTTGTGCTTGCGGAACTGGATATCTTTGAGGGCGAGAAGGTCCTTGTTGCCCTCGTCGTTGGTGTAGTTGAGCTCCGAGGGGTGGCCCTGGGCAAGGACCTGGCGCAGGAGCATTTTGGCCTTGTTCTTGACCTGGATCTGGATCTTAAGATCGATCTCCTGCTTTGCGAGTAGCGAGATGTTGTTGAAGGCAGAGATGATTCCGAGGATGGAGTCGTAGTACCATGCGAGAGATTCGTGGCGCGCGGCCACGCGGTGGAGGCGCTTGTTGGACAAGAGCTTCACCTTGTAGAGGAGCAAGATCTCGTCGTTGATACCGTAGTACAACAGGATGAGCTCGCCCAAGAACTTGCGACTGAACACGTCCTCCTCGAAGGCGTCAACGTCGCGCTTGGCGGCGTGCCCAGCGAGCCGCTGGTAGAGCGAGCGCAAGCGGAACGGCGTTTTGCCGAAGCGGAGAAACTGGCGGTACATGGCCAAGCCGGTGACCATGCCTGCAAACCGCGTGGTGAAACTCGAGCACACAAGGATGGTGACGATGCGGGCGTACTTGGAGGGGTCCTGGACAAAGTTGCGCGCCAAGTTGCGGCGGCTGTTGTAGTGCTTGTTGACCCAGTCAATGTTCATGCTGGCGTCGCTGCAGAGCTTCTGCGTCTGCGCCGCGTGGTGAAGTAAGAGCCGCAAGACGTACTGCCCCACCTTGGCCAACTTGTCCTTGCCGGTGATGGTGTTGAGCATGGACCAAAACACGTCAATTGGCAGCACCGCGTGCGCGCGCGAGGCCGGCTCTGTTTGCAGCGCAAACCGCGCAATCTCCTCTGTGATGCGGGCAGCGGTCTTGGTGCCGGCGCCCACGGTGGCCTTCTTGTCCGACACGGGGGTTATCATGGCGTACTCCCGCAGGCTCGCGCTGGCCTTGGACGGTGTCTCCAATATGGTGGTAGTGCTCATTCGAAAGTGCGCTGGCAGCAGGGCAGGCAGATCGATCCAGTCAGAGCTAAAGGGATAACTGGCGTGGGTCATCGCAAAAGAAAACCTGCAACTTTCAAACAAGCACGGTCATATGTGTGTGCAACCGGCTTTGTGTAACTTGCGCTGCGCTGCAACGTTGCATGCCAGCCATGGGAGCACCGGCCGAGCCACTGTCGGTGCAACGTGGAGGAGTTTGGCCCGCTTCGCTAGGCGTGGCTGCGGTGTGGTAGCTAGGGAGCACCCTAGCGGCCTGGGACTGGCGGATGCGCCAAAATCCGGGTCGTGACGGTGCTCCCTCGGTGCGATGCAACCGAATGTGGGGTACGACATCGGCCTCGGAGTGCAGAAAATTTCTGCACCGCGACAGGCACCCTGCACCCGAAAACGGAAGGCCCGCTTGCACAGCAGCCTTAGACGTGTGCTTGCATGTCTCTCCCGGCACCTCAAGCTCAACGGATGCTGCAACGTCCCTGGCAGTAGCACATGGAGATAGAAAATCCTGCATGAAATAGAGGTTTGCTGCAGGCGGTGGCCGTTGGGCCCTGGGGCCGCTGGCGAGCCGTTGGCCCGGTTGGGCTGCGGGGTCCGAGGCTACGCGGATCATGAGTCTATCGTGAATAAATAGGCCAGTCAATGGCGCGCGGCGGCTAGCTGCCGTTGGAAGTGGGCGAGGGGATGTGGTCGCTGTTGGGGCCCATCATGAAGGCGCCCACGGAGCCGAGGTAGCCCTCGTGGCGCAAAAAGTACGACTTCATGTCGCCCTTGGACCAGAAATTGACGGCGTAGCTTAAGGTATGGATGGTCTGGCGATGGCCAGAGATGTACAGGCCGCCAAAGTAGATGCGCTTCAAGTTGTAGCGGAGGGCCTGGAGGTAGGCGATCTGGCCAATGTTGTTCAGGATCAGGTACAAGAGCGAGCGGGCAATGTCCTCGCCACGGAACTGGGCGAGCTTGTCGGCGCGGGACATGGACTTGCGCGAGGAGAAGCGCAACTTTTTGAACACCTTGGCGAAGCTCAGGGCAATGTGGTTGGCCTTGAGCCCGATCTTGTCGTAGCTCTTGCCGTAGATGTCGCCGACAAGAAGGTCGACGTTTTCGTTGTCGCCGCGCAGGGCCATCTCCAACATCTCAGTGTAGTCCTCGGCGTCGGTGAGCAAGGAGAGAAGGCCCCAGAGGGTGCCGCCGCCGAGGGACAGGCCGCCGATGCGCTCGAACCCATGCGGCCCCGGTCCCGTGACCTTGATCATGGACACCCCGGAGCCAATGTTGACCAAAAGGTAGGGGTAGATCTGGTTGTCGTGGGTGTACGGGTTGGAGATGAAGACGGTGTCGTTGCGGTCGAGGTCGTAGGTGAAGATCTCGCGCGGGATCTTGGTGATGAGCCAGTCGAGGCCCTTGATGAGGCACTCCATCTCCTCCTCGGCCACGATGCGCATGGGGAGGCGGCTGCGGCGGAACAGCTCTTGCATGAGCGCGTAGAACTTGTGGGCGCCGCCGCCGGTGGCCATGATGTAGGTGATGGGCGGGTGCTCGGCGTGGCCCGCCAGCCGCCGCACGAGCGCGAGCACAAACGGCACCGCCTCGGCCTCGAACGCCCCCGTCTGGAAGTCGCGGAAGTGGAGCCGCCCGCCGGCGCCGCCTTTGGCCCGCGTGAAGTACACGAGCTTGGTGAGCGTGCCGCCAATGTCGATCGAGATGTGCACCACCTGCGCCGTGTGCAGCGGAAGCGCAATCTCCAGCCGCTCCGGCGGCGGCGTCAGCACCCGCGCCGCCGCCATGCGCCCATTGAGCCCAAGCTCGCCGGCGCTGGGCTCTGCCGCCAGCTCGTCCTCCAGCGTGTCCGGCAGCAGCGTGTCCGGCAGCGGCGTCGACCGGCCGTCCGCGCCGCGAAGAAGATCGTCGTTCGCAATGTACGCGCCCGAGCAGTCGATGCGTATCGTGCCCGGGTTGGCCCGCTCGAGATCCACCGTGTCGAACCGGCCCATGGCTGTCGCAAATGTTGGGGCTTTTTCGCATTATATAGCTGATGCCTGCACACAGCTCGTACCACTCTATCGCCGGAGTTTGGGCTGGCAGCGGAACCGCATCGCGGGCAGCGGTGCTGGGTGCAGTGCGACCGCGCGCCTGCTGGGTACTCTGGGGAACCCGTGCTGGTGCCGGGGGAGCACCCACGCCCGGGTCCTCGGGCCATCGCTACCCCACAAAAAGTGTGGTCACGTGACCAAACCCTCGGTATCGCTCGGGTGCCCTGGGGCGGCGGAGTTTGCGTACCGTGCTGAGTAAGCATTCCTTAACACGCAAGCCTGCCGTTCCCTGCGGGTCCCGCTCATGCCACCGCGCGGCGGCGGCCTCTCGCACCCATCGCTGCACCAACGATGTCGTCCTGCACCCAGCCCGGTTATATGAGGTGAAAAATCGCTGCCGTCGATATGGAGAGCTTGGCCGTCAGCGCGTGGGTTCCCCGCGCATATGCGTTCAAACTTGCGGTGGGCGCCAAGCCCAATTTCAAGGGCGAAGCGGTGGTGCAATTGAGGTGCCAGCGGCCCACAGACGGCCCCTTCGCGGTGCTGTTGCACACCCGGCGGTTGGTGATCTTGCGGGCCACCTTGGCCGTCGGCGACCGCTCAATTGTCCTCCAGCACAGCACCAAGGACGAGGTGCTCACTTTGAGCACGGTGGAGCAAGTGCCGGCCGAGTCGGAGCCCGAGGTGCGCATCCAGTACCTCGGCACCATCAAGACGATCAGGACGTTTCGGGACACCACCTCCGGCCTCTTCAAGACAAACTACATGGACGACGTCACCGCCGGCAACCTCATATTCGCCACGCATACTCAGCCGTACGGTGCGCGGGAGATCTTCCCCATCGTGGATGAGCCCGGCTTTAAGGCGCCCATCGCGCTCTCGTTGGAGATTCCCACCGCATTCACCGCGGTGTCGTGTGCCGCCGTCAAGGACGAGTCGTACGTGTCCATGACAGAGAGCAAGCTTGTGGTGTTTAAGGAAACGCCGCCAGTGACTGCCTCCGTGTTTGGCTTTGCCTTTGGTAACTTCGACCATGTGGATGGCACCGGCAGTGTACCGGTGAGAGTGTACTGCCCCAAGGGAAGAACAGGTGACTGCCGCGTGGCCTTGAGCACTGTTGAGGAGGTGCTTCCCGCCGCCGCCGCCTTCTTCCGCCACCCGTACCCATTGGACAAATTGGATGTGGTGGCCATCCCATTCTTGCTGGACGGTGCCATGGAGAATTGGGGCATGATCACCGTGGTTGAGAATCTGATCTACTGCAACGACTCGTCGCCCGCCGCTCAAAAGCAGCAGGTCCGAGAGCTCGTGGCGCATGAAATAGTGCACCAGTGGATTGGCAACCTCGTCTCCTTCGACAGCTTTGAGAGCCTCTGGTTGAACGAAGCTTTCGCTACGGTTCTTGGTAACTATTTGCTCAAGGATCACGATCGCCTTGCCGAGATCAATGCGTTTGAGCTGTTCATGGATAGAGATGCATCTTATGCTCAGCAGATAGACTCCATCTACTCCATCTCCTCAAACAAAGACGGTCAGCTCACCACGTCTGGTCTCTTTGACAAGGATGCTTATGAGAAGGGAATGTTGTTGATCGTTATGCTCAAAAATATTGTGGCTCCATCCGGAAGCGAGGACGCTTATGAAGGTCTCGGTGCAGCTTTGGCAGACGCTATTTCGAAGTACAAGCACAAATCCATCAAGCAGTTTGATCTTTGGAACTGTTTCCGGGGCCGTTCCTCTGTTGATGTCACGGCATTCTTTCACTCTTGGACGAGGCAATCAGGCTTTCCAAAAGTCACTGTGTCCTCGGAGAATGGGAAGCTTGTTGTACACCAGCTGAGATACCTCTCACACGAAACAATTGAGGAGGTGCAAATTGAGAACTCTCCTTACCAAATACCGCTATTTTTGAAGACGGTTGGTGATAGTGGTGCTGCCACGATCCGCAATCCACTTCTTTCAGATCGAAAGTTGGAATTAGATACAGCTGTGGACAGTCTCGTTGTGGTAAACGCAGCTAAACGGGGCTACTTCCGTGTTGATTACGATCCCCTGTTGCACCAAACTTTAATCAACAACGTTAATTGCATGGACAGGTTTGATTTGATTTCGTTGCTTAACGACTATGGCAAAAGTATTGGTCTTCGGCTGTCAACACCCCAAGACTTGGTTTTCTTTTTCCGTCTTCTCGAAAAATTGCCGGTGGACTTTGAAGTATTGAAGGTGGCATTAAACTACTTGGAGGTTTTTAATCATGTATTCCTTAACTACACGGAGTACTCATCGTTCAAGTTATGGTTGAACATATTTGTGGACAACCTCTTTTCTAAGATGGGAGGATGGAGTAAAGTCTTCACATCAAATTATGACCACTCTGAAGCAGCAGCAAGGAACTCACTTCTCCAACTAGGACTCGACAACCCGAGATGTCAAAAGTACGCTCAAGAACAGTTCAAAGGTTTGATGGCAAACAAGAACTTTGTTCCTCACGAAATATTGAGTGCGGTTTTCAATCTCACAGTAAGGAACGCAAACCTAAAGACATACAAGCAAATTCTAGCCCTTGTGAAGAACGCTGATTATTCCATCTTGAACCATACAAACTGTACAGCAAACGAGTTGCAGACTGTGGCTGTATCCTCATTGTCTTTTTCTAATGACTCGGAGTTGTTGGCCAAGACTAAAAATTTCGTAATGACAAATATTGATTCCAAGATGATAGAGTTGGCATTGTTGGGATATCAATACAAAAATGAGTCCCAGCACAGGAACGACATTTACACGTGGTATGTCTTACACTATGACAAATGGGTGCCGCGGAGCTTGCGCAAGGGATCGGACTGGGCAAAGCAGTTGCAGCACACACTCGAAAATCTAACGCGAATCGTACTCGGTGTCATTAACTATTACAAGATTGATGCATTTGCTGCCCTCAAGGCAACTTTACCCGAACATGGGTTGGGGCGATTGTTAGACACAATTCGTGCTGAGAGCGTTGAGAGTCTCAGAATTGCCGAGTTTTACAAAGACGTTACTCAAGCGTTGTCTCAAAACATGTAAATAGATGCAGATGGTTATAAATGGCCGTCTATATATGTACATAATGGATGAAACGACGTCCGAACAGTCTACGTAGAGTTGGGGATTCAATCAACAGGCTCGTTCCTCTCCTTCAATTCCTGCTCCAAGTCAAGGTGCTCCTGGATGTTCCACAATTGCGAATAAAGGGAACCTTCGCGGGCGGTAAGCTCATTGTGAGTGCCTTCTTCTTTGACCTGACCCTTTTCCAAAACAATAATCTTATCACTATCGGCGATGGTACGCAAGCGATGAGCAATCGAGATGTTTGTTTTGTGCAGCTCCCTGAAGATGGTCCGAATTGTTCTCAAAAGAGACTGCTCCGTGTAGGTGTCGAGGGCAGAGGTTGCCTCGTCGAAGAAAGTAATGGGAGCGTTTTTCAAAAGTAACCGCGCCATAGCTAACCGCTGCTTCTCGCCTCCTGAAATCATCATTCCTCTTTCACCAACCACGGTTTTCATACCGTCGGGCATTGCCTGTATCAAAGGCCGCAATTGCACTTTATCCACCAAGGCTTCGACTTCGGCATCCGTTGCACTCAAGTTACCGTAGCGGATATTCTCTAGAATAGTGTCGTTGAACAACGGTGTCTCCTGGGGCACAATACCAATAGCCTTGCGCAAGGAAGCGAGTTGGACCTGAGAGATATCCTGCCCGTCGATCAAAATTCTCCCCAGCTGCACGTCGTAGAACCTAAAGATCAAGCGCAAGATTGTTGACTTGCCGCTGCCGGAAGGACCAACTATGGCCACCTTCTGCCCCGCGGGTATGGTGAAGGAAACATTGTCCAAAATGGGTCTGTCTGCGTGGTACCCAAACAGGACATTCTCAAAGGTGATTTCTCCCGGCAAGGGGTTGTTAACGACGAGAGGCGTAGCATTTGGAGAGTCTTTGATAATGACCTCGTGGTTCTGCAACTGGAACAAGTTCTCCATATCGATCAACGACTGCTTCAACTCCCGGTATACGGAGCCCAAAAAGTTAAGGGGTACCGACAACTGAAACACCAACTGGTTGATCAACACCAAGTCACCGACAGTAAGCGAGCCGTTCATCACACCCTGGCAGCCCATCCACATCATGCCGGTAAGGGCCAGGGTGAAGATCAAGCTCTGGCCAGCATTGAGATATGCCAAGCTGGTGGCGATTTTAATGGAGGACTTCTCGTAGTTGGTGAGGGCCCGGTCATACTTGGACGCCTGGTATCCTTCGTTATTGAAGTACTTGACGGCTTCGTAGTTGATCAAGGAGTCCAAAGCCACAGTGGAGGCCTGGTTGTCGGCCTCGTTCGCCTGGCGGCGGAACTTTGTTCTCCACGACGTGGTCTTGATGGTGAAGATGGAGTAGCCAAGCATGGTGGAGAGGGTCACGGCGGCGAAGGACAAGCCGTAGTTGTAGATGAGGATGCCGCACACCATGGAGATCTCGAACGTGATGGGCACAATGTGGAACACCAAGGCATTGAGCACGTAGGAGATGCCCTTGGTACCACGGTCGATGGCGCGGGTGATGCCGCCGGTCTGGCGCGAAAGATGGAACTGGAGGTCCATGTCGAGCAAGTGCCGGAACGTGTTGAGGGCTACGCGCTTGATAGCGCTCTGGGCCACGGTGGCAAAGATGGCGTTGCGCAACTCACCAAACAAGACGGCGCCGAACCGCGCGAGGCCGTATGCCACCACGAGCGAGCCAACCACGGTGGGGAACGTCCCCACCTGCGACGCCCAGTCCACGTTCATTTGGTCAATGATGGACTTGAAGTAGAACGGCACCTGAACGTTGAGCAACTTGGATCCCACGAGGAGGGCGAGTGCCACGAGCACGCGGGTCTTGAAGTTCCAGTTGCCGGCGGGCCAGATGGTGTGGAGGAGCAGCCGGATGATGCTGACCTCCGACGTGCCGATCGTCTTGCCAAAGAGCGACGCGCTGCCATTACTAGCGCCCTTGGTGTCTTCTGCTGGCGGCCCAGGTGACGTGGGCGGTCTGGGCGGCGTGGCGGGCGACAGAGACGGCGCCGGCGCCAGGCTGGAAGCGGGTCTCCAGGAGAGCGCCGTTGGCCGCAATTGGGCCCGCGAAGAGGCCACAAACGTGCGCGCCAGCACGCACGGCCGTGCGAGCGGCCGTAGCGCGCGTAGGTGTGCCAGCACAAGTCCGCAGCGAAGCATGGCGACAAGAAGAAGCCGGGTGTGGTTATCGCGGAGGGTCTGCTTACATAAGCACCGGCTTGGTGCTCGAGAAGCCCATGAGAAGCCCGAGAAGCCCCGTTGCAGCGAGTGCCGCACGGATGGCGCCGCGGCTCAGTGCGCGGTCTAATGAAGGTGCCACTTGCACGACAATACCCGTGGCGCTGGGCTGTTTTTGCAGCAGTTTGACGAAAGTAGACCTCGTTTGAGAGCTCCGACTACACACAGCCGCACCGTCACTTTCCTACGCCGCCTAGCATATCCGCTGCCGTCTAGTGCCGCCTGCCACGGCCCACACTTCACAGCCAGGCTGGGCACGCCCCCACGCTGTCCGTACCGGCTCATCTACGCGCCCAGGAAGAGCCGCCCGGCGGTGAGCCTGCATGGGCGGGTGTGCGGGTGTATGGCACCATCGGGTTTTGTGTAACGAAATTGTTTTCATCAGGTGCGCCTCACATGAGTCCCGCCTCGTGATGTTTACCTTGTGACCAGGTTGCAAAATAATCCCCCACAAATGTCAAAAAGAGAGAACGAAGAATTGGACGGCGGTCTTGACAAGAAGATCAAGCCCGACGACAAGGAGCTAGCCATCGACCTGGAGCTTCTTGGCCAGCAGCAACTGTACGGGGCTCTGCTGGACCACGGCAAGGTCAACGACGCCGCGGCGTTGGAGAGCGCCAGCGCGGCCGCGGCCGCGCTCACGCAGCAGCGCGAGCAGCGCGAGCAGGCGCACCGCGACCTGGCGGGGCTGGGCCCGCGCAGTCCCCAGCCAGGGGCTCACCAGCTCCAGCACGAGGCGTACCAGAACGCGTTCCGCCAGCAGGCCCTGCAGCACGGCGGACCGCGCATGGTGACGCTGTTGAACTTGACGCCGACCACGCTCCCGCCGCTGAGCTCCAAGCCGTCGCATGGCCTGGAGGAGTGGCACCGCCAGCGCAAGGAGAACCACAAGGAGGTGGAGCGCCGCCGCCGCGAGAACATCAACCAGGGCATCAAGGACATTGCGGTGCTAATCCCGACCCAGGACACCAACAAGGCCCAGATATTGCAGCGCGCGGTGGACTACATCAAGCGGCTCAAGGAGAACGAGAGCAACAACATCGAGAAGTGGACGCTCGAGAAGTTGCTCACTGACCAGGCGGTGTCGGAGTTGTCCGCCTCCAACGAGAAGTTGAAGGCCGAGTTGGAGCGCACCTACCGCGAGATCGACCACTGGAAGCGCTTGGCCCAGGAGAAGGACAAGTGAGCACCCGGCCCGGCCCGCGTCCCGAGGAGTCGCTGACCCCCCGCGGAACGAGAGATGGGCTGGTGACGTTTGTACCATATTGTTTACTAGTGATTCTGTTTCGTTTTTGCCCTTTGTAGGCCTACCGCGTTTGGCTATAGTACATGTATTAATTGCGCTGGCGCTCAGCTATGGTCTCACGGCACCACGCGCTTATGCTGCGGTCAGTTTCGACGGTTTTTTTTCTCCCCCCTGGTTCATGCAATGGGAGATGCAATACTATACTGGAGTCTCTGCAGATTTGCGGTAGTCCTCCCACAATGACTGGTACTTGCGCACCTCCGCCTCGTAGCTGTAGACGTTTTGGTGCATGCGATACACAAAGGGCTCGCACCGCAATGGCTCAAAGCTGTGCAACCCATTGAAGAGATCGCTCAGAGCCTGGTTAAGCACGTAGCGCATGATTTGCTGCTCATGGAACGCTGTAAAGTCTTTGGTCTCCATAAACGCTACCAATATATCTTCCTTGAGAAGAAGGTTCTTCACCTCGTGGCCCTTGAGACGATAAATTTGGCCAAGCTGGCCGTCAGTTATCTTTCGCAATTCTTCATTGTCACTCAGCTCGAACTTATGTTTGTACTCCTCGTCTATCGCTTGCGCAAGGTTGTGCTTTTCCGCCGGGGAGAGCAGCTCGTCGCCCTTTGAATATTCGTCGTTGAACGTGTACTTTTTCACCCAGAGGTCATTGAGCTTCAAGAACAACGCCACATCCTTCTCGGGGAGCCATAACCGGAGCTGCGGCACGAATATGTGGCCGGCAAACTTCGGTGATTGCGTACCCCGGGGATATTCCACCTGAAGGATGCCGGCAAAGTCTTTGGGGACGTAGCCAATCTCTCCCTCCACCATAGTCTTGCGCAACGGCGTTAACTCCGTCAAGGCGGTGAAATGAAGGTTGCGGCAGTTGTAAGCCTTGGCTATGGTGTTGGTGTCCCAATGGTTGGCGTCGGTGACTTTCATCCCTGCCGGCAAGAGACGATGGTAGCGGTCAGGAAGACGCTCGTGCGAGACCGCCAATGCCGTGATGTCAATGTACAACCCAGTGTCGACGTCAATGAAGCGGGCATCAATGTTGTTGTTGCCGTTGCCGCGCTGGCGGAGAGTGACGTAGGGGCTCAGGTCGAAGAAGTAACGGCCCAAACCATCATGGTGGTCCTCGATGATCATGCTTTGATTAAACGACATCAGCAACTTGTGCAAGTCTGCGAGAGGGACTTGGACGTCAATATCCTCGTCCCAAGGGAAGGCAATACCGTTCCAGTACCAGGAAAGCAACAGGCCGTGGGCGATCCATGTCACCACGCCAGCGTTGCGGGTGAAGGATATCCAGGTACGAATTAAGCGGTGCAACACAAGCTGGTGCTCCTTGTTGTCGACAATGTGACCATTGTAGAAGCGCCAGTCGTAGTGGTCACCCACGAGGGTGCCGAACTGGCGGGCCTCAAAGAAATACTTCTCGGCCTTTTCGCCCACGTCGAGAGAGTATTTTATCAGCTCGGAGTACGCCACCTCAGAGGCCAGCACAGGGTTGCCGGCAGTAAGGCGCTTGTCGACAGAGTTGACGTAGGCCGGGAAGTCGACCACAAAGGATTCGTGGCCGAGGTCCAACTCGTCGGCAGTCAACTTCTGGTCCTTGATGAAGGGTACCAGCTGAGTGAACATTTCAAACTCGCGCTGCGAGTTGAGGTCGGCCAGCTTCAGCTGCAGGATGTAGTTTTGCACGAGGGAGCTGCGGGAGAGCTTTGTACGCTCGGGCTCGGTGCGGATGGACACGTAGCCCTCCTTGGAAACAAAGACGAGCAGGCGGGGCGGAGGGGCGTGGGTGTAGAGGTACAGCTTGCCAGCGAGTACCGAATGGTGGCCCTTGAGATGGCCGGGAGGAGCAAACACGTTGAAACCAGGCCGCATGACGTTGCCATCGGTGACGGGCTGGACCAACTTGTCATCCTCGACGCAAAAGTAGCTGGGGTCGAGGGCTTCCTTGCCGTGTTCACGAAAGTCAAACGTGCTGCACTTGAGCTTGTCGCTGTCGGAGGCAATCAAGTACTTGGTGAGCTGGGACAAGTCTGCCCAGTCGTACCAGTGGAAGGGCACCTCGAGAGAGTCGACGCTGACGCGGCGCTTGCCAATCATGGTGCGGATGTGGTGAAAGTAGATGCCGAGGGTGACGCGAGGGTCAAAGGGCTGGATCTCGGGAATGCTGGGGTCGACAGCGGAGGCAGCGGAGGGATCCTCCTCGGGCGCCAGCACGGCGGACACCACGTAGTACTCTGGGAGACGCACGTGGTTGGGGGTCTGCGGGTGGAGCACCCACATGTGCTGGCCAAAGTCGGCGGCGAGCTTCTGCTCATAAACCTTGTTGGCGTCGGCATCGGTGACGGAGGCACGGAGGGTGTCTTCCAGCACGGTGCCGCCGTAGAGCCGGTGGAACACGTCGGCGATGTAGCTGTTAGCGAGCGGGTGTGTAAGCGCACTTTGGCCCTCGGAAATGGAGCGGTAGAAGATGACCCCCACGGTGTACACCAGGAGAAGCACAAGGAAGGCCTGGAGCTTGCGGCGCATAAACATGCGCGGCACCTGCTGGGCTAGCTCCAAGGCGGAGGGCAGGTTCATGGTGAAGGAGCCGCTAAGAAGGCGCTGGAGCCGCCAACCCGGCGGGAGGTAGGTTCTGAGCCGCCGCGTGGTCACGGGAGCAGACAGGCGGCGCCGGTGATGGAACGGCGTCTGACAGGAAGACAGCGCCTAGCGGGGCGGGTCCCGGCTGGCGATGGTGTTTGGCGCAGTGGACAGCGCGACGGTACCGCACGCTCTGCAAGTATAGGCGCCGTAACCGCAGTCCGATGGCCAGACAATAAGAGAATCTAGTCGGCGATCTCAGGAAGGTTCCGCTGCCCGAAAAAAGGCACGGATGCGTCTCGAATTCTCCGATTAAGGTTTGGCGCCGCGTAGGGAGTAACGCAAGAGGCCAGGGAGCCGGCGGGGGACGTGGTGGTGCCCAGCGAGAGGCGCGGGAAACGATGGTGGGGACGGCTGTAGCGCAGTCCTTCGGTGGCAGCAGAAAAAGACACGGCGGGGCTCGCGAATGTGGTGGGGTCGCGACTGCCATGCGTGCCCGATTCGGGTCTGTGTGCAGGCGCAGCTCTCTCAAAACGGCACTGCAGCCGGGGCGGCGGGGCACGGCTGCTGGCAGCGCGCGCCCAGCGAGGGTGCGGGCAAGGGGGACAGGGTGCGCTGTGGCGAGAGCATGGGGGCCCCGGGGGCGCTGGGATCTGGGCTTGCAGGGCCGTGGTGGATGGTGGGAACAACAGGCATATTTTCTTGTCCTGCAGGCCGCTGACGCACGCCGCCAATGCTGCGGTGGGCGCACACACGGTGCTGGGGCGCTGGTTGGCTTGGCGGACCGCGCGCCAGCTCCGGGCCGGCGCCGCTGCGGTGGCCGCCTGCGTGCAGGGAGAACGTCGCGGGACGGAGCGGAAGTACGGTGACGCCCTCCCCGGCCAGCGGTGGAACCTGGTGCTGCACCGAACGAGGTGTCAGCTGCAGGCGTCGTTCCGGCGTACTGCTCGCCCGCCGCGACGGGTGCTTTTTGGCGGGGCCACGCCCGCCTCGGCGCAGGCCCTGTGTCGGACACTGGCCCAACGACTGGGGATAGAAGCGCTTGGCGTGGCTGCGCTCGCATGCCATCGTAAGCTGCAGGTTTTCTTGCAGGGCAAGTTTGGCTGTTCAAAGGGTGCGTTGCTCCCTCGTAGGCTCAGCGACAGGGCGGCGTGGCTACGATCCGCTCCTTGGCTACGCTCGCAGCCCCGAGCGTGGCCAGCCTCTTGGCCCCCCGCAGAGTGAGGCGGACCATCACCAGTTATTGGAGCGAGATCTGGTACGCAGAATACGAGCATTTTACGGGCCGCGACGGCGATAAGCTGCAGCACCGTCAAATGGGTGCGGCGGCGGGCCTGCGGCGGACGTGTGTGCACGCTTATCGACAAGATAAGACCTGTCCTGCACGCACGAGAAGCGTCACCACGAGCGAAGCGACTATTGTCGCATGCTCGCCGCGCCCGCTGCTGCAAGTGGGGAGCGCAGGATCTACCCGAGACCGCTGCTGGGGGAACAATCGCGCTGCAGCGACCGCGGCCCAGTTAGGCAATTCCGGCGCGCGTGCAGGAGCAACCTCCGTTGCCAGCAAGCTGTTGCGAAGGCAGCAGCCGCCTGGTGCCGCCTCCGTCGACGGAGCGTCGCGCTGGCGGTGCCAGCGTTGCGTGGAGCGCACCGTCGCGCAAGGCGCACTGTCTGCTGCCGGGCGAGCGCGCATGCCCAGCGTTATCGGAGATAGCAGATTTCCGCACTTCCTTATCAAGACGCCGGCGCTACCACGCGTAGCGCTGCCGGCGACGCAGCCTGCAGCTATAAAAAGTGGGGAACACCGTCGACGGTGTCTGTTTTCTTCTAGACACTCATTCTGCTGTGCTGAGAAGCTGCTCGTGCTGCCTGCCGTGCTCACAGGCTCCTGAATCGACGCCCGCCTCGCTCGCGACCCCCAACGGACCCCCAATCGCATCAGCCTGGCGCCGCCAGTCCACACCATGAAATTCGACTTTACCACCGCCCGGCGGCGCATGTACCGCCGCTGGTGCACCAAGGAGGGCATCTTGGGCGACTACGACTACGGGTACCTCTTTATCCCCGAGCTCCCGTTTGGCAAGAAGGAGCTCAAGACACAGCCGTTCTTTGGCCTCAACTCGGAGATGCCGCTCGTGCTCGGGTTCCTTCTCGGGTTCCAGCACCTGTTGGCGATGTTGGCGGGCGTGGTGACGCCGCCGATCATCATCGCCAGCATGGGCAACCTCGATCCCGACGTGCAGCAGTACCTCGTGTCGAGCTCGTTGATTGTGTCGGGCATCCTCTCGTTTGTGCAGATCACCCGCTTCCACATCTACGGCACGCCGTACTACATCGGCACCGGCCTTCTCTCGGTGGTGGGCACGTCGTTTGCCACCATCACCATTGTTGAGAAGGCGTTCCCCTTGATGTACAAGACGGGCGTGTGCGGGGGCCCTGAGGGCACGCCGTGCCCCGACGGCTACGGCCGCATCCTCGGCACCGCCTGTGTGTGCGCCTTGCTTGAGGTGCTCCTCTCCTTCACCCCCGCAGCAGCGCTCCAGCGCATCTTTCCCCCCATCGTCACCGGGCCCGTGGTGCTCTTGATTGGTGTGTCGTTGATCCAGTCCGGCTTCCAGGACTGGATGGGCGGCTCCGGCTGCTACCAGGGCAAGTGCGCGGGCCGCCACGGCGGCGAGTTGCCGTGGGGCTCGGCCGAGTTCCTTGGCTTGGGGTTTCTCGTCTACTTTACCACCATCTTGTGCGAGCGCTTTGGCTCCCCCATCATGAAGTCCTGCGCCGTCATTGTCGGCCTTTTGGTCGGCTGCATCGTCGCTGCGGCCTGCGGCTACTTTTCCCGCGCCGGCATTGACGCCGCCCCGGTGGCCACCTTCCCGTGGGTCCACACGTTCAAGTTGCGCGTGTACGCGCCGGTGGTGTTGCCCTTTTTGGCCGTGTTCATTGTGCTCATGATGGAGGCCATTGGCGATATCACTGCCACCTGTGACGTGTCCCGCCTCGAGGTCGAGGGCGAAATGTACGACTCGCGTATCCAGGGCGGGGTGTTGGCCGACGGTATCAACGGTATCTTGTCCACGTTGATGACGTTGACCCCCATGTCTACCTTTGCTCAAAACAACGGTGTCATCTCCATCACCAAGTGTGCCAACAGACGCGCGGGCTACTGGTGCGTCTTTTTCTTGCTTGTGATGGGCATCTTTGCCAAGTTTGCGGCCGCCATTGTCGCCATCCCCAAGGCAGTGTTGGGGGGCATGACATCGTTCCTCTTCACCTCGGTGGCGGTCTCGGGCATCAAAATTATCTCCACCACTGAGTTTTCCCGCCGCGACCGCTTCCTCTTGGCGGCGTCACTCTTGCCAGGCTTTGGTGCCACCTTGGTCCCGGACTGGTTCAACTTTGTCTTTACGTACAAGGGCAACAACGAGAGCTTGCAGGGATTCTTTGACGCCATTATGTTGGTGATGGAGACGGGCTTCGCCGTGACTGGTTTCATTGGCGTTATCCTCAACTTGCTCTTGCCCCAGATCCACGACGATGTCGAGGAGATTAACGAGGTGGTGCTCGAGACCGTGGGCTCCGCCGACCAGCGCGGCTACGACATGTACGCTTCCAAGGAGAGCCACAAATTGGAGCAGATGCGCTCCAATGTGTCCCCTGACCACCTTCAGTGACTAACAATTTCACACTCCAGGCGTTGCCTGTGCGATTGAACCTTATGTAGCACGGTCGAATTTTCACGGTCGCCGGCGTCGTTGCAATTGCCGCCTACAGCGCCTGTGAGGCCCCTAGCCGCTCTGCCGTACCTCCACCACCACGCTAGACTCAGCCGCGCTTGGGCCCTGCCTGGCCGGCTGGGCCCGGGACGGCTGCTAGCGCGGACTCGTTTTAGGAAAATCGATCCGAGGATGTCCGGCCCTGCACGGACTATATATAGGCGCAGGACCCCAGATTTTTGGCGCGCTCATTGCAGGACGCTCTTCTCATCGCGGATGCTGACAATCAATATCGCGCCGATTGGCGGCGCCAAGCGCCCGCTTCTGTTGGGCACGCTTTTGGAGGCGCGTGCGTCGTTGCAGCGGTCGGTGTTGAGCCGCGATTTCTACCAGCAGATCAACGACAAGGTGTTGGCGTCGTCATCCACCGTCGACACCAACTTGTATTTCATCTGCTACTTCACTCTCACTGCGTCGAGCGTGCTCAACAACAGGCACCGCATCAGGTACACGCTCAAGTACTGGCGGTACCGGCTTGTGGTGCTTCTCGACCGGTTGGCGCAGCGCGCGCTCAACGTCTCGCTCGCTGACAACAAGGCTCTCAGCCCGTACTTGATGCCGCCGGCGGCCCCCACCAAGCCCGAGAAGAGCAACTTGGCCGTGCACCTCAAGGCGGTGTCGCTGTACATCTCGGACGTGCGGATCTTCAACCGGCTCACGGATGCTATCAAGTACATGCCGTGGATCATCGACGAGTATCGCGCCCTCCGCGACCCCAAGGCGGCGGCGCCGCGCGTGGACCGCGCCATCAACCTCCTCCAGGCGCTCAACTGCTTGGTGCTCGAGCTCCTTGAGAACGCGGGCTGGTTGACGGAGCACAACTGGGTCGGCACCAGCGACAACAACTACTGGTGCACCGAGACCTACATCTGGTGCTCGCGCGTGTGGGGCGCGTACCTTGTCATTGAGATAATCGAGCTCGTGAGACGCACCCCGGTCAAGGCCTGGGACAAGAGCTGGAAGATCAGCATGTTCAAGCAGCTTGTCCAGATGCCGTTGGTGCTCCACTGGAGCTTGTACGACGGCTGCTTGTCGCCGTTCTGGGTGGGCTTGTGCGGCTGCGGCGCCTCGTGGTGGGACTTTAAGGCCATGTGGAGCTCCATCAAGCTTTAGTGTACATTAGGAAGGAATAGAGATACCATACCCGTGACATCCCTACATCCATGCTGGTGCAGCTGACGCCGCGCTATGACTTGCCCCGCTCGATCTGCCGCAGGCGATCAAAGTACAAGTTCGGGTGGTTGATGTGGAGACTGTCCTTGTCGGCGCCCTTGTGGGTCAACTCAAACACCCGCGTACACGCAATGGTGTACTGGCTCTTGTTCACGTCGTCGACAATGCCGTTGATGTCCGCCTGTTCGGTGATGCCCATCTCGTTGAGGTTCAGCACCAACGCGTCCAAGCTCAAGTCGCGGTAGGGGCAGCCGTGGTGCTCGTTCTTGCCCGGCTTGGGCTTCAGAAGAATGGTGCCGCAGTCCCACGGCTTGTAGTTGATGCGGGCGCCCTCGAGACCGTAGGTGTGGCGGATGTTGTACTTGTACTCCTTGTTGAACTTCTCCAACGTCATGGCCAGCGAGTTCTTGGTGAACTGGTGCAGCCAGAACTTGAGCGCTTCGTCCACATTGAGGCCAATGCCCTTGAGGAACAACCCCAACTGCTGGCGGGCAGTGTACTTGAGGTGGGAGTTGTGCACAAGACTGCGCTGCAAGTGGCGGGCACACATGGGATAGTGCTTGGTGACGGCATCGGTGAGCACCGAGGCGGCGTTTATGTCGGAGGCGTTGGCGGGGTCGCCAAAGTTGGCGTCGTTCTGGATGTTGGAGAAGTTGTGCGAGAGGTTGTTGAGGAGAGGCATGAGGCGGTCATCCTCGTCCAAGCGGGGGAGCGCCTGGAACGTGCGCATGAGGTCCTTGGCGAGCAGGTCGGCAAACTCGGCGGCCAAGAGACTCAACTGCAACGTCGACGGGATGTAGGCGTAGCCCTCCTTGACGAGCACGGACCGCGAGCCCACCAACTGGGGCACCTTCTCGAACGGCAACCGGATGAAAGACTCCTGCTTCAAGAGCAGGCGGAGCTGGTCGGCGGTGATGGTGGAGTCGCCGTTTTCGAGCATGAGGTGGGTGCGCACGGTGGCGGCGGTGGCGGCGTAGAGCTGCTCGAACCGCTCGGCCTTGTCCTCCGCGGAGAGGTAGTTCCACGCGAGCTTGTCGTGGTACGCCAGCACGAACTCGCGATGCTCGCGCGGCTGGAGCCCGCCGTAGCGGATCTTGAACAACACCGTCTCGTTGCGCACAAACTTCTTGCGGAGCTCTTCGGTGCGGCAGAACACCAACCGGAGAATATAGTGCAGGTAGTAGTCCTTGCGGCGCTCGGCGCGCACCGCGGCCTCGTTGGAGGCGGTGGGCGCGGACAACGGCACGAGCTTGAGGAGCAACGGGCGCACCACCGCCTCGGTGTCGCGGAACAGCTTCGAGCGCGCGGCGCAGGACTCGATCTCGATGAGCACCTTGAGGCGGTCGATGGCCCACTGCTCAAACTCCTCGAGCGTGATCTCCTCGAGCGGCGGCGCGTCGTAGAAGGTCAACCGCAGGCTGGGCGCGGCGGCACTAGCCTGGAAAACAGCCGGCTCGAAGTTGCGGCGGCCTGCCGTGCGCCGCTTGGCCTGGCGAAACATGTGGGTTAGGAAAGATGGCGACGCGTCTGGAGACGGCCGCGCGCGCGCGGCGTCGTGCGCGCACCGCCATCGCCCACCGCGGTGCCAGCAACCGCCGGACACGACTCGTGCTCCGTGTCTGGCCAACAAGATGGGCGACGTGAAGATCGACAGCGGCACGTTCCACAAGCGCTTGTCGCTCCTCCAGAAGACGCTCGTCACCGCGGACGTGTCCGCGGTGTGGGTGGTTGTGGGCGCCCGTGACGACGACAACACGTACAAGAAGCTGACGGTGCTCCAGACATGGCTCTTGGGGTACGAGTTTGTGCACACGGGCCTCCTCATCACCGAAGACACGTGCGTGTTCATCACCTCCGAGGGCAAGGCCAAGTACCTTGAGGGCTTGACCACGCCGCCGACGGCCAACTCGCTGAAGGTGGAGCTCTGGACCCGCAACAAGGACGCCGACCACAACAAGCTGCTCTTTGCCCGCGCCATCGACGTGCTCCGCAAGCACAGCAAGATCGGCCACGTGGCCAAGGATGTGTACAAGGGCAAGTTTGTCGAGGAGTGGGCCGAGGCCGCCAAGCACGAGACGTTTGACTTTGTCGACTGCCTGCTTCTCCTCTCGCAGTCCATGGAGCTCAAGGACCTGGACGAGTTCCACGCCACCACCGTCGCCGCCAAGTCCTCCATCACCATGATGGAGATCTTTGTCGACGACTTTATGAAGGCCGTCGACGACGGCAAAAAGGTGTCCAACGCCCAGCTCTCCGACAAGCTCGAGGAAAAGATCGAGGACCGCAACGAGCGCTGGCTCAAGACAAAGACCGCCGTCAAGTTGTTGCGGCCGTTGGCTGACTTTGACTCCGAGTTGCTCGACTGGTGCTACTCCCCCATCATCCAGTCGGGCGGCGACTATGACCTCAAGCCCAGCGCCCAGTCCTCCTCGAGACCGTTTGTCGCCGACGGCGTCATTGTGGCCGCCCTCGGCTTGCGCTACCGCGCCTACTGCGCCAACATGGGGCGCACCTTCCTCATCGACCCTACTGCGGAGGTCGAGGCCAACTATGACTTCTTGCTCGCTTTGCAGGAGCACATCGTCTCCACTCTCCTCAAGCCGGGGAAGAAGGCCAGCGAGGTGTACAACGGCGCCCTCGAGTACGTGCGCAAGGAAAAGCCCGACTTGGCCGACCACTTCACCAAAAACGCCGGCTGGCTCATCGGCATCGAGTTCCGCGACTCCACGTTTGTCTTGAATGCAAAGTGCGAAAGAGTCCTCGAGAGCGGGCAGATCTTCTCCTTGTCCGTGGGATTCAACGACTTGAGCAACGACACGGCCAAGAACGCTCGCTTGAAAAACTACTCCTTGTTGCTCATTGACACCTTCAAAGTGTCCGAATCCGAGCCGGTCCTTTTGACGTCCCAGTCGAAAGCAAGAAAAGATATTACCTTCTTTTTTGACGACCCGGCAAGGTCCAAGCCTGAAGCCCCTAGAGCCATCAAGCAAGAGCCCACGGCCAGGAAAGAGCGCAGCCCCCCCAATGCCGACTCCAAGATCTTGAAAAACAAGTTGAGAAACGAGACTCAGAACGACGAGGCCGCCAATAATGAACAGATTCGCCAGCAGATGCAGATGAAGTTGCACGAAAAGCGCATCCAGGAGGGTCTTGCGCGCTTCTCCAAAGCGGATGCTGTGGACGCCACCGAGGCCAAGCCTGTTTTCAAAAAGTACGAGTCATACGTGCGGGAGTCGCAGATCCCATCCAGTGTGCGTGACTTGAAGATCCACGTCGACTACAAGTCGCAAACCATCATCTTACCCATCAGCGGCCGCCCCGTGCCCTTCCACATCAACTCATTTAAGAATGGCTCGCAGAATGAGGAGGGCGACTTCACCTACTTGAGGTTGAACTTCAATTCACCCGGTGCCGGCGGTAACTTGCAGAGGCGTACCGAGCTCCCATACGAAGACTCTCCTGACAACTCGTTTGTGCGGTCCATCACCTTCCGGTCGCGGGACCGCCAAAGAATGGTGGATGTGTTGAAAGCCATCCAGGACTTGAAGAAGGACTCAGTCAAGAGAGAGCAGGAAAAGAAGCAGATGGCGGACGTTGTCAGCCAGGGCAGCTTGCGGGAGTTGAAGGGATCGCGGGTGAAGAAGTTGGACAATGTGTTCATCAGACCGCAGCTCGACTCCAAGAAGATGGGTGGCGTGCTACAGATCCACGAGAATGGTTTGCGGTACCAGTCGAGCTTCCGCGCGGACCAGAAGGTGGATGTGCTCTTTAGCAACATCAAGCACTTGTTCTTCCAGCCGTGCAAAGAAGAGTTGATTGTGATTATCCACTGCCACTTAAAGAGCCCCATCATGATTGGCAAGAAGAAGACGATGGATGTGCAGTTCTATCGCGAGGCTAGCGACATGGCGTTTGACGAGACTGGCGGGCGCAAGAGACGGTACCGGTACGGCGACGAAGACGAGTTGCAGCAAGAGCAGGAGGAGAGACGGCGCAAGGCCATGCTCGACAAGGAGTTCCGGGCGTTTGGCGAGCTTATTGCCGACTCGTCGAACGGGCTGGTGGACTTGGACACGCCGTTCCGCGAGCTTGGGTTCCAAGGTGTGCCGTTCCGGTCGGCGGTGTTGTGTATGCCTACGCGGGACTGCTTGATCCAGTTGATTGACCCGCCGTTTTTGGTGGTGACGTTGGAGGAGATCGAGCTCGCGCACTTTGAGAGGGTGCAGTTTGGGTTGAAGAACTTTGACTTGGTGTTTGTGTTCAAGAACTTTAGCAAGCCGGTGGTGCACATCAACACCATCCCCATGGAGTTGTTGGAGGACGTGAAGTCGTGGCTCACCAACGTGGACATCCCCATCAGCGAGTCGCAGATCAACTTGAACTGGGCGCAGATCATGAAGACGGTGCAGAGCGACCCTTACCAGTTCTTTGTCGACGGCGGGTGGTCGATCTTGACCGGCGCCGGCGAATCGTCCGAGGAGGAGGAGGACGACGACGAGTCGGAGTTCGAGGCCAGCGACGACGATCCCAGCGACGAGGAGCCCAGCGACGACGGCGACGACGACGACGAGGACGCGTACCTGGAGGGCGGCAGCGACAGCGAGGGCCTGTTTGACGAGGAGAGCGAGGGCGAGGACTGGGACGACTTGGAGCGCAAGGCGGCCAACGAAGACAAGCGGAGCTTCCGCGACTAGCTACTAATACACACTGCGGCCGACTACGGCGGGCCACGGCTCAAGCACGGGCCACGGCTCAAGCACCGGCGGGCCACGGCTGAAGCACCGCACGAGCAGCGGCGGTCGTGCGCGCACCGCGCGTCCATCTAGGCGCACCGCCTGCCAGCGAGGGACAGCAACATGGGCGACAACACGGACGACTACAGCTACGACTACGAGTACTTGTACAAGATCGTGCTCATCGGGGACCTGGGCGTGGGCAAGCTGAACCTCCTCCTGCGGTTCACGCGGGACGAGTTCAACCTCGAGTCGCGGTCCACCATTGGCGTTGAGTTTGCCACGCGGACGCTTGAGATCGACGGCAAGCGGGTCAAGGCGCAGATCTGGGACACTGCCGGGCAGGAGCGGTACCGCGCGATCACGGCGGCGTACTACAGAGGCGCGGTGGGCGCGCTCATTGTGTACGACATCTCCAAGACCGAGCTGTACGAGCTGGTGTCGCGGTGGTTGAAGGAGCTCCGCGAGCACGCGGACGCCAACATCGTGATCGAGCTTGTGGGCAACAAGTCGGACTTGGACCACCTCCGCGCGGTGCCGACGGACGAGGCCAAGAACTTTGCCAACGAGAACAACCTTCTTTTCACGGAGTCGTCGGCGTTGAGCGCGGACAACGTGGACCTCTCGTTCCACCAGCTTCTCAAAAACATCTACGAGATGATCTCCAAGCACCAGATGGAGAACGACGACGGTCCGGCGGCCAAGCCTAGCGGGCCCACCATCTCCTTGACCCCGGCCCCGCAGGAGAAGAAGGGCAAGAACCAGTCCGGCTGCTGCTAGGGCGCCTAGGTTCGGCAATCACACACACTATAGCCATGCGTAGCGCCTGCGGGCACCGGCGTGGGGACCGCCACGCGTTGTCAGGTGCATCGCCGCCGCGCTGCCAAGCAACGCCGTTCCGCTGCCACTGCATCGCCGCCGCGCTGCCAGCAACACCGCCGCGCTGCCAGCAACACCGCCGCGCTTCCAGCAACACCGCCGCGCTGCCCGGCGACGCCGCTATCCAGAGCGATACCCTCGCTGTTCTGGCGGCACCCCCGCCCTGCCTCTCGCTGCCTACCGCTTGCATTACCATCTCGTATTAATGTACATATTCGGCCCGCCGCTACCGCTTCACGCTCTTGGGCACCCGGAGTGGGCGCACCACGCCCTTGCCCCGCTCCAACCGCGTCTTGGTGTCGGCCGCCGGCGGGCTCTCGATGCTGAGGCTGACAATCTGCTCGCCGCGCAAAATCACAAGCCCAAGGTCGCGCTTCTCCTCCGCCACGTCCTGGTTGTTCTTGCGGAGCTCCGCACGCCCGCGCCGCGTCACCCGCAGCTCCTCAGTGCTGGCGAGCACGAGGTTCATGTGCTTGTCAAAGGCTAGAAGCTCGCCGATGAAGCTGCGCCCGTCGAGCGTGGTTACCCGCAAGCGGTACCCGATGAGCTCGCTCATCTTGGTCTTTTTGGTCGCATTCTGCGGTGTTAGTAGGTGCGGTTTCGGCGCGCCGCCACGCGTGCTGGCGCAGATTGTACGTACCATCGTTGCTTGTGGGAGTAGCAGCGGCCGCGAGGAGATGCCCTGGCTATATGCAGGACACGAACCTCAGCAGCAGAGCCCCACGCAAAGTGCGCTTTTTTGGGTCGCAGCGGGCTGAGATTGCTTGCGGCGGGCGGCACGTGGATACGGAGGAGGCATGCAACGTCTGGGAGCTGGACAAGCGCGTGAGGGAGAACTAGACCGAGACAGGTTTCTGTCCATGTACAGGAACACAAAGAATATGCAGTACATGTTTCAACATGCAGTACATACCGTTTCGTTCGTAGCATCAGCTGCCTGAGAAGCCGCTAGCCCTACAGCGCAGAGGCGCAGACCTCCTAACATGGTGTACGTTCCCGGACACCGTCCCCTCCTTCTTCCTCCACAGCAGTGTGCAATAAACAGCAAGCTCGGCCAGTGAATAATTTGGACTGCACATAAACGGTGCTTGCTGGAGAGCTCGAAGCAAGGCTTCTTTTGCCATTGCAAAGACACCCGCAACCGCCGGCTGTCCCACGCAACTCAAAAGCACACCTTGCAGTGACCATGTCAGACGAGACCACCAACGATGTCAAGGCGGCCGTCCCTCCCGCCACGGAGGACGTGTCTGCTGTGGAGAAGGACGCGCCGGCTGTGGAGAAGGACGCCCCCGCCGCGGAGACGGCCGCTCCTGCTGCGGCGAAGGAGGCTTCCACGGACGCCGCCGCAGACGACGGCAAGCGCAAGAACGAGGACGGCCACAAGAAGAAGAAGAAGAGAAGAAGACAGTACGAGGACGACGTGCCCAAGGAAAAGTCCGAGGACGAGAAGGACAGCGACGACAACGACGACGACGCCGACGACGTGGACGACGACGACGAGGAGGACTTGCTTGAGATTGACGAGCTGAACATCATCACTGGTGGCCGTCGCACGCGCGGCAAGGTGATTGACTTTGCCGCTGCGGCCAAGAAGTTGGATGCGGAAAAGGGCTCCAACGGTGCTCAAGACGACGACGATGAGGACGATGGAGGAGAGTTTGACGAGGAAAAGTAAAAGCGATGTACGAGATAAACAGTTGTAGGGGACCAGCGCGGCCCATTCGGTGGGTACTGGTGTGCACCAATCGGTACGGCTACGGCATGGCTACGGCAAGGTGGGTGAGTGCAGCCTTGGAGCTGTCACGGAGCAGCGGCGCTGTCGCCATGCACGGAACAGCGGCGCTGTCGCCATGCTCTTGGCTGAATCAAGCTCAGAATGGCTCAGGCTTCTTCTCGATGAGCCGCCATGAAGCAGTCCTAGCGCCCACTTCGAGTATCCCATGCACCACTGGCAAATCTTGCCCAGTGCAATCAGTGTCCCTTGCGGAGTCACATTGTTCCTTCGTGACGTCAAATTACGCTCGAGCAGCGTCAATAATCGTGCTCAGCGTCCTTATCAATTGTTAACATAAAAGACTGCAGTAGCAGCTCATCGAGCCGAAAACAACGCCAAACAAATGCCATACTACAGTTTGCACCGGGTTGCAGTCCTCAAACTGGGTCTGCGTGTATGTATTGGCCGGACTGGTCCGAAGCTCTATTATCGAAATCAAAAAATTACATGCCGAAGCAGATGATGCGGTAGTAGGGAAGCGTGGTGAGCACGCTGGTGGAGGTGTTTTTTTCCCCCGCTAGACCAAGCTAGCAGGGGGCCATGTTGTAGCTGAAGTAGGGGTTCGTGTAGCCCACAAAGTTCGAGTTGACGTACATGGGGTCGTACTGGGGCGGATGGTGGTAGTACGGCGGGGTGTAGGTGCGCGGGTTGGCCCAGATGGAGTCGTGGCTGTATCGTATGGGCAGCGACCCCACGGGGCTGGAATAGTCTGTGTAGTAGGGCAGCAAGGGCAGGGACGGCAGGCTGGCGTAGGCGTGGGCCGGGGGCGCGTAGGCGTGGGCCGGGGCAGCGTCGGCAGACTCCTTTTCGGAGGCGTACTTGGCCAACCACGTATTCCAGCACTTTTCCAAAATCTTGATGTTCTCCTCAAAGTTGACCACGTTCAAGGTCCAGTTCATCTCGCGCAACCAGGCGCGCTCCTCGGCATTGAGGAGGGATATCTCGAGGCCCGTGGCGCCGCACCACAGCTTGTTGGTGAAGGTGTTGTCGTCGTTGAACTTGTTGGCAAGAATCAAGGCGATGGTGAGCTTGAGAAACACGCCGCGCTCGTCGAGCTCGACCCCGGCCGGCTGCACCAGGTACCGCTGGTTCATGTACTCCAAGGCAATGATGATGGTCAGGCGGGAGAGACGCGTCGAAAAGAGCACCAGCAGCACAAGGCTCTCAAACTCCTTCGTGGGGCTGCGGCTCTGCTTCAACATGCCGTAGGCGCACCACAGAAGAAACTTGGCCATGGTGTGGAGGTCGTACTCGAGGCCGGCGTCGGTGGCGGCGGCAGCGTACTGCGGGGCCCCGGCCACCGGGAACGGCGCAGCGGGCGCCGGCGGGTACGCCGCGTACAGCGGGTACGCGTACGGCCGCTGGTAGTAGTAGCTCAGGTACATGGCGATGACTTAGTGAAAAGGTCGCCCGACCTGGCAGAAAAATGCTGGGGTCGTACAGTGGGCACGCAGAAGCTGCTGCTGCTCAATAAGTACTACCACGCAGCGTATGTTTGGTCAGAGATAGTACTGGGGGCACTAGTCTCTGAGGTGAGTCGCTGGGAGCTGGCGTTTGTGCTGCGCGCCCAGCGGCTTATAAAGGCTGGGCGAATTTTTCTCTCGCCGCGCGCACGACCGCGGTGTGCAGGTGCGTCGCTGGGGCCACGCCGGGTGACGACAGGGCGCGCCGGCAGGCGTCTAGACCGCAAAAGCAATTCGGCGCCCCGCGCCGGCCCGCGGTGGGCACGCTGGGCGCGCGAGGGCTGCGTGGCCGCCAAACCCGCGGCCGGTGCACCCGACACGGCAAGCGGCCGGCAGTTGCCGTCGTCGATGGCAGCACACAGCCACTACGAAGCCGGGCCCTCGTCGTGCCGATGGGCCTGGCGAGAGAGGGGTGTGGGCCTGCATACAGACATGCCATCGCGCCGGCACACAGGCCTGCGCCAATGGGCACTGCTCTTCCGGCGTACAGCGCGGCTCGGGGGGCCTAACCGGATCGTGGCTGCCGCTACTTGTCAGGTGTGGGCGTGGCCGCAGCAGTAGCGAGTCGGCAGTGCAGAGTGAACGTAGCGCCATGGATGCGGTCCGCGTAGAGCTCTCTGCTGCTTCGCAGCATCCGTCCGCGGTGTCCCGGCTGTATGCACACCGCACACCAGCACAGTGTTTACGGGAGCCACACCACCCACCGTCGCTAACGCCGACCGGGCCTCGGCAGTGACCCGCCGCTACTGTGTAGCGCCCCGTCGGGTCGCCCCACAATGGTCGCTTGCGACGAGAGCCGTTCGACTGGGGTCTACAATGGGCGTGCCAGCGTGCGTCGGCGTGCGTAACACTTGCCTAGTACGTCATCTTTGCCAAATCGGGTGTTGTCAGCTTAGCGTGCTCTGCGACTGGCACTTGTCCAGTGTGCGTCGAGTGCCTCCAGTAGTAAAGACGTACCAGCCGTCACGCACGGCTCCCCGCCAAGCGGCACTCAGGAACCCCGCGTGTGCGGCCCTACGGCGCATCACATGCCTGGTATCTATATGTATTATTCTATCAAATGCGCATCCCATATTCCTCACTAAATCATCAAGTTGGACAAGTTCATAGTGCCCTTTGTCTTCTGCACCAGGCTCACCGGTGGCGGGCTGCTAGAGCCCAAGTTGGTGAAGCTGAGCACAGATCTGATTGGCGGCAACTGCGTGCCGTTGACTGCTATACTGTTGTCCGACTGGACCTCCTTCTGAGGCTGCTGCTGCTGCTGCTGCTGCTGCTGCTGCTGCTGCTGCTGTTGTTGTTGCTGCTGCTGTTGCTGTTGTTGCTGCTGCTGTTGCTGCTGCTGCTGCTGTAATCTGCTCTTCAACTCCAGCTCACTAAACGTTTGCGACTGCAACGTTGGACTCTGCGACGGAGTCTGTAAGGGCGTGCGGTTCGGTGAGATGATGAAGCCAGCAGCTTTTCTGTGGCCAGACGGCGGCGAGTCGAGGTAGCGCTGCGAGGTATTTATCAGAACGTTGGAGTTGTTCATGTAGGACGACAACAGCAAGTTCAGGGCGTTGGGCGAGTTCGGGCGTGACTTCTTGTGGGCATGGAACTCCAAGTTGAGCGACGTCAGCGACAGCTGCTTCGATATCGTCAGCGGGAAGTAGCTGTTCTGCTGGTTGTGCACCGAGTTGTTGGAGTACGAGAACTGGGGGTTGATGGGGGTCATTCTCTGGAGAGAGCTCAACGACGTCAAGTTGGTGCTGGACTTCGGCCGCAGGTTGTCAGGCAGCGTCGACAACGACGTGGGCGTCGAGCTGGTTCCGCTGTAGCCAGGCAAGGTGAACCCGGGCGACGGGAGGGACGACGCCGACTCCAGCTTTTTCATGTGCTCCAAAGGCCGAAGCAAACTTGCGGCCAGCGGCGAATGCTGAGGCAACGCCTGCGGCACGGTGTGGGCCACGGCCTGCGGGATAGCCTGTGGCACGCTCTGGTGTATCTGCTGCACGGCCTGGACTTGGGTCTGGTCAACGGGCACCACCGGCTGCTGGATAAAGTAGATCGGGTATGCTGCCTGGTGGTACACCGCGTTGCCGTTCCTGTCGATGGAGACGGGGATGGTGGTAACGCCGTACACCTGGTCGTTCCGCGGCATGGCGCCAGGCGCGGCCTCGCCGTCGTTGATGGGCACGTTGCGGGTGCGGCGTTTGCGCGACGACGGGTTCGTGTGGATGCGCAAGTGCCGTGTGAGCTCGTCCGAGCGCAGGAACCGCTTCACGCAGCCTGGAAACGTGCAGAGATGTGGCTTCTCACCGGTGTGGGTGCGAATGTGGCGGGACTGATGCTCAAGACGATGGAACGCTTTATCGCACATCGGGCACTTGTAGGGCCTATCAGACTTGTCGTTGTTGTTCTCGGACATGGTGCGGGTGGGGAAGGTTGTGGGGGGTATATGTGGAGGGATCTGGGAATCTTTCTGGGGAAGGTGGGGGCGCTGGCCACGTTTTCTGACCTAGCGGTGGGGGAAAAATTTTCTCGGGAAGGATTCCTGGAGGTGCTCTGTGTTCGATACGGGACACTGTTGTCTAAAAACACTTGTCTATCGCTCACGCGCAGCGTTACTTAACGCAGTGCAAGTATGCCCCTTGAGTGTTCTAAAAGAAGAAAATGCAAACCGCCCGGGCCGCTGAAAAGGAGAAGATGACACAAAGCTGTGGAGTTTTTCCGATGAGGGCTTAAATGCCGGATCTAGTCCCAATTGGGAACTGCACCACGCACGATGAAACAACGGTGCAGGTGTCTCAACATGGGGTAGCATCGCTAGCTTCCAGGCCATAGGGGTACATGAGGACGAATAGGGGTGAGGCCACGAGTTGTGTGGTCGACGCAGCACATTTGGTAACTTGGTGAAGCGGGGTAGGCCCAGCGTATCTGCACATCACTATCTCCAGGTTCTCCCACATTGTACCCCAGCGTGACGCCACGGGTAGATACATTTTTCCGACGCAAGATAGTCGCACACCACGTGACTCCCCGCCCAACCGTTGACGCCCGCGTACCGAGCATTGCTGCGTTTCACCTGCACATAGCCTATCTCACCCCGGCTCCCGCGGTAGATGAGTTCCCACATGCAGGTATATCGGCCAAGACCGGGACGCCTGAGACGTGGGCAGAAGGCGCAAAGGGTATACTAGAATCATAGACAACACGGTGGCGCGTGGACCGGTGCTGAGAGTGTCCTCGCAGAGTTTTGAGCCCCCGTGGCGTAGTATCTCGCGTTTATGCCCCATTACCTGCACCCCGTGGGCCTGCTCGCCCCCCACCTTTACCCCGGCGTCGCATTTCCTGCGTCTGCAGAAGAGGCTTCTTCTGCATACTAGTGGTAGCGCCCGGAAAAACCTCTAGCCACACATGTGATTGGGCGAGCCACAGTGGACTAAGACCGCGGACATAGTGCTTCCGCGAGCACGGAGCCACCGCTGACAGGCTGCGAGGCAATGTAACGTTACAGAAACAATTGTATATGCACCTCTATCAACAGTTTAATGTACATGTAAACTAGCAAACGCCTTATACTATATTTGCAGAGTCTTGGCCCTGGCGTGGATTCACCTCCTCCCGTAGCATTCTCAGGATGGAGCAAGCTCTCCTGGGAAAGAAAAATCTAACCATTGGTCGAACCACTGAAGGTTCAGGACCAAGTTGCCGTCGCCATGGCTGGAGTTGTGCGAGCTCGGAGTCAAATGTGAAGATTCGTCATCTTGATCACCGTAGGGGCCAGACTGATCGCCTGGAACCGGCATGGGGTAGAAGCTGGGCATAGGCCCTTGCATTTGTTCCGTGACCGGCATCGGAGGCATCCCTATGGGACCTTGGGGTGGTATATGTTGCGATCCATTGGGCGCATTCCCGTTCGGAGACGTTTGGCCAGTTTCGGACTTGCCCGCACGAAGAAGCTGGTAGAAATTGTCATTGTCGTCCTTGAGCATGTTTCCTCCCACTGGCCGCAAGGGGGCCATTTTTCCAAGCTGCTGGAACGTTTGTCTGTTAACGTCCAGCGGCCCGTGGTCAATTCCAATATTTGCCAAGTCCTTGAGATCTTCCTGGTGACGGAGGGTGAGAATATGATTTGCAAGCTTGAGGGCCCACAAGCACTCCTTGATCATCTTGAAGCGTTCCTTTGCAACTATTTTGCCCGCCTCATCACGCACGGGTGATTTCTTCAACACATTGAGGAGTTTAATGACCGAGGCGTAGTTCTTCTTCATGACCGCTACATGCTGCCCCGCATTGATGAGCGCGATACACGACACACCAACATTGAAGAGCAAGAGCAAGTGTTGGTACCATGGCGTGTACAAGACACCGTGCTTGTACATCTTGTTGCACACCTCCACAATACCGTTGCAGGAGTCCAAGACATATTCAATTCTGAGGGCGGGATCGGAAATCTGGCCACCCACAAAGTTGAAGAGGATCCTGCTGTGGATACAGCTGACAATGTCGTAAAAGTGAAGCCTTACCTGGGCCTTGACAATGGGAGAGAGACCATCATCGACAATGAAGAGATCTTCATTTTTGAAGCCGTTGGCATTGAGCCAGTGGTTGATGGTGACGATGTCCTTGTTGATTTGCTGATACTTCACCGTGTCAAAGTTGTCAAAGTTAGACGTGTGAATAAAGTTGGCCACCTTTGCAATCTGGAGCATAATGAAGGCCGCCTTGTTGGTCCAGTTGTCGCGCTTCATCTCCGTCTTGTAGGCATCGAGGCCCACGGAAGGAAGATCAATGTCCTCCTCGCGGAGACTGCAGTAGCGGCCACTTTGGGCGCCAAAGAGGCGGTCGATGGTAAACACGGCCCAGAGGATGCGCTCGGCCTTGAGGTGCTCGTACGGGGTGGCATTCATTCTGCGCTTGACCCAGTCGTGGCCGAGGCCCATGGCGCGGGTCATGACGATGGCGCTGTTGAGGGAGATGTAGGACGAGGACTGGCGGTGGGAGCAGCGGAGATAGAGGGTGATGAGCAACCACAGCTGGATGAGCTCGAACGACTCCCATTCGAAGGAGAGGGTCGAGACCACGGCGTGGGAGTACTTGAAGAGCAGCTCCTCGATCTCGAGAAGGGCGAGGGAGGGCCCCTCTTTCTTGGTGAATTCGGTGAAACGGATGGCGATGGCGACCATGATATCCATGAGCGCCGAGAAGAGCGCGGTCTGGTTGGACTTGACGTCCAGCAGGTCTGCGGCGGACGTCTCGTCCATGAGGCGGTAGTACGCCTCGACCTGCTGGCGGAACACGGCCTCGTGCACAATGGCAAAGAGCGGATTGACGTCGCGGAAAAAGTAGTCGAGGTAGTCTTGCACCTGGTCACGGGAGAGGGCCACCTGCGGAGCGGGCGGGAGCGTGTCCGGGTGGAGATAGTGGTAGCCCAGGAGGTTCCAGCCAAAGTACTGGTACCGCGGGAGGGTGACTTTGGCGCGGTCCTCCTCGTTGAGGTTCTCGTACATGCTCAGGCAGAGCTCGGTGATGAGGAGATTCTGGTACCGCCGCGAGTAGCGCCACTTGCTCGACGGCAGCATGAGCGTTAGCAGGCGCCGCAAGTCGTTCTCGCCCAGCACCGGCGCGCGGAAACTGGAGTCGCCGCGCTGCGAGAGAAGCAGCTCAAGATATTGCACGCGGTGCTCGAGCGCGGTCGTGTAGCTCTTGTCCAGCGACGGCTGCACAAACGGCACGTTCAGGCTGGGGTGGAGGTTGAGAATTGTGGGCTGGAGCACGTCGGACTCTAGCCGCGCGCGCTTGGCGCCCGTCGCCAGCACCAGCACCGGCGGCACCGCAGACGAGTACGTGGTGCCGTACTCGCAGTCCTTGTTGTGCTTCACGCAAGTGTGACACGGCTGGGTGCCCAGGCACTTGATCTTTTGCGACCGGCACCGGTTGCACGCCTTGCTCACACGGAGCCGCTCGCGCGCGCCGTTGCCGTCGTCGTAGTATTTGTCGATGAAGGCACGCTGCATTTGCTGCTCCATGGGTGCTATTTTTGGCTACCGTCTGTCACCGCGCGTCCAGGTGAATCACACCAAAATCGGCTCCAGGCTGGAGATATATAGGCCTTGTGCCGGGCACGCACGCGGCTGGGCCGGGCACGCAGCCAGGAGTGCGTCGGGGACGGGCAGAGGCGCTCGGCGTGGGCTGGCGGCGCGGGGCAGGGCCGCCGAGGCGGACGGAGCTGGCACGGTGGATCTGCGCGTGCGCACGCCAACGGTTCGGCTGCAGAAGCTAAAGTTCGGGCTTGGCAAGCGGCTGGTCTGTGCCTGCGAGCGGCTGGTGGTTACGCGCCAAGCCGTGTGGAGTGCATACACCCAAGGTGAGTGTAGCAGAGAATCTGGCAGGTCTGGCGAGATGGCAAGCGGGCGGTGGGGCCGGGATACCCGCGGTGTTACTAGACGCCCCCCTCACCACCGGCTCGAGAGGCTGTGCGGTTTTCTTAGCGGTTACGGCTTGCGCCGGCTCGCGGCGGAGATGTGCTAAAAATATCTTGTAGCTTGACACGTCGTGACGTCATCGCGAGCCTTCTCCACGCAGAAGGTTGCAGCGGCCGCACCGCCGCGGTGAAGCGGCAAGAGTTGGCGGCCCAATGGACGCTACAGATTGCGTGGTGTTGCTTCCCTTGCGCATGTGCGGGCGGCCCACCCGGCGCTACAGGTTGCGTGGTGTTGCTTCTATTGCACAAGTGACTACGGCTGCTAGAACGACGGGCGCTGCTCCGCAAAGGTGGGCTCGCCCCAGCTGGCGACCGAGCGCTGCTCGTGGTCGCTGAGCTCCTTCGGCCGGATGTGGACTCCCTCCCGCCCGGCATAGGGATAGCGCTCGGGGTGACGCAACTGGTAGTGCATGAGCGCCAGCGGGAAGAGGTCCATGGCCCACATCACCAAGAGCAAGCCGTACCAGAAGGAGATGGTCCACTCGAAGCGCGCCGACTTGGAGTCCTCGCCCTGCTTCATAAAGTACCCGAACGGAATGGCAAACGCCACCGCCGCGCACAACCACAAGCACTTCAACCAGAACGACACCATGTAGATGTTGGCCCACCGGTGGCGCCCAAAGCGCACCTTCTCGTGGTTGGGCGACAAGCGGTCCGGGTAGTGGCCAAAGATGAAGGAGTTGAGGAAGTTGAAGAAGCAGGCAAAGAAGCAGAAGAAAATGAACACTCCCACCATGGTGAGGTGCACCGGGTGGAAGTTTTTCGTGTTGAAAATGGCGACAAAGAGAATGCCGAGCTGCCCAAGGACGGCGCACACGATGCTGCACACGGCGTTCCGCGGCTGCTTCTTCAGCACCCACGGCTGGAGCTTGCACTTGCTGCGAAGCACGTACTCCATCACGAGCGTGCCGACAAAGAAGATCGCCTGGAAACCCGCACACAGAATGAAGAGCGGCTGGAGGTTGGTGGCGCCTATGTCGGAGATGTACACCGGCTTCTGTGCCGCCGACATAAACAGGTACTTGGGATCGCCCTGGGCGCCCCAGCACACGAGCAACGCGATGAGCATGCCCCACCACACCACGAGCGATATGAGGGGGATGAGATAGTAGTGAACGACCTTGAATCTAACCAATGCCATTTTGCGCGGGTCCACACCAGGTTGGCGAGGGTAAAACACAAGCGGGACCGCGGAGGGCGCACATGGATGTCTGGGACGGCTGTACCAGGGTTGCTGTGCGTGCACACACCGATGAGCTGCTGGCGGGTCGTTTCGGCACAGGCTCGAGACCCGTCATCCGGGAGCCTGCCAGTGCCCCGGTCATGTGACGTAGGCGGAGGCTGCCATCCTGCAGGACGCTCTTGTGTGGGAGTGGTGCCCGTCTGAAACGGGGCCG
The DNA here is from genome assembly GCA_030674335.1 of [Candida] ascalaphidarum. Lineage (NCBI taxonomy): Eukaryota > Fungi > Ascomycota > Pichiomycetes > Serinales > Debaryomycetaceae > [Candida] ascalaphidarum. Next base: position 124,985 of record JAKTYC010000008.1, read on the forward strand.
TGTTGCGTAACACGTCGCATTCCGCGCGCGTGTGGTGGCCCACGCGGAAAAGCGACGCGCAGCCAGCGGTGGACGACATTCATGTGCGTTGGGCGCCCAGGCGTGGGTGCCTGCACCCGCACAGGGCCGCGATAATAGGAACTCAGGCAAGAACGGAGCCGGTGCAGGCGGCATATGCAAGCGTAGCACCTGACAGTGACGGCATGGAGCCCAACGTCACCGCTGCAACACGTGATGCGATCATGTCGCCACCGTCGCTGCAGCGGCCGGCGCATGGATGGCTTCGCCTGCAGGGTCGCAGTGCATGTTGTTTTGGGATATTGTTACTGTCGTCTGACCCGCCGCGCCAGCCCGTCTAGCGTGCGGCCCCGTGACGCTGCCACGTATCCCCCGGCTGCGCGTCCCGCCATGCACTCTCGCCCCATATATGGTCCCGCAACGGTTTCCCCGTAACGCACGTTCCGTTCTTAGAAGTCTACCCATGCGCAAAACGGCACATGGTGCTACGCGGGGAAGCCCTGTGTTGTGCTGGCCCCCGGTGACGGCCAGCGCCACCGGGTTTGTTGCTATGGCTGTGACGAGCCAAACCTTAGGCTGTGAAACATCATGACCGGCGCAGCGCAAGGTTGCAAGGCTACTACACTAAGCCTGCAGCAAGGCCCAGGAGTATATTAAGGTTATCCTGCATGTAGTGTGACAATTTGGAACGCCTGGCCGGAGACAGGTCAACTACGCACAGAGTCTTAGTCACTCCTGCAAGTCCGGCACTGCAACTCTGGAAGGAGCACCCGGCAGGCGCCAGCTATATGCAGACTGCAGCACATAGGGACGCCGATATAGGCAAGTCACCAATATTCTGCAGGTCACCATCACCTTGCCCCTTGTGCTGCAGTGGGATTACACCAGGGAATGGCTTAACCTTGGAATGGATACGAGGCACAGGGCAAGGAGCACCAAAGAATGAAGGCGCGGTCGATTTTCTATGCAACTCTATACCATGTTGACGATCTTGGCCATAAGTGAACGGCACAAGGCGCCTTGCTGTGTAAAGGATCCGGGATGCCGTGACTGTTTGAAAGCAGAGGATGGTGCGATTGTGTGATGCAGAATGTCGCAGGTCAAGATATTTGCATTCATGATGCACTTGGTGTAAGGGTGTAAGTACTCCTTTTATGGGCATTTCGTGTCGGGCATCCCCGATCAGTAAATTGGCAGTGAAACTTGGCGCCGGCCGGCACACGCTGCACCATTCCACAACCTTAAAGACAAACCTGCACACAAACAACGGCGCTGCTCTTGTTTAGTGCGAACGGAGCACTGCAGTATTAAGGTATTACTATAGTGACATGAGAGCGCCCCAAAGCTTATGCCATACGGAGCCGAACAGCGTGGGTGTCGCCCAGCTAGGGCATAATAATGGAGGCAGCTCACCATTGAGGCGTGCTACGGGTGCAGCTGCTGCTTTCCATCAATATGCCGCTGGCTGCAAGCACGCAAGTAATATCGCATTTGGAACTGTCGTGGCAGTTAAACTCGCACACAAAGAATATGCGCACTCTATCCTTGTGCAGGCGGCGCGTAGGGGGGTATAGTGCAGATCGCAGCGCCAAAAAAAATCATATTATCTGTATTGTGTTCTATTGACGGCGGCCACGACATGCCTGCATGTGGTGGCATGAGATGCGACAAAGGCTGGCCGCCGCAGAGGGAGGCAAGTCGGATGGTGCGGGAGCACAGCAACGGGACCAAGCCGCTCCTCTGGCGCCATCTGCTACTGCGGTGACTGCGGATAGCCCTCGGCGTCTGCAGCTACGTTGCTGCCGACGTATTTCAGGGTAGTCTCAGGTAGTACGATGCCAAACCTAAAACACTGCGTATCGCCCGCGTTGTATGTCACACCTGTGCCGCGAGGAGCCTCGCTCGCACAACTGCAGCGCAGGATACGAGCGGACGAAAAAATTCTGGTGGTGGGCGCACGATTTGGGCTCATATTTTTGTCTTTGTAGGAAAAAATAGCCTTTCGTCGGCAGTGGTGCAAGGCAAAAAAAAATACGCTGCGTCTGTGCACTCCGTGCAGCGCACTGACCAGGCTGTTGCAGAACTCAAACTTCCACCCGAGGTGGAATCGGCGCCCTTCCTCCTCCCTCACTACGGGTGTTATGGACACATGCTGGGTGTCACCGCGGTGCCACTGGCGTGGCGCTGTCGCAGGTGAAACGACGCGCGATGGCGGCTGTTTGGCCCCACAAACTCGAGCCTGTGTGCACGCCGTGAGATGCTTTATTGCTGCAGATGTGAGTTTGGTTGCAAGCCCACTCGGGGCATCCTAACACCACACGGTTGCACAAGCGATGAGACATATAAAGCCTGCGGCACCCACCCTCGGCGGTCCCCTGCCCATCGATACACCGCATTCCTTCCCTTTTGCACTGTGTGCTCCTCGTGTCTGGTTGCATAACGCTCCAGTTTTCTCCTCCAGTCCTTCTGCTCGACCCATGAGTGCGGACGCAGTCTACATCGACAGCTTTATCAAGCTTTCGTACATACTTGTCGGCGGCACCGACTACGACCGCTACCAGCGCACTTACCGCGCGCGGCTTGCCAAGATAGTGGCCGTGCTGCAGCTTCAGGTACCCAATTTGGTCATTGCGTTGTTGCTTCTCTGGCGGCTGCAGCAGAACACCGTGCACCGCATTGACGGCAGCGACCACCTGTTGGTGTACCATCTCTCGCTCGTGAGTCTCATCTTGTCGAACAAGCTGTTTGACGACCAGAGCTACACCCTCAAGACGTGGAGGAACATCATTGGTCTGTGCCTGCAGATAGACTTTGACCTTCTCAAGCTGCTCGAGCTCCACTTTTTGAGCTGCCTCAACTACCGCATTAGCTTCACGTTTGTCGACCGCGAGCCCGCGTTCTGGAACGCCTTGGCCGACTGCGAGATGCCCCACATTGTGGCCCACTTTCGCGCCCAGATGGGGGCCGACCCGCCGTCGCCGGTGTTCCTGCCGATGTTGGTTGCGTGCCCCGCCACGCCCACCAGCGTGTACTCGCCCCCGTTGACACCGCTCTCGCCGGTCAAAAAGATCCGCTTGGATCCGGAGATGGTACCCGTGCTGTACCCGGTGGCTGTGGTGCCGCCTACTCTCCCCTACTTCTACTAGCATTTGCATCGTGGCCCTGCCACTGACACGACATTACACGACATTTACCTCCTCCCACGAATACATCATCACGCGACCCCGACACCCATGTAGCTTTGCAACAGAAACTTCGCGTTGTTCCAGGTGGTTACACCCGCTGGGCCCTAGAGATGGTGATGGGTTTGCAGCATCTGCATGACTTGTGCTTTGCATATTGCTGCAAACTCGCTCAATTTCGCCGGCTTTCAGCCCATGCAGAACACAATCCTACCGGCCTGGATCTATGCATAATGTATGCACGCCGGCATGATAATTCCTGCGCCGCGCTAATATGCACGCGCGACAAAGACTGCAACAGAGGGGTGCGGCCGAAAAAAAATTTACTTGCATGCAATGTTGCGGCGCAAACGGTGGTTCATAGAATGGCCGTGGGACAAAAATACTCCTGTCGATTGTTCGCGGCAATTCAAGCTTGGGCACCGGCATTGGCACCCCGTCACGCCTCCGAGCATGGAACCTTATTTTGCAGCGGTACCTTCAATTCGAGCGAGCATGGATTAGCTCATCTCTGATTCAGCGCGTGCGCGCCTACCTCCGCGTTCCGTATCCCTCATTCCATCACCAGAGACGGGAATGCGAAACCTGCACGGCGACAAAGGCAGTGTGATAAAGGTAATCGCCTGCACAATGCCTATTTCACAGATCTGTAATTTCAGTTGTCCGAGCGAAGGTATTGTGGCCGCAGGCATGTGTCACTAGTTGGCGGTATGTAACCTTGTGTCTTCCTGGTGGAATGCCAGGCCCTGGTGCAACTCAATGGCCTGCGGCGATTGTAGCCAAGACCTGCCCTGCGCGAACTTTGTTGCACAAAGCCAGATTTCTTGACTTTCTCCTGCAGAAAACCATCGCATAAGCTTACACTTGCAATGGCTGCTAACTCCTGGGCGGCATACGAAGCAACAGAGCACAATAATCGGTATTCCAGCACAAGCTTGGCGCGCACTGGAACGTGCAACTCCGGGCCCACAGAGTCCATCAACGACAGTCCCTCTACTCCGCCTATTTGCTGGGTAATTTTTGGCACATGATTGTGCTCACGTGATATGCACGCGACCTCATCGCATCGCCGATGTGGGGCAGCAGCAGCCCTACCGCTACCAAAGCAGGCTGGTTCTGCCATGGCGCTTTGTGGATTGTGCGCGCAGCAAGAGTCCAAGTACAAATGCCCTAAGTGCGCAGTGCGATACTGCACGATCGCGTGCTTCAAGAGCCCAGAACACCAGCAGATGGACGCTGAGGCTGCCACTAGCGCAGACAGCAAGCAGCTGGACCGCGTCCAGGCCGAGCCTGCTGTGGAAGAGCCGAAATCCAAGTTTGACCGGATCCTTCAGGACGAAATCATCGCCGGTATGCTCAAAGACAAGGCCTTGCAGGCTCATCTCGGCGTGTTATGGAAGCTTCTCAGCGACAGCACCCTTTCTAGCGAGGCGACATCAGACGGGCGTCGCGAGGTGCTCAACTTGAAGCTCTGCAACTTGCGATACGGTGGTAGCGAGGAAAACGTTCTCGTAGAGGAGTTTATTCAGAGGTTTTTGCATGTGTATGGCGAGGAAAGCCTGCGCCCTTGACGGAATAGTTGGAACGTCTGTTAGCATTGTATATACTACCAAGCGGCAGCACATCCCTGCCGCCGGTGGGTCGGGGGACGTGCGGTGCAGCCTGGTCCGAGTCCTATCGTTGGCCCAAAATAGAAATTCTAAGGTCCTGCTGTAGTTCAAGCAACGATCTTGCCGCCCCAGATGTTCTTTGTGCGGCTGTTGAGTGGAGCGGGGAGATTGAGCCTGAATAGGTGGCCCCCCAAGTCTGTGTCTGTGGTGCTGGGGGCAATATGTGCGTTCATGTCCTGCAAACGGAGGTGACCCGTGGTAATGTACAACTCGTCGTTGTTCTTGCCGCCAATGGCGACGGAAGTAACCTGCGACGCAGGGAGGTCGATCTGCTCGATCGTGCGGCCATCCGTGCCGTATTTGAGCACCTTGCCCGTGGAGAACACGGCGGAGTAGAAAGTGTCGTCATCTGTGGCCGCCATTCCGTCGGGCTCGGGGCTGGGGAACTCGGGAAGTGCCTCCTTAAAGTTGAGCACGACACTGCGGTTGCTGAGGCGGTTGGCCATGTGGTCGTAGTCGAAGGCATACACCTCGTAGCGGAGCGAATCAGTCCAGTAGAAGCGGCGCCCCGAGCGGCTGAAGGCCAAGCCGTTGGCGATGATGGTGTTGTCGAGCATGGTGTCGATGGTCAAGTCGTGGCAGTTGATGCGGTAGAGCTTGCCCTCCGGCTGGGCACCCTCAGCGGCCGTCACGGGGAAGTCTGACATTACCCCGATCCACAAGTGCCCCCACGGATCGACAATGCCATCGTTGGACCGCAACCGCGCACCTGCGTCCGGGAACCGCACAAAGTACTCGATGTTACCGGTGCGGAAATCGCCCGTGGCCACGCCGTACTTGCCACACACGAGCACAACGTTGTCGTTGGTGGTGAGCGCGAGCGCCCCCACGCGCTCCTCCGCATCCTGCGTCTGGAATCGAAGCACCTCGTGCGTCTCTGCTGCGCGCCCGGGAACGCAGCTCACTCGGTGGACTTCGCCGGCGATGATGTCCACCCAGAGGAGAGTGTCGTTCAGCGGGTTGTAGGTGATGCCCTCCGTGAGGCGCCCGCGGTATTCCGGGAAGAAGATCTGGTTAGTAGTGCTCTCGAGGATGCGCACGCCCGCTACGTACATGTTCTCGCCCAAGCGTGGTGGTCTTCATGGAAAGAAAGATGGTATTGTATGCAGCCGATTCGATTCACACCTACAAGGCCCAGGCCGGTCCTGTATATGGTCGACGTTACTCGGGGCGGCCCCACTATTTTTTGGATGCTGCAGCGCGCCCCCGCAAATCAGCCGCATAAAATGATCTTGATCCGAGATCGCCCGATCAGTGTGGGGGTGGGGGACGCCAGCTAATGCTTCAAGCATGCTGGCGGCCACTTTTACCTGTCCACCGGCCGCTTCAGCGTGTTTGGGTCCTAGGGGCTGCATTACGCCGCGTCTATTTTTAGCCTCGTTCCTGGCTGCGCGCGCACGCAAAAACCTGATTCCTTGGGGTCTCGTAACTGGCGTGTCTCGTGGTCAAAAGTAGGCAAACTCCGGTGTGGGCCATGGCGGTCCTTGCCAGTGAGGTAGAACCGCGCAGCCCGCATCCTGGTTTCTGGCTTTGGGCACGTGTGCTGGCGGCCCAGGTGCTCAGTACTTGAGATCACTGCATCTGCATGGGTTCTATGAACTATGTTTGTATTTATGTGTGCTGGTGCCAGATTGTAGTGTCCATGGAGCCGGGAGACGGCTTTGCGCCGCAATTTTAGCTGCGTGGTGCCCGCCATTGCAGCGTCGGGGCGCCATGTGGCGGGGCAGCGGTTTGCTAGCTACTCAGGCGTGGGGTCGGGCGCGGCACTGTCGCTGCGGTTGGCGCTGCGCATCACCTCGATCATGGCGTCGGTGTCCACCAGCGCGCTGACCATGTCTAACGGCACCATGCTCTCGCTGTAGTCCTTGGCGAGACGGCCCATGTTCTTGGGCACGAGTCGCAACTCCACGCGGCCATGGTCTCCGGCCGTGAGCAACTCGTTCCACGTGAACATGCCGGCGTCGCTCTTGCGCGAGAACGGGTTCACATCCACCACCCACACCTTGTCGTAGGGCGCCGGCACATACACATCCATCACGAACGACGGCACGGCTAGCGCATACACCGCCTTGGCCACGAACGCGGCGATGGTCGCCTGCACGCCGTGCTCATTCACCACCAGCGCGAGGTAGTCGTAGTGGTTTAGGTCCCGCTGGGTGATGCCCAAGAGGTGCCCGTTGCGCACAAACGCCCGGAACTCGAGCGCGGGCGTGATGTCCCACCACCGGCGCAACACAAGCTCGTACGGCACCTGCGCCGGGCGCGCCTCGCTCTCGCTGAACGCATCGTCAAGGTCGTGCGCTATGTGGTCCGACAGCTTGAGAAGAAGGTACACGTCGGCGGCGCTGGTGCACTTGAGGGTGTTGCCGGGCATGATCCACTTGCAGTCCTTGGGCGCGCTCCAGTTGAGTTTCGGCGTCACCGCGCCGAGCTCGCGCACCGCGCGCTCCACCTCGGCGTGGAACTCGCCGAAGCCGCCCACGTCCAAGCTCCCGTCGCCGTCGCCGGGGAGGCGGATCGACTCCAGGTTCAAGTAGCTGACAAATGCCTCCGGAAGCGGCAAGATGCGCAGCTCCACCGCGTTGGCGCCAAGACGCGAGTACCACTGAGAGTACAGGCACGCTAGCACGTGCTCTGCGGGCACCGCGAGGGGCTCGAACACCGCGTAGTCCACCATGGCGGGGAAGTGCTGCTGCCGCGCTGCTCATCTCATCGCGGTCACGTGCCTAGTGACAGTGTCGCTGGCGCTGGTGAAGGAAGTAGAGCAGCTGAGCGCAGCAGGAGACCAGGCGGCGTGTAGCGCATAGTAGTGGCTGCTGGAGGTGGTGGCCACTCAATTGACCCAACAGATGGCCACCTCAACATTCCATGTGTTGGCGATTGTGGCCTGTATTTTGCAACTGTTTCGCGAAACTACTCACTAGCCTTTAAAAGTAGACAAGCACCGTCTCGCGATCGTCCCGCTACAGCAACTACCACCACGCTCCCAGCACCACACGCAACTTCCACAGCCGCGCGACCCGCGACATGCTGCCACGCCAACATCCCGCCCAGCACCCACAATGCTGCCCCACGCTCAGGCTCCTGCACACAGTCGCGCGCGCGCACGACGCTATCAATTTTTCACCGCCGCCGCTCCACCTTCCCAGCAGCCATGGCCGTGCAAGTAAGCAACGCCACGTTCAAGGACAAGGAGAAGCCCGGCGAGGTGCGCCGGAGCAACATCCTCGCGGCGCGTGCGGTGGCAGACGCGATCCGCACGTCGCTCGGGCCCAAGGGCATGGACAAGATGATCAAGACCAAGCTGGGCCAGATCATCATCTCCAACGACGGCGCCACGATCTTGAAGCACATGGCGGTGCTCCATCCCGCCGCGCGGATGCTCGTGGACGTGTCTGCGGCGCAGGACGTGGAGGCCGGCGACGGCACCACGTCGGTGGCCATTCTCACCGGCGCGCTCCTCGGCGCCGCCGACAAGCTCCTCAACAAGGGCATCCACCCCACGCTTGTGGCTGAGCTGTTCCAGCGTGCGGCGCAGCGCGCGGTGGAGGTGTTGCTCGAGATGGCGCACCCCGTGGCGCTCGGCGACCGCGAGCAGCTTGTGCGCGCGGCGCTGACGTCGCTCTCGTCCAAGATCGTCGCCCAGCACACCCTGCTTCTCGCGCCCCTCGCCGTCGACAGCGTGCTCAAGGTGGCGGACGAGGCCGCCAGCAGCGTCGACTTGAGCAACGTGCGCCTCGTGAAGAAGCTCGGCAGCACCATCGACGAGACCGAGCTCGTCAACGGCGTGGTGTTGACCCAGAACGTCGTCAAGAACGCCGGCGGCCCCACGCGCATCGAGAAGGCCCGCATCGGCCTCGTCCAGTTCCAGTTGTCCCCGCCCAAGCCCGACATGGAGAACAACGTTGTCGTCAACGACTACCGCCAGATGGACAAGATCCTCAAGGAGGAGCGCGCCTACTTGCTCAACATCTGCAAGAAGATCAAGAAGGCCAAGTGTAACGTGTTGTTGGTGCAGAAGTCCATCTTGCGCGACGCTGTCAACGACCTCGCGTTGCACTTTTTGGCCAAGTTGAACATCTTGGTGGTGCGCGACATTGAGCGCGACGAGATCGAGTTCTTGAGCCGCGCCACCGGGTGCAAGCCCGTCGCCGACATTGACAACTTCACCGAGGACCGCCTCGGGCTGGCCGACTTGGTCGAGGAGACCGAGTCCAGCGGGTCCAAGATTGTCAAGATCACCGGCGTCAACAGCAAGAACGTCAAGCCCACCGTCAGCGTCATCATCAGAGGCGCCAACAACTTGATCCTCGACGAGACCGAGCGGTCCCTCCACGACGCCTTGTGCGTGGTGCGCTGCCTCGTCAAGGAGAAGGCCCTCATTGCCGGCGGCGGTGCTCCTGAGATCGAGGTGTCTCGCGTGCTCATGAAAGAGTCCAACCACCTCTCGGGCGTGGAGCAGTTTGTATACCAGGAGTTTGCTCAGGCCCTCGAGATTATCCCCACCACGTTGGCGGAGAATGCCGGCTTGAACCCCATCAACGTCGTCACCGACTTGCGCAACCGCCACGAGAAGGGCGAGAAAAACGCCGGCATCTCTGTGCGCCGTCTGGGTGCGTCCAACACCTTTGACGAGCACGTGTTGCAGCCCGTGTTGGTGAGCACCAGTGCCATCACGTTGGCGGCCGAGACCGTGAAGTCGATCTTGAGAATCGACGACATCGCATTCAGCAGATAGCCTACGCTATGTACGATAATACCGATATTATACACTAGACCGAAACCAGCGTCGCCTCCGCGGCCGGGGTGGCCTCCGCCGGCGGCGCGAGCTTCTTTATGCGTTTTTTGATGAGTTTCTCCGGGTTCAAAGCGAAGAACACTTTCCTGTCGAGCACCTTGGCCTCCTCGCCGGTGGCGGTGCGGGCCAGCTTGGCGACCCGGATGCACTTTCGTATCGTGCGCACGAGGGTCTCGTAGTGCTGCCGCCTTTCGTCCTTGGCGCCCTGCTCGGGGGGCGCGGGGGCGTCCGCGGCCTCGTCCGCCTCCGGCACCACCTCGAGGGTTTCGGTGAGGAACTTGCGCTTCAAGTACCGGTCGGTGATACGACGGTCAATGTCGTACAAGGCAGCGAGCGCGATCTGGGGCGGGGTGAAGAGGAAGGCCACGTCGCTGGTCAAGGCGTGGTCGCCGAGCCAGCGCTTGGCGTCGTCGTAGAGCTTGCCCACGGTGTCCATGTTGACGTCGTGCATGACCTTGTGCGGGTAGAGGAGCACGGTCTGGAGGTCGAGAAAGAAGCCGTACAACGGGCGGAACGGGTGGTGCACGAGCAAGGTGAACTTGAGAGACTGCAACACCGTAAACTCGAGGTCGAGGATGTCCTTCTCCTGGGTGCGGGGCAAGGCCTTGCAGAAGGAGGAGATCAGCATGAAGTAGTTCTCCAGCTTGGCCGCGAGAAAGAGGCAGGTGTAGAGCACGTTCTTGGGGTGGTACTCCATCACCAGGTGGGCCAAGTAGAACTTCTTCACAAACAGCACTGCCGTGGCCTTCACCTGCGTGGGCATCTTGAAGTAGTTGGCCTGCTCGATGGTGTTGCGGAAATAGAAGCTGGCGTAGTGCGCCTCTTCCTCGGCCGTGAGCACGTCCACAAGCGCCTCGCGCGTGAGCTCGTCGCCGTGCTCGGCAAACACCGCCGGGTGCTGCGCGGCCTGCGCCTCGCGGGCGGCGTCGAACCGCCGGTGGGCCGCGGCCACGCCCTGGCGGTTGGCCGCGGCCTTCGCCTCTTGCAACGACTCCGCCGTGAACAGCCACTGGCTGTACTGCGTCAGCCGCCGGTACAAGTCGTCTGCGGTGACGGCCTGCGCCCGTGCGGGCGTCTCGGTGCCGTTTTCGGCGTCCAGCATGGCCGTTGCGTGTGGGCGCTGGAAAGAAGCCTCTCCTGCACCGCCGCGCGGGGGGCCCTCTGCAGGCGCGGTGCCCTGCAGGACGCCATCACCACTTTCCTCTCCTCCTCATGTGGCCGGCAGCACGCGCGGCGCTCGTGACGCTCTCGTGGTTCCCCGTGCTCTACGCGTTCACGAGCCACGTGGGCCAGCCGTGCCAGATCCGCGGCGCCAGCATGGCCCCGGCGCTCAACCCCCACGGCGGCCCCGACGTGGCCGTGGTGCAAAAGTACGGCCTCAAGCGGCCCGGCGCGCTCCGCCGCGGCGACATCGTCATGTTCCGCCTGCCTACAGACCCGGAGCGGCTCGTGACAAAGCGCGTGGTGGCGCTCCAGGGCGACACCGTGCGCACTCACCACCCGCACCCGAAGCCCACGGCCACCGTGCCTCGCAACCACCTCTGGGTCGAGGGCGACAACACCTTCCACTCCGTCGACTCCAACACCTTTGGCCCCATCAGCCAGGGGCTCGTGGTGGGCCGTGTGGTGGCGGTGGTGTGGCCGTTATCGCGCGTCGGCGCCGACCTCGGCGGCGGCCGTGATCCGCTCGTCACTCCCGCCTAGACGGCGGCTGTACCATATCTTGCTGCCGGGACGGTCTGGCGTGCACGAATGCTGTAAATACTACGTTTAATGCCCAGTGTAGCCGGAGCAGCCTGCGCGAGCGCAGCAGCGGTGAGGCTGTAGGAAACCATGCAAGCAAGAGGCCCGCGGAACAGTGAATTGCGAGCGGCAGTTTCGAGACCGCCTACATGGCGATTCTAGGTGGAATTGATGCTAGCTATGCTGATGGATAGAGGTGCTGGCGCACCTGCTGGGCGCGCCGCACGAGAAAAGACGGCACCAAGGCAGGCCCGCTCGTCTCCACGTGCCCGCCCCGCATCTCGCGGCGGTGTCGCTCAGTGATGTCGGCAAATGCCTGCCGCTGAGCCTGAACCTCCGGGTCGTCGCACTCGCTGCCGGTGCGGTCGTGGGGGCACACGCGGTTGGGCACCCAGAGCTGGAGTACGGGCCGGAAGCTGTATTCGGCGTGCTCGCGTCGGCGCATGCCACGCGGGTACTCGCGGCGGAGAATCGCGCCCCACTGGTGGGGCACGTATGCTGGCACCCCGTCAAAGACCGTCTGCCGGAGCGGCAAGAGCTCGTCCCGGGTGTAGTAGTGGAGATTGCGACAATTGAACAACTGCTGATCGTGCCAAAGCACGTCCCGCGCCCGCTCGAGCTCGTGGGCGTATGTGTCGTCCACGCCATACGACTTCACCTTGTCGAGGTAGGTGGGGTCCACCACCTGGTGGACCTCCTTCTGTTCGCGGTCTGTCCACGTTGACGGAAGCGGAGCCACTGCCACGGCGGTGATATCGATGTAGAACCCGCTGGCCGTGTCGACAAAGCGGGCATCAATGGTGTTATTACCGTTCCCCTTCTCACGGCAGCCGGTGTAGGCGCTGACGTCGAGAAAGTAGCTTCCGCCCGCGTCGAGCACCAACGTCTGGTTGTAGCGCTCGCCGAGAAGCTCTAGCGCGCGCATCGTCACCTGCACGTCGAGATCGTTATCCCATGGGAAGGACAAGCCGTTCCAGTACCACCCGAGAAGCGTGCCGTGGGCCAACCAGCTGTGGATTCCGGCGGCATCGCAAAACTGGAGCCAGGCCCGGCCGAGGCGGTGAAGCACGTCCTGGCGCTCGTACTGCGAGTAGCGCGTGCGCACAAAGAAGCGCCAGTCAAAGTGGGAGCCCGCAGACGTGCCCTCGAGGAAGGCTTCATGAAAGTATTTGGCGTCTGCGTCGCACCGGGCGCTGATTGAGGGGACAAAGTCATTGCCCGACACAGGAGCAACAGGCACCGGCAGGGAGACCCGTGGCTGGGCTGCCGTCTGCATCTCCTGGCGCAACGATATGGCGCCGTCTGGAAGCAGCGCAATGAGCAGACCAAGCGCCTCGTGCAGCTCCACGAGCGGTACCTGGAGTCGGAGACCAGTAAAGTACGCCGCGTGGGGCACCGCTGCCAGCAGCACCAAGTACCTTGCAGCAAGAGCCACACGGTCGCTCTCACTCATGGGCGCATCGCGCACACCGTCAAACGGCAAGTCCACGGTGCGGTTCAAGCCCAAGAGAACTGCCCACAGAAAAGGAAGGCCGGTGCGCTTGGCCCTGAAATCCGGCTGCTGCACGGCGCGATAGTACACTGCCGGCACGAGCCGGGGATCGTGCTGTGTGAGCGCCGCCGGAGCGCCTGCTGCGCCTGGAACGTAGCTCATGTCCAAGGAGGGTTCGAGGCGCTGGTGGTGGTCGCGGTACCACTGCCAGTCGGTAAACGTAAGGCCCGCCGGACGCTGGGCACACCACAGCGGCACCACGAGCAACACCGCGAGTGTGGCCGCAGCGAGCGCCCAGCGCACTCTCCATGAGACCAATCGCGCGGTGGCGCACCACTGCACGGCGGCGGCCACGCAAGCCGTTCCCGCGGCGGCCATGGGCAGAAAGAAGCTGGCGCTCCACAGAGGCCGCGCGAGGCTGCTCGCCGCCTGCAGGACCACATGGTCCCCCACCGGCCAGTCGCCAGCAGAGATTGCCTAAGCAGTTCCTCCTCGGCGAACGCTAGCTCAACACCACGGGAGGCGTGGCGGAGCCCGTACCGGCAATGTCCTTCAAGAGCTCGACGGCGCAGAGATGGAGCTTGGTGAAGATCTGCAGGTCGCCCGTGAGCTCGACCAACGACCTGGCCCGCACCATGGAGCGGCGGAGAAACACGTCGTGGTTGTTGGCCGGGTGCTTCCAGTGGCGCTCGAGGGCCTCCTCCACCAGGCTCTGCACGGAGGCGATGATGTCGTGGACGTAGGCGTCGACGGTGTCCCACGCGGCTAGAAGCGCCGCCTCGGCGTCCGACACCACCATGAGACAGTACTTGCGCTCGCCGCCACGCGCCGCCGCGTCGCGGAGCTTGAAGATCTTGGTCACGCAGTAGCCGTTGACGCCGTCGCCGAAGAACACCGGCTTGGAGAGGTCCAGCGTGGTTTCCACCGAGAGCGCCCGCATCACCAACTTGGAGAGCGCCGCGTACCGCACCTGCGACGCGGGGTACGCCGCCAGCACGTACCGCACGGCGCCCGCGCGAGTGACGGCGTTGACGGCGCCGTTGGGGAGCACGAGCCGGCACAGCTCGCACGCGGCGGGCTGCGTCGTCGCCGGGAGCGCGTGCTCGTCGCCGCGCCCCGCCTGCGTGCACACCACGAGCGCGGGCCCGTGGACCTCGCAGAAGTGGCCGAGGCACACGACAAAGTTGGCCATGCCGCCGGCGGGGCCGCCGCGCCGCGTGGGGGTGTAGGCGCCGTCGTGCGCGCACCGCGGATCATCACCACTCGCGGCCCCCAGCCACACGCCATGCTGCCCCCCGGCCCCAAGGTCCGCCACGTGCACGGCGTGCTGTTGCGCGCGCTCGCCATGCCGGCGGAAACAGGCGTGGCGCCGCCGCCGCGCCGTGGCAGTGTCGCCGCGCGCCGCCTGCGCCTGGGCTCCGTGGTCGCGTCCTCCGCCGCCGCCTCGGCCCGCCGCCTCGTCGACGTGTTCTTTCTGCTCCACGTGGGCGCGCAGCTTCTCTACGTGAGCGAGGTTGTGCGCGCGTGCACGAGCGCCAACTTTGCGCGCGTGCTGCTCCCCGAGGGCCCGCTCAACGGCCGCACACTCTCCGTGGACGTGTTCTGCCGCCACGCCGACGGCGGCGCCTGGCTGCGCCTCTACCTGCTCGCGGTCGACTTGGCGCGGCTCCAGCGCATCGACAGCGCGGTGGCCGCGGACGAGGACCGGTTTGTGGCCAACAGCGTCGTGTTCACCGCCAAGGACGCACACTACACGCTCGGCCGGTGTCTACGGCGCCCGGCGGACGCGCCCGAGCCGCGGCGCCGCCGAGCACGCTCGTACACCTTTGACCAGATCCGCGCCGTGCGCAACACGGTGCGATCGCTCGAGGAGTTGTTGGCGACGCGGCGCGCGCTCGGCGACGCCATAACCGCGGGCGCCCGCGACGGGGCGTTTGACCGCCGCGCCGAGCTCGCGCATCGGATAGGCGTGCTCGACAGCGCCGCCAGCAGGCTCCGACGCACGCGCGACGACCTCGCGGCGGAAATCAGCGCCGTGCAGCAGCAACTCGACGCTGGCCGCGAGTTGGTGCGCTCCAGGTTGGTGGAGGAGATGTATCTCAACCAGATGGAGATCACCGTGCTGCAGCGCACGCCGCTCGACGAGAGCATCACCCACGAGCTCCACTTTGACGTGCTCGGCGAGCTCACGGCCAAGACCCGCGCGCTCGCGGAGTTCATCCCCATCGACAACATCGACGGGTCCATCCGTTTCCACATCGCGGGCCTCGACTTCCCCCCCACCACCCAGCAGGTGCTCAGTGCCTGCTACTACAACTCGCTGGCCCCGGGCGGCGTGCCCGTCAAGGTGCCGTCGGAGGATCACGACGCCAGCATCCAGCGCATCAACGCCGGCCTCGGCTACATTGCCCAGCTCATGGCTGCGTTGGCGGAGGTGGCGCGGTGCCGGCTCACCTACAGCATGGTGGTGTACGGGAGCGAGTCGCTCATCCGCGACACCATCAACGACCAGGTGTACCCGCTCCACTACAGCCCCGTGGCGTTGGACCGCGTGGGCACGGGCGTCAAAAACAGCAGCTTCGAGACGGGTCTCAGCTTGCTCAACCGCAACTTGGTGCTGCTCATCGGCAGCATCAATAACCTCTACAACCGGTACGGGCCCCACCACAGCTTGCTCGACAACATCCCGTTGGACTGCCTCGACAACTTCCTCTGGAACCTCCAGTACCTCGTGCTCTTTGTCACGGCGCAGCACAAGCATCATCAATAGCATAGCCCCCATACACAGTAGAGCCGCCACAGCGCAAACCTACTAATGTCATGATTCCGCGGCCAAAGCGGCACGCATGGTGTCCATTTATACAATAAATATGCTATTACAAAAGCGCAATCGCGGCAGCGCCAAGAACAACGCCAACGGGAGCAACGGCAGCGCCGGCGCCAGCCTTGGAGGACGAGGACTTGCTCGAGGTCTTGGCGGCGGTCGAGGAGCCAGAGCCAGTCTTGCTGTCAGAGCCAGACTGCGCTGCCGAGTCGGAGCCCGCAGCGCCGCCCTTGGCCTCAGCGGAGATTCTCGAGAACCACGGCAACTCGGTCGCAAACTTGGAGAGCGAGCCCACGTTGATGTTGGAGTCAGTCAACAAGGTGGTGTACGAGTCGTCGGTGTAAGTGTTCACCGCCTTGGCCAAGGAGGTCAACTCGGAGGGCACGTTGGTGGCAGTGGCAAGAAAGCCGAGGTAGTCCTTGGTGTGGGACTTGAAGTCGCCCACCAACGCGGTCAAGAAGTTCACGTCGCCAGAGTTTTCGCCGGCAGCGGCCGCAACTGCGGCAACAAGAGCAATGTGGGAAAAGTGCATTGTTATTTTGGTGATGAGAAAGAAAAGGGCCGTGAAAAAGGGCGCGAGCGGGCCCTTTTGTAACGTGCCGGCTTCTCCACACTTTGAGGACTGTATGCGGCTCGTTGCGGGCCCGGACCTTTTTCCTTACTTATACAGGTCCCTTCTCTGAACCCTCGCTTGTGCAGTCGGCGACCCCTGCCTGTGCCTCGTTTCAGGAGCCAAAATGGTCCACCTTGGCCACACGTCGCCGGTCGCGAGTTGGTTTCCTGACTAGATTCCGAAGCTGGCATTGCTGGTGGCACGGGCCCCGAGCCTGAAGTGGACGTCGCATATTTTTCCGGCTCGCACCGCCTAATCAGCTTTTGCCTATTTGGGAAATGCAAAATAGTGCGCTCCAATTCCCCTAACGGTTAAGTCATCACACGCGGGCTGCTGACAGCTTTTGCCAGGCACACAACGCGCTGGTGAGCCCGGTGGGGATTGTTCGGCGGCGAGCGTGCCGTCACCACCTCCATCTCCACTTGCCCCACGTGAAAGTTAGGCGGCGCGAGGTCTTGTTCCTGTATCCAGAGTGCCCCGGATTGTGTCATTCAGCCGCCCGGTTTCCCCCTCAGGTTGCACTCACATTTCCCACTCAGGTTACTCGCACAGTTCTGGCATTCCATCCTCTTTTATGAGCCTGGCTGAGGCGGCATTCAGGGGACAATGTGCTATAGAGAAGGTTTCTGCACCTTTATGGCCAGGTGAGGGCCAATCAAATTGGCGCATTACAGCTGTCAAAATGCACTCCTGCACTCGCAGTCAGATGGGCCGACAGGGCCATTGTGGGTTGCGGCTGCAGCCGTACCCTGGAAATGCCAGCGACAGTTGCAGACACCAGACTCCAGCACTGCAGTAGATAGTCCCATAAAAAGGCGTAGTACGGTTGGGCGGCATAAGCCCGAACAATTCCGTGTATTTTTACCGGAACGCCGTCAGCTGGGCTTCGTCTCAGCCGCACCCTATCACACGCCGTGGAGCGCGTCGCAGGCACATTCTATATTCTGGGGATATGGGGCCACCGGACCGAGCTGGGGACTGCCTTCTTCCGGCAAAGCCGCCCCCGTGTTGAGACGAGTGCTAAATTTAGACTTTGAAGGTGCCGCGCATGGGAACTTGAGGGACCGGCCCGACTTCCACGGAGGCCACCAATTGACGCCCCACGCTGCCCCGCAGGCCCCAATTGAACTATGGGGGCGTCTTCCATGCTACGCACTGTATACTCTGTGTTTATTAAGCTTACAACAACAAAGCAGCAGCAAGGCCCAAGGCACCAGCAGCACCGCCAACAGCAACAGAGCCGGCAGCACCCTTAGAGCCAGAGGAAGAGCCAGAGGCCTTAGCGGAGCCAGAGGACTTAGAGTCAGACTTAGAGTCAGACTTGGAAGCAGACTTGGAGTCGGACTTGGAAGCAGACTTGGAGTCAGACTTGGCGTCGGACTTAGCGTCAGACTTGGAGTCAGACTTGGAGTCAGACTTGGAGTCAGACTTGGAGTCAGACTTGGAGTCAGACTTGGCTGCGGAGGTGACAGCAGAGCCGGAGGCGGCAGAGGAGGCGTCAGCAGCAATAGCAGTGGCGGCAAGGGTGAGCAAGACGGTCTGGAACTTCATAGTGATTAAAGGATTGATACAATAATGCAATTGGTACTAGAGAAGAAGAAAAACTACGCAGGGAACACGGGGCCCTTTTTATAGCCATTTCCTACGGAGGCAACTATAAATAGCGTTTTTTATGTGTAGTGCTACCACAGTGAAATACTTTGGTGCAGCTGCTACGGTGGTCGCATCCGGGCATAGAATTCGCGATTTTCATGCAGGTGGCCACAACTATGCAACATTCTAACTTTTTATTAGCCTATTGTTGGCTATAAGTTGTACTCCTTAATCAATGGCGTGCTGGCCTACCGCGGTCGGCTGGCGGACCTGTACAATTTCCAAGTGAGCCCTAATTTGGTTGATTGCGGCCTGCGGCCCACGTTTCTGGCTCTTGCGATTTTATTTTTAGCCACTTTGCGCACACCCATGTGTCACCAAAGCTATCTTTAGAGCACCCCCACCACCGCCTTGCGGTACCCGGACGAGCAAGTGCAGTATCTCGCGTTAACCTTAATTGGGTGTTGCTGAGCCACAAACAACGCGCGCTACGCTGGTGTTGTAGCCAATGGTGCAAGTAATTGCGCTGTCGATGAGATTGTGTTCATCGCTTACAATTTGCATTGCCGCATTCATTCAGTACGGTGTGAACGCGCCGCCCGCGAGACACAAGTTGCGTCTCGTGAAGTGCACCTTGTACGCAGGGGTCCGTTTTGTAAAGTACGCCGTCATGTGGTCGCTAGTAGCCACAATTTCTCGCCTCTTGTCCTTCTCGTCCTTCACCGAGCCCGTGCCACCACGCCCGGCGCTGCCGTTGCTGGCGGTGTATTGCTCTGGTTCGGGTCCCGCGTCAACAGTATTCTTGCGCGCGTCCCATACCCGCACGGTGTTGTCGGCGCCGCCCGACACGAGAACCGCGCCCTCGCGTGAGAATGCCAACAGATAAATTGACAGGCGACCGTGGCCCCTCATTGTTTTGAGACGACGCCCGGTGCCAATGTCCCACACGTTCACCACCGAGTCCTCGCCAGCACTCGCGAGCCACCGCCCGTCAGGCAGCACCGCCATGCAGTTTACGGGACCCGTGTGGCCCATAAACACACGTACACAGTTGCCCAGGTGCACATCCCACATGCGACAAGTCTTGTCTGACAGGCCGGTGAACACGTAGTTACTGTTGGGGTGGAAGTCGATGCAGTCCACGTCGTTGATGTGGCCCGCGAAAATGCGCAACGGATATATGTGGTCAGTGGCCCAGAGACGAGCCGTGTGGTCGTGGGACGCGCTGGCGAAATAGTGTCCCAATGGGGAAAACTTGACGTCCCACACGGGCTGCGTGTGGCCCTTGTACAGCACCAATGCCAGGTACAGGTCCATCAGCCAGAGTCGCACCGTCTTGTCCTCCAGACCAGAGAGTAAGTAGCGGTTGTCGGGAGAGAAGGAGAGGCCGTAGACCGCGCCGCTGTGACCTATGAGTTTCTTTGACGGTTCGTCCTCGCGGACGACCTCGGACTTGAGCGATCCCGTCAAGGACCAGATTTTTATGAAGCTGTCCTGGAAGCCGCCCGCCACCACATCCAGGTCGTTGTTGAACTCGAGACAGTTTAATTCGTTGGAGGTATTATGGAACGTGTACATGCACACGGAGGGGGCTGCCAGCTGGACGGCGTCGAGCCGGAGCTTTTGACGCGAGTCCTCGACGGCAAGGATCTGGCGGGCAATATCGCTCGCGTCATTAAGGGGGAGGGGGAGCTTTTCGCGGTCCGGGGAGTCGTCGTCGGGCTTGGTCATCTCCTTGAATTCCTCCACGAGCGTCTTGTCGTTGACCGGCCCAATCTTTTCGTCCTTGGCCCTGAGATCGGCTTCAATCTCTTTTTCCACGTCGGGGTCCAACGGCATTTTGCCAAGCGACACCAGGGTCTGGCTGTTGAATTTGTCCACGTCGTTGACGCGGGCCACGTAGCTGGGGAGGCCCTCCTGGGGGTTCTGCTGCCCCTCGAGGTTAAGCTTGTCGGGCTTGGTGCTCTCGATGGTAGGCCGCAAGTACTGGTTGATGATGCGGATGAGGATGGCACCGCCGACGGCCTCGTTCTCGTGCAAAAAGTACAAAAGCAAGTTCATGGTGGTCTTGGACACCACGATGCGGTACTTTTCGGTGCGGAACGCCTGGGCAAGGTCGTTTTGGCGCAAGTGCTCGGGCACAGAAATGCCGGCGAGCGCGGCCACCTCCTCGCCGTGGAGCACCTCGTGGTCCAGCTTGAAGCGGTCAAAGAAGGCCTTGGCCTGGCGCGAGAAGCCCTTGGCCACGAGCTCGAGGAAGCAGTGGATGAAGATCGGGTACAAGATGCGCAGCAACTCCGGCTTGTAGAGGTCGAGCGAGGTGTCGACCCACTTGCGGAGCATGGCGTAGGCCACGGGGTAGATCTCGGGGTCGTTTTCGCGCTTCTTCTTCTCCTCAAACTCGCGGAGGTCGCGCAACTCCTTCTCCTTCGCGAGGCGAAACTCGCGGTCCTTCGACTCGCGCAACTCGCGCTCCAACGTCATGATGCGGTCGCGCAAGTCGCGCGCCTCGCGGGGGCCCTTGTCCTTGGCGCCGCGGGCGAGCTCGGCGGGGTTCGCGAGCGCCGTCAGCGCGGGGTTGGGCACGGGCGTCGCCGGCAGCGGCGTCTTGGTCAGCTCCACGCGGAACATCGCCTCCGTGCGGTGGAACCCCTTCTTGTTCAACAAGGTGAGGATTATCTGGTTGAGGTCCATCTGCTGCGCGCCCGCGCCCGCCGCTGCTGCTACCGCCGCGGGGGCCAGGCCTGTCAGAGCCGCGCTGGGTGCAGGGGCGCCCGCCGGCGTGCTCGAGCCGCTGGGCGGCTTGCCTGCGTTTTGGTTCTCGCCCGCCATGCTGGGGGCTGGAGTGCTGCTGGCGATGTTGTTCACGGACGAGGTCGTGCACAGGACAACTAGTATACAGGAAGTGTTATACGGACGCCGGCCCCGGCCCAGGGCGGTGGGCGGAGACGGAGCGGTCACGGCCCAGCATCGCGCGCAATTGCAGTGGTGGATGCAATTTTGCCAAAATTTCGCACACCCAGTCATGGTGCAGCCTACAGTTGCTGCTACAGTATCGCGCAGTTGTCCGATGCGTAGTGTTTGATGCAATGTATGATAACTGATTAATGTCGATGCAATACCGGTGAAGGCAGATAAGTGCCGATGCAGGGTCGATGGAGTCGTGATTCGTGGTCGCGCAGTTACATGCTGCGCACAATGGGCTTGGCGGGGTCCCATGGGCCCTGGAGCTCGTTCTTGTACCGCTGGAGAAAGAGAAAGTACGCCGGAAGCACGAGCGCAATGAATGCCTGCGCCAAAACCCACACCGCGAGCACGCTCCAGCCATTGAGGTGGAAAAGGAGCGCGTCGCTCACCGCCGCCAACGCCGCCAAGAGCACGTAGTGGGCACGGCTGTGGGCCTTGCGTACGCGAAAGTCAAACAACGGCACAAGAATAGACGTCTGGCACGCAAACAACACGAAGCAGAACACCTGGGTGTTGGAGGCGAGCCGCAGCGAGAGCACAAGCGAGTTGGAGAGCGCAAGGTTGGTCGAGAGCACCGGCCGATACACCTGCTTGAGGTCCATGGCGTAGTCGTTGGTGAAGATGCCGAGCACCGTCAAGGCGAGCGAGAGCGCCCAGATGGAGTCGCTGGCAGTCGACTGCGTGAGTGACTTGAGCACGGGCAGAAGCACCATCAAGCTGAACACGATGAGCACGTACAGCTTCATGCTGGCGCCGAGGTGGCCGCCCCACGCAAACCAGCCAGCCACCGTCACCCCCGAGCCGCACACCATAGGCACCACTGCGCTCCACTGGCGGCCGTAGATCCCCTGGAACACCAGAAGCACAATCACCAGGCACTGGATGTGCATGGTGATGAGAGAAAAGTCACTCACCAACTTCCAGTAGGCGTACGGCGCGACCGTGGTGTTGCGCCGGAGCTGCGCCAAGAACAGCACATCGGTGTAGTTGTCGGGGTACGGCTGTCGGAGATACAAGAGCTTCTGCCACGCCATGCTAGCCTCTTCCTGTGCGGGACGGCCTTGTGCACAACCACCCACCTGCAGGCCAGCAGTGGGACCGCGGTGGCATCGTGGGTGCGAGCAACTGGTTGACGTGCGCCCCCACTCTGGCTGCAGCTGCATAATAATTGCGCATGAAAACGCGGGGTGATCGCAGCGATAACCCCCTGACGCTCCCCACTTTCCGCACTGCACCCCACGCAGTATGAATCGGAATTTGTCCCGACACAGCCGCAACGAGAGCATGCTCTCGCACCCGTCGCACAACCGCAGCGGGCTGGTGTCGCGGTTCGTGGCGGACGACGGCGCCGCCGACAATGCCAGCATCAAGACCGCAGACCAGGTGCCCTACGCGCGGCCGGTGGTGACGTACCTGGACAAGTTGTGGACCCAGATCGATGTCCTCGACGATGTCAAGTCTATGGCGGAGAAGGTGAAGCAGAAGGGCCTGTTTTTCAACAGCAAGTTTGACGAGGAGCTCACGCAGCTCCGGCTACTGCAGGAGAAGCTTTTGGAGACCATGGGCAGAAGCAGCACCGCCAATGCTGCCAGTATCGATAAGCTTGAGGGTTTTGACAACAACCAGCAGGTTCTGTACCGCAAGCAGAACTTTGACGAGATGAACCAGCACATCGAGGACGTGAAGAGCAGCCTCGGCCGCGTGGCAGAGTCGATGACGCAGTTTGATGAGGCCACGAAGGAGACGTGGTAGGTGGCCACCCAAGTCCAGCACACCAGAACTGGTTGTCGCCGCATCTGCTCCTATGCTACTGCCAGCACTGCTACCGTCCTCTTGGCACTACGTGTGGACCGCACAGGCGTGCCGGGGACGGCTTGACAGCTTGACTGGTGCCGGGGCCGGAGATGACGTCATTATGCAGTCTCGGCATCCGCAAGATTCTCGGTGAGACTCGCGGTCAGGGTCCTCTTTCGGTGTCGCAGTGTATCACGAGGCCTCTGGTAGTCCGGAGGTGAGCTGCATCGATTGTGTACGTGTTGGCTTGTTTTGAGCCAACTTTATGCATAAAATATTGAATGCTGGCATGTAGTGGCCATGAGCGACGACCTGCTCTTACATGAAGAAGCCAAAGCGGCCAGCACAGGCCCGTAGCCCACACAATGACCACAGAAGCTAAGGGCCTTCTATACAGTGGTTACTCAGCACTGCGAGCATCTAGTGACAGCAAAACGGCGGTGCGGACGGGACGAGTCCCAGTTGCGAGCCCGCGCGCCGGAGTATATATATCCAGTACGGCCGTTGAAAAACACATTGCTGCTTTCACGCGGAATCCCAGGACTTTCACCATGACGACAGACATCAGCGTATGCGACAGCCAGGCACAGACCCTCCGCGATGTGCCTGAGGCGCTCCTCAAGGAGTACCAGGGGATCGAGCGCGAGTTGACGGTGTCGCCGGAGCAGTTGCGCCGCATCACCGACCACTTTGTCGGCGAGTTGGGCAAGGGCCTCTCCAAGGAAGGCGGCAACATCCCCATGAACCCGTGCTGGGTGTTGGACTTCCCCACCGGCAACGAGACTGGCGACTACCTCGCGATCGACCTCGGAGGCACCAACTTGCGGGTGGTGGCCGTCAAGTTGGAGGGAAACTGCAAGTTCTCGACGAAGCAGTCCAAGTTTTCGCTTCCCGACGACATCCGCTCGGCCACGAGCGAGTACTTGTGGGACTTTATCGCGCAGTCGTTGAAGAAGTTCTACGAGGAGCACTTCCCCGCCGGCGTGGAGGAGGACTTGCCCTTGGGGTTCACCTTCTCGTACCCCGCCACGCAGCACAGCATCACCCAGGGCGTGCTCCAGCGGTGGACCAAGGGCTGGGACATTGACGGCGTTGAGGGCCACGACGTGGTGCCCATGCTCCAAGGCGCCATTGCCAAGCACAAGTTGCCCATCAAGGTAGTGGCGTTGATCAACGACACCACGGGCACGCTTGTGGCATCTATGTACACCGACCCCGAGACGCGGTGCGGTCTCATCTACGGCACGGGGTCCAACGGCGCCTACTTTGAGGTGGTGGGTGACATCCCTAAGCTCGCAGGCAAGGTTCCGGCGGACGTGCCTGCGGACTCGCCCATGGCCATCAACTGCGAGTACGGGGCGTTTGACAACGAGCACGCGGTGTTGCCCCGCACGCGGTTCGACGTGCAAATCGACGCGGAGTCGCCGCGCCCCGGCCAGCAGGCGTTTGAGAAAATGATTGCGGGCTACTACCTCGGCGAGGTGTTGCGGTTGATCTTGCTTGACTTTGCCGACAAGAAGGTGATGTTTGGCGGGCAGGACGTGAGTGGGTTGCAGACGGCGTTTGCGTTGGACTCGTCGTTCCCGGCGCGCATCGAGGAGGACCCGCTGGAGGAGATGGCCGGGATTGCGGCGTTGTTCCAGGAGTTGGGCCTCCAGGTGACGGTGCCCGAGCGGCGCATCTTGAAGAAGGTGGCGGCCTTGATCGGCACGCGGTCGGCGCGGTTGTTTGTGTGCGGCGTGGCCGCGCTCTGCAAGAAGAGAGGCTACACCACGGCGCACGCGGCGGTGGACGGCTCCGTCTACGACAAGTACCCCGGCATCAAGCAGCGGGCGGCGCAGGGGTTGCGGGACATCTACGGCTGGGACAGCGCCGAGGACCGCATCGTGCTCGTGCACGCCGAGGACGGGTCCGGCGTGGGCGCGGCGGTGATTGCCGCCTTGACCGAGCAGCGCATGAGGAAGCACTTGTCGGTGGGCGAGACCGGCGCCTAGATAGCCTATACAGCAGCAAGCTGGAGCCATTAGTAGCCGCTGGCGGACGGCGGTGTACATATAGTCCCGCCGTCCTGTACACCGCCATATAGGCTGGGCGCCCGCGGCACCAGGAGCCATGTCGCTTGCCATTGAGAAGCAGCTGGTGCTGCGCGCGGCCGCGCCCAACGAGGAGGCCGCGCTCGAGCCGCTCGAGCAGGAGGTGGCGCTCAGCCGCCAGATCTCGAGCGACGAGATTGTGCGCGACGACGACTACGCCTACACCGAGCACCTCATCGCGCAGGGCCGCGACGAGGCCGCGGCGGAGAAGCAGGTGCAGTTGTACACGCTCAACGTGTGGGACATTGTGAAGAAGAGCGCCATCAACTTGGTCCTCCCGTTCGTCAACGGCGTGATGTTGGGCTTTGGCGAGATTCTTGCCCACGAGATCGGGTTCCGCTACAACTGGCAGGGCGCCCGCGTGCAGCCGCCGTCCCGCCAGGCGCGTGCGCGGCGCCAGCCCAGCAGTGCGGCCTTGTGACGCCGCGAGCCCCTGTGGTGCATCGTCTTGGAGGGATGTGCTGTGTAATGTATATATGTGCCATCAGAATGGAAACGGTGCCAACCAACGTGATAGCGGGCGGCGCCGCGCAGTCACCGAGACTCGCCGCCGGCCGTCTGCGTCCCCTGCCCTGCCTTGCGGCTCTCCCGCCCGGCCGCCAGCGCCACCGCCGCGCCCGGCACCACGCCGCGGTCGTTGAACGCTACGTGCTCGCCGCGGCCCACCGGGAACCGCCGCGCCGCCCCGCACACGCACCGGTGCACGAGCACGTCGTGCTGCGGCGCACCGCTGCGGGCGCGGTTCTCGAGCACCACCGCCACCGTGACGCCAGCAACCTGCACGCGGTGGCACCGCTTGCACACACTGCGCTTCAACGCCGGCGCGAGCTTCGACACCGTCTTGGTGCCCACAAGCCCCAGGCTCCGCGCATACGCACGCGCGAGCGGCGCCGCGCCGCCAAGCATCACCGCCGCCTGGTGGAGGTACGAGATGCGCGCGTGGCTGTCGCGGTTCGGCACGCCGCGCGGTGCAGACGACATGGCGGCCTCATCGCGGCCGCGCAGCGTCGTGCCGGGTCGGGTCCTGCAGAAAGGCCGCGCGGCCGGCGTCGTGGCGAATCCACCCGCTTTCTCCTGGCCAGCAATGAGTGGCTACGACAGCGCGTTATCGATCTTCTCGTATGTGTGGCCATCACGCGCGCAGCGCACTGGCGCGAGTCTGTACTAACCCCAGGCCCGACGGGCATGTTTTCCGTATGTAATGCGCGGCCGCCGGCGGGCGGCGGCCTGGCGGCGCTGGGCCGGCGCCAGGGGCGCTGCGACGCTGGCAGCGTGTGACACGCAGTGGGGCCGCCGCCGGCGCTGGCAGCGTGTGGCAGAAGCCGCCGGCGCTGGCAGCGTGTGGCAGGAGACGCCGGCGCTGGCAGCGTGTGGCAGGAGCCGCCGGCGACCCCGACAGGAACCATACTAACAGCAGAGGTCGAGTACGCCTCCGAGGCGGTGAAGCGCGGAACGTGCGCCGTGGGCGTCAAGGGCAAGGAGTGTGTTGTGTTGGGCTGCGAGAAGCGCACCACGCTCAAGTTGCAGGACCCCAGAATCACGCCGTCCAAGATCTGCAAGATCGACAACCACGTCTTGTTGGCGTTTGCCGGCTTGAACGCCGACGCCCGCATCTTGGTCGACAAGGCGCGCGTGGAGGCGCAGTCGCACCGGTTGACGCTTGAGGACGCCGTCACCGTGGAGTACATGACCAAGCACATCGCCGGCGTGCAGCAGCGGTACACCCAGCTGGGCGGGGTGCGTCCGTTCGGCATCGCCACCATCATCGCCGGCTTCGACTCCAACGACACCGTGCCGCGCTTGTACCAGACCGAGCCGTCGGGCGTGTACAACGCCTGGAAGGCCCACGCCATTGGCCGCTCCGCCAAGACCGTCACCGAGTTCTTGGAGAAGAACTACGACGAGGACATGGCCGACGAGCAGACCATCAAGTTGACCATCAAGTCCTTGTTGGAGGTGGTGCAGACGGGCGCCAAGAACATTGAGGTGTCGGTGTTGCACGCCGGCGACCGCATCGACTTCCTCAGTGTCGACGAGATCAAAAAGTACGTGGACGAGATCGAGCTGGAGAAGGCCGCCGAGCTGGAGAAGCGCAAGCCCCGCCTGCACCAGTAAGCCATAGATAATGTAACGCCTTGGATTACACCGCCCGCCCTCTCGCTGCCTACGCGCGCGCGTGTGTGCTGTAGGCACTGTCTATTCTACACTTAGCGCCGCCGCTTGGCCGGCCCGGTGCCCTTGCCACCGGCCTTGCGCTTCTTGTCCTCCTTCTTGGCCCCGCCGCCGCCGCTCGCCGGCACCGCCTTGAAGAAGCTGTCGAGCCGCCCCTGGGTGCCGCCCTTGAGCCCCTTTTTCAACCGCTCCGCTCCCGTCCGCACACGGTCCTCGGAGAATCCCTTCTCCTTCACCATGTACTCCACCAAGCCCTCAATGTCGGGCTCGCTCCACTTCAACTGCACCTCCGACGCCGGGATGATCTCCGGCTTGAGGAAGAGCGTGCGCGCCTCGTCGTACGGCCAGTTCTCGGGCACCTTATACTTGGTGTTGCCCGCCTCAATGTGCTTGACAATGTTGTCGAGCGACCCGTGCTCCTTGATGAGCTTGTACGCGGTCACGGGGCCCACGCCCTTGATGGTCTCACAGTAGTCGCACCCTAGCAAGATGCACATGTCGATGAAGGTGGCGTGGTCGAGCCCAAGGCCCTCCATCGCCGCCGCGTAGTCGATCTCGTCGATGGGCATCTTCCGCGCCTCGGCAAACGTCAAGTGCCGCAAGAGCTTCGGCGGCTGGTAGCACAACGTGTCCATGTCCTCCGACCCGGCGGCAAACACCTTGCCGCCGCGCGCGAGCTCCGCGCATTGCGCCTCTGCCTCGCACGGCGCGTCAATGTATGGCACGCCCATGAGCCGAAGCAACTTCTTGGCCTCGTCGTTCTGCTCTCGCGTCACCCGCACCATGCGCTTCTCGTACCGCATCACCTCCTCCACCGTGCCGGTGTCCTTGATCTCGTCGAGCTGCTTGAGGGCCTCGTTCTTGCGGTGCAACCGCTTCTCCAACTCGCCGCCCTTGAGCACCGGCGGCTTGCCGTCAAACACGTACACCGGCTTGATCCCGTTATCCACCATCCGCAACGTGCGGTAGAACATGCCCAGGAGGTGCGACGTGGTCTCGCCGGCCTCGTTGGTCAACTGCTGGCCGTCCAGCTGCCGCACGGCAATGAGGTACTGGTAGAGACACATGGACGCGTCTATGGCCACCTTGCGCCCAAAGAGGTTCTTGAGCTCGAACTCCTTGAACGCGCCGGGCGCGTGCTCCTTAATCAAGGAGTTGAGGCCTTTGACTCCCATTACTGTTGCAAAGAAGACGCGCCGCTCCTCGGCTCGGTGCAGGAGCGCTGCTCTGCGTGTGTGCAGTATGCGAACGACGTCACTCCGCCCCGCGCGGCAGCCCTACGCCAACGGCGGCCACCCAGACCCCTGCCTCTCCGACCCCACATCAACCGGCGGACCGCATCGGCCCACCGGGACACCACGCGGCCGCTTCCAAACACCTGGCGCCGCGCTCCCGCACTCTCCCGGCGCTTACACCTTCATCTCAGCAGCTTAGAGAGTGCCCTGCTTCCCAAAGGTAGATCTGCACTGCCGCTATCCAGCGATACCAGTTTCACCCTCCCTTGCACTACCTGGCAGCCGTTTGGCCTCCTGATCGCGGATGCGCCATGTATGCACACCTCATCGCCGCACGGCGTCCCTGCAGGTCCCACATGGTATAAATACCCCAGACTGTCCGCCAGTATTTGCAGCAGCCCACCTGCTCTCTTCTCTTATACATCATGACTCTCGAAAAAGTTCCCATTTGGCTTGACTGCGATCCCGGCAACGATGACGCCTTCGCCATCCTCCTCGCCCTCTTCCACCCCATCTACGAGCTAGTCGGAATCACTGCCGTTTACGGCAACGCTCCGGTGACCTTGACCACCTCCAACACCTTGGCCTTGTTGGACGTGCTCGGCATCAAGCAGGGCCACGTGCCCGTCTACCAGTCTGCTACCGTCCCCTTGCAAAAGCAGCCTAGATACGCATTGGACGTCCACGGCAAGAACGGGATTGGCGGCACCACCCACTTGCCGGAGCACCCTCAGTACAAGTTGCTGACAGACAAGGGCTATCTCGAGGCCATGCGCGATGCCCTCGTCAAGTACAAGGGCGAGCTCTGCATTGTGAATACCGGCTGCCTTACCCCCACCGCCCAGCTCGTGCAAAAGTACCCCGAGGTGAAGCCCTTGATCAAGACCATCGGTGTCATGGGTGGCGCCTTCGACTACGGCAACGTCACCCCGCACGCCGAGTTCAATATCTACATCGACCCCCACGCCGCGAACGTCATCTTTTCCGACCCCGACCTCTCCGGCAAGGTGGTGCTTTCCGGCTTAAACATCACGCACAAAGCGGTGTGCAGCCCTGACATCATGGAGAGAATCTACAGCCCCGGCAAGAAGGACAGCGAGCTCCGCAAGATGTTCTACGACATCTTGAACTTCTACGCCAAGGCGCCGTCGTACAAGGGACTCGCCGGGCCCCCGCTCCACGACCCGCTCGCCATGTTCAACATGCTTCCCATTGTCCTCAACAAGGTCTCGGAGTACAAGCTCAAGTACATAAGAAAGAAGGTTAAGGTCGTTGAGACCGGTGAGCGCGAAGGCGAGACGGTTTTCGCCGATGGCCTGGCGTACGACGAGTCAAGGGAGTATGAAGAGGAATCCGACGGCACCTACGTCTGCGTGGAGAGCGACTTTGCATTATTCTGGGACTACTTGACTGACTCTTTGGACACGGCCGAGCTGAAACTCGAGGGTCAGCTCGCTAACTAGGAACCCTTGAATTTAATAAACCGCGGTCTAGCGACCCTGTGTAGCTGCCAAGCGATCTGTGACCACCTTGCCAATGCATCCACGCAAATTCTGTGCCCACACAACATCAAGATGGTTGTAGGTGGAAAGCGTGTATATGTGGAGATTATGATCTTCTTTGTACGCCGGCTCATACTGTCTCATGTGCGAGGCCAACCGTTCGCCGTCCACCAAATAGTCTTGGCCCGCGTTGAACAACATCATAGGTACCGCATAATGCCCGAACCATTCGTTCTTGAAGGGGAAGTACGACTTGTCGCTTTGCTTATCGTACACCGTCTTTTCATCGAAGCGGCTATTTGGTTCGTAGGCCTCTCGTGGTAGCAATTGGTTGGAGAACCCTTCCTCAACCCACTCACTCAACCACCATGTCATGAGTTTTGCTGATACAAAGGTGCAGTTAAAGATGAAATGGATGGCCCATATCTTGCTGTCTTTCTCCCAATTTCGCCCGGTCCAGCCGAAGAGAAACTTGAACACAATGTAACTAAAGGGACCATAAATGCGGGAACTGTAAAGGAAGTTGCGGGCGTAGGTCAAGCTGCGGAGGTAGCAGCAGCAGCCAAAGAATAACCGGTATCCGAGCTTGCCTCTTTTGTGCATGAACTTTATGAAGGAGCGCTTGTGGAATAGCTCACCGGGGAACACAGCCGGCGCAAGGCCGATAAAGTACTCAATTTTTTGCTGCACTGCAACCAAGTCTGGGTTCCGAAGCATGAGTATGGACTGCGTGCTTCCCTGAGAATGGCCCACCAACACAAGCTTGCTGTACTCTGGTCTTTTAGCTAGCACATTCATAACTAAACAGGGGATATCGTAGTAGGCCAAATCCCGGATGTCCCAGTCCCAGTACTTTTCATTGTGCATCAAGCTTCCCCGGTAGAACTCGTGCTCGGTGTGAAACCACGCGCGGTTGTTGCCCATCCACACGTCGTAGCCCTCCTCGTAGAAGTGGTAAGCGATGCTGTTGTATCCGGCAGTGAGAAAGGAGCCTGAGCAGGACAAGAGCCCATGCTGCATGAGCACCGGTCGGCGCGCACGGCGGTCCTGCTCCAGTTCGTTTGGGTCGATGAGACGGTGCATCGTCAAGGGGTATCCGTCGTCCGTGACGAACTTGTGCACCTCAATGTCGAGCAGAAGGGCTCGCGCGTAGTAGCCAATGTCAGTTGTGTTTTTGAGCTTGCTGGTGTCGGGGAACCCAGGCCTCGGCAGGTAGCTGTTTTCGTCCTCCTGGCTTGTTTCGTCGAACTTCTCCTTCCCCGTGACAACCCGCCACATGTGGTTCACGACAGCGCTGCTCACGAGAAACACAATGAAGGTGGTCGAGAGGAAGCCCGACACACAGATGTACCACCATCGCACGAGCCATCCGTGCGGGGCTCGATGTTCTGGCGGGTTCAATCCCATGGTGCTGAAGGCGCGAGCGCTGGGTCACACGCACCAGAGTGTCAAGCGCACCAGAGGCGAATGAGGCGTCTCTCGCTGTGTTGTGGCCGTGACCGCAACAACGGCCCGGCCGGCGCGATGAGCTGCTTACGTCATAAATCTGGGGTAAAGCTGCCCCCGGCAGCTTTATGCAGGCTACGGTGCAGAGGCAGACCGGGCCTCGGGGCAGTTGTCCTCGTCCGTGGCGCCGTGCTGGACCATCCACAACACGACGAAACGGGGACTAGGGACGCTAGGCACTAGGGCACAAAATTGGCAAAATTTGATTACAGTGTGCCTGTGGCGCACTGGCTCGTCTGGCAACGTTTCGCGCGTACCCGCGTTCGAACTGACCCTCGGGTCCTCTGAGCGGGTGGGAAATTCGGTGGATCCATCCAGCCGCCCGGCTTGCCGGGCGGACGTGCTGCTCCTGAGAGCTCCTGGCGCGCAAGCGCTGGGCGGCGCCATCAGAAATCAGGGCCCCGGCCCATGGGAGGCGCCGCGGATGGTTGGTCTGGCAACAGGCTGTTGAGTGCAATGCGTGAACTTGAACCCGATACCGATTATCGTTGTGAGGCGACTTTTTTGCTGACAAGCACTTCACGGGCCTCGGCCCTGGACGCACTGGCCTCAATGGCCAGCAATGGGCAGCAATGTCATCACCGCTGGCCTGGCCAGGGCATCGGTGCGCGCACGCTGCTATCATGAGGCGCGGCCTTCCCCACCGCAAGCGACAAATGATCGTCACCAGCATACGGCGCATTTTCACGTCGTTCAGGACAGAGGAAGAAGAAAGGGCGTACCTGCGGCGGGCGTTTTTCAATCTTCTTGGGTTCCTTGGCAGCTGCGTGGTTTTCTCGTTTGTTGCGCAGAAGATGTCAGCCCCGCGGAGGATCTACTAGGCGGCCGTCAAGGCATTAGTTTTTTTTATTTCTCGAGTAGGGCAGTAAACAACTGTCTATCTTACATACACTATATATACAAGATCAGCGGAGCAACACCTCCTTGGCCATCTCGTAGGCGGTCCAGGAGATGGCGGTGCTGGGCACGTTGAAGATGATGCGGGGCTTCAAGCCGCGCATGAAGGCGCCAAGGCCGGCCTCGCGGTACATGACGGCGGCGGCGGAGGCAAAGCCGGTGACAGAGCGCATGGACTCCGAAAGGGCGATGCCGCGCGTTTGCAACGCGGTCTTGATGCAGTCAAACGGGTTGGTGACGGCGGCGGCAATGCCTCCCGAGATGCCTCCCGACACACAGTGCAAGTACGGGTTGTATGTGTGGGACGGGTTTAGCACCGACAGCAGGTACTCGTAGACGCCAAAGTTGAGGGCGGCGAACGGGATGTTGGTGAAAAGGGTGGTGGGGTAGGAGATGTAGAATGCGGAGAAGCCCTCGGTGCGGTATATGTGGCTGGCCGTCAGCACGAGCCGGCTGCTGGCGGAGGAGGCGCCGCCGGCGGTGGCCATGGCCTGCATGCGCTGCTTGAGCACGTCGAACGGCGTCATCAATGCGTCCGACGCCGTGGTGGCAGCAATGCCGGCGCCGCTGGCTATCATGGGGTGGTTCTCGTCGGTGACAATCTTGTTCGAGTGCGGCGCGTTCGTCATGCGGTTCACGAGGAGGGTCTTGGTCGACTCAAACACGCCAAAGTACACCGCGTGGGCGGGGCCCGCGCCCAACACCACCGATGACACGCCCCTCCACAAGGCGTAGGCGCCCTCCGACAGCAGGATCTTGGAGATGGACGCAATAAGGCTCTTGGACACCTCAGACGTGGTTTTGGCGGTGCCCGCCATCTGCATGCGCGTCTTTATCAGGTCCACCGGGAACATCACCGTGTGCTCCATGATGCCCGCAAATGCGCCCGCGCACAAGTGTGCTGACAAAGAAGCGTCATCCGGCAACGCCTCGTAGTCGATTTCGATGGCGGCGTGGTCCGCCGTCATGGGGAGAGTTTGGAGCAGGGCCATGGGGGACTGGGTGTGGGTGTGAATGCGGCGTTGTGAGTAGCCGTGTAGCGCCGCCGTGCCTGTGCTGCTGCCGCTGCTGTGCTGGTTCAGCCGCTGCGGATGTTGCCGAGTCCGTGTGGGGGAGCAGCACTGAAAAATTCAGCGACGAAAAATTCAGCGGCCGGTGTGCGCACGACCACTGCCGACACCGGCCTGTACGGTTCGAGTTCCGGTTCGGCGCCGTGCCGCCAGCCCGCGGTGGCTCGCTGGCGCTGCGGTGTGGCATTCGCGTCAATTGCAGGGTCATGCCTCGTGCTTGCTATGGTTTGCTACCTCCTGTACCCGGGCATGTATTTCCGCCCTCGTAGCGGCGCTGGCGCTGCCGTGCCGGCCCAGCTGCTTCCAGGGTCCACGCGGGCCCATCGCGGCTCCGGCTGGGCCAACATTGCCTCCGCATCGGCTCCTCCTATACTGAGGTGCCAGCGGTCGTCGGCCGCGTAGCCTCGGCGCCGCACTATCTACCCATTGCTCTATGGCACCAACGGCTTGCGACCAAAGTCTATGCCGGTCTGCTCCGGCACCACCGACTTGACCGCACCGGTGCGCAACACCGCCTCGGCATTGTCCACCACAAACTCCTCCATGCACTGCTTGGCCTCGTGCGTGTGGGTGCCCATGTGGGGCAATGCCAACACCTGAGGCAAGCTGTACAACTCCGACGACACCTCGGGCTCGTGCTCAAACACGTCCGACCCGTAGCCGCCAATGGCGCCCTTCTTCAACTTGGCTGTCAATGCCGCCTCGTCCACCACGGCGCCGCGCGCGGTGTTGACCAAGATCGCCGTGGGCTTCATCTTGGCCATGGCAGCGTTGTCAATAAGATGGTGTGTGTGCTTGTTCAACGGTACACTGATGCAGATGACGTCGCTCGTGGCCAACAACTCGTCAAAGCCCACGTACTGCGCGCCGCCCTCCAACTCGGCGCTGAGCCGGCTGCGGTTGTAGTAGACAATCTCCCGGAACCCAAACGGCTGCAACCGGTCCCGAATGGCGCGACCAATGCCACCCATGCCAAGGATGCCCACACGAAGCGCCTGGGGGCTGCGGCCGCTCGGCGCGCCGGCACACTTGTTGCCGGGCCACTGGCCGCCCAACAAGAGGTGGTGGCCAGGTCCAAAATTGCGAGTCATTGCAAGCACCAAGAACACCGCCGTGTCCGCTGTGGGGCCCTCGACCGGGGTGGTGACATTCAGCACCTGGATGTTGCGCCGAGTCATCGGCTCGACATCAATCTGGTCGTACCCGGCGCCGCAGTGCAGCACCAGCACCACTGACGACGGCAAGTGCAGCGCAAGCTCCTCATCAAACCGGCCCGTCCGCGTATGGCTCTCCCAAGTGCGACAGATGGCGCTGATATCGCTGTACTTCGTCTTCAAGTCCTCGAAGAACTCAGACCGAGATTTCAGGGTGCATTCCACCACCTGGGCGATCTGGGCCAACTCTTCGAAGCGCTTATCTGCCGCCAGGAAGCTGCCGAGCTTGAGGACTTTAGGTCTAAGATCCGGCATGGTGCTCGCTCAAATCCTCGGACCGAGAGGCTGACTTTTATACTTGCGCACCCCCACGAGCCGCACGTCGCGCGCCTCCACGTTTCGCGGAGTGATCTGCCGCGCTCCCCCACACTTCCGGCATCTGCGCATCTGGAACCGCTGCTAACTTTGTTCGTAACCATAAGCAGCCATGCCTACGGCACCTTATCGAAACCAGGCATTAAGCGCTCAAACTAGTGGCCCGAGCACATTCGAGGTAGTTGCTATAAATGGTGAACTCGCACGCACCTTCCGTCTACACGCCCTCTCGGAAATGCCCTCCCGCTCGCAACCCTGATAGGCGAAAGCACGACTAAACTACATCGAAATACATTCCCACAATGTTGATTAATGTAGTTCTAAATTAGTAGCCTCGCTGTGGCGTTTGGTCTCACTTTACACTTAAGAAGACCTTACATCACACGGTACCCACCTCTGTAGTTCATGGTGCTGCTGATAGGCGTCGAGGCAACTGAGAATGTGCTTCTCTCGGGGAAGCCCTCAAACGACTTCGCGTACTCAGCGACAGTGTGGGCAACCAAGCGAGTGTTGACCACCCAAGCGTCGTAATCAGGGTTGCTCAAGTCATCGCAGTACTGGTGGTAGCACTGGTCGAACCACTCACCAGCCTTGCCGCCAAACAGGGCCTCGCCCTTCTTTGTCTTGACGCCCTCGGCACCAGTGGCCACGCCGCCAGCAGGGATTCCAATGTCCAAGAAGCCAACGTAGTCAGATCTGCCGTCAAAGGGAACGAATGTGTA
Source organism: [Candida] ascalaphidarum (assembly GCA_030674335.1). Classification (NCBI taxonomy): domain Eukaryota; kingdom Fungi; phylum Ascomycota; class Pichiomycetes; order Serinales; family Debaryomycetaceae; species [Candida] ascalaphidarum. Next base: position 160,405 of record JAKTYC010000008.1, read on the forward strand.
GTTCAAGCCATTCTCCTCGTAAAAGTCAATGTACAACTGCTTCAAGTCGCCGGAGCCGTTGGGGTGGTCCTTATTGTTGGCGTCGTAAATCTGGTACTCGTAGTTGGGGGAGGCGAGCATGTCGTAGTCCATAAACACACGAACCTTGGCGTTCTCCTCCTCGCTCAAGCTGTTGGCGTAGGCGTACGAGCCCAACAAGCCTTCCTCCTCCGCGGACCACCATCCAAAGCGGACAGCGTTGTTGACACGGTAGTGGGATAAGTACTTGGCCACCTCGAGCAAGGTAAGCGAGCCTGAGCCATCGTCATTGATGCCAGGACCTTCAGCAACAGAGTCTGAGTGACCGCCCAAGGCCACCACGTTGTCGTGGTCACCATAGATGCTCTCCGCCACAATGTTGAAGGTCTTTGTGATGTCGACGTGGGCGTCAACGTAGAGGGTGGTCTCGAAGTAGTGGGCAGGGTCCTGCTTCAAGGTCTCGATGTACTTGGCAATGTCCTTCTCCACCACGCCAACAGTGGCCACCTCGTGGCCGCGAGGGTTGCCCAAAGTGCCAACGATCTCCTTCTCAGAGTAGATGACCAAGCCCGCGGCACCGGCGAGGCCCGCATTGTTGGACTTGACACCAAAGTAGCACCCGCCAGTCAGCTCCACCACTGCGATGTTGCCTTCCACTTCAGCGGGAAAGTCGGAACCTTTGCATCCGCCGCCGCCAACAAGCACCAAGCGGCCGTGCAAGGGCTTCTGGTCTTTGGTGCCCGGAGTCAAGTAGAATGGCAACAACGACTTGGGCTGCTCGCCTTCAATCAACAATGAGTACTCGTCGATGCGCCCGTTGATGGCGCCAAAGTCCAGAATACTGACGTTGTAGTAACCAGTCAGGCGCAACTCGCTGAGGATGTAGTCGATGGTTGCGTTGTGGCCCGCCGAGCCAATGACCCTTGTTTCGTGGCCAAAGTCCGGAATTGACTTTTCTGCCGCCTGGAACAAGTCTTCTGCGCGCTTACGCAAGCCGTCGGCGCTGATGTGGGCCTGCAAGGCCTTCGAGTCGACAAGCGGCAACAGCTGGTAGGTGGCCTCGTCCATGATGCTGGCGGAATCCTGCTGCTTCATCTGAAACACCTCTTGGCGAGGAAGAGCGTGGGCAAGCTGCAATGCAGCCACAAGTCCAAAAAGCTTCATCTTGTGGCCAGAAACTAGTAAAAGAAGTTCAGGGACTATGGCTTGAAAGTGTGTCACCGTTGGAGCCGCGCCCAGGGCCCCTAACAGCGGGTCCATTGTGCAGTACAAAGACCTTATGCGGGCCGTGCACTGGCTGGCTCGAGCATATCTCCAGCCAAAAGCAGAAGCCGCCTGCACATACGCCGGAGGGCTGCAGCCTCGAGATAGGTAGAGTACATTTGATGCAACGACCGTGAACTGTGTCGACGTGTTTGGTATTTACAGTCTATCTACTGACCCCTCTTTTTGCGCTGGCGCCGGCCGGCGTTGGCGCCGAACCCGCCATTGTCGAAGCCCTGCCCGCCAAAGTTGAAGGAGAACTTCATGCCGCCGTCGCCTCCAAAACCAGGGAAGCCTCCAGCAAACGGATTGCCGCCCGCAAACGGGCTTCCTCCAAACGGACCGCCGCCCTGGGGAGGCGCATTGGGATTGTCGCCGCGGTCGTATCTCGCCTTCAACTCCGGGTTCGACAACACTTCGTGGGCCTCGTTGATGTCTTGCATCTTACGCTCCATCTCCTCCGCCGTCAAGTCGCTTCCCTTGTATTTGTCCGGGTGGAATTTGAGGGTCTGGGTGCGGTACGCCTTCTTGATTGTGCGCTCGTCGGCATCGCGGTCCACATCCAACACCTTGTAGTAGTCAATGTCGGTGCGAATCTGCTGCTGCTGCTGCTGCTGCTGCTGCTGTCTCTGCTGCTGTTGCTGTTGGAAGAACGACTGCTGCTGCTGCTGCTGCCGCTGCTGCTGCTTCTCCGCCCACCGGTCTACCTTGGCGGCCCGCACACGGAAAAGCGTAGTTTGCCGTACGTTCACATTGAACCGGTTCAATTCGTTGCGTGCGCGCTCAAAGTCCTTGGCCTTGAGGAGCTTGTCGATCTCCTCAACGTACTTTGGCAAGAAAAGCTCAGACTCGTCGTCAGCAACCTTCTCACAGTACTTGCGGCTGTCAATCCTCAAATGGACGGCAGCCTCACAAGCGATTTTGTTCAAGTCAGTAAGAAACCGGTTCCTGTCCTGCTTGACGCCCTCCTCCTTGAGGAACTCCTCGACCTGGTACACCAAGTAGTCGTAGTTCGTCTTGACAGATGTTGGCAAGGCGCTGCGGTCGGCCTTGGACACCTTCACCTCCTCCTTGAAGAGGAAACCATGCACAAACGAAAAATCGTACTTGGAGCTCATGTCGAGCTCCTCGTGGATGTGCTGGTTGTCGCTCTTCATGTAGATGTGGCTGATCTCGACCGAGTAGTCCTCAAGCACTTCGAGAAACTTTGCAAACTTGGCGTAGAACCGCGACACCTGCTGGCACGGGCGAAAGTCATTGTCGCGCTTCAAGCAATTTTTAATTACGTTCCGTGACTGCTGGAACTCCACGTCGGTGAAGAGGAGGTACTTGGCGGCTTTGTAGTAGTTTTCGAAATTCTTGTGCGGCTCAAGCTTGACCAACCGCTGGTAGTCGAGGGTCACCTGCTTGCAGTTATCGTAGTCCAAGTTGTCCGGGTTGATGAGCTTCAGAGCGTTGATGCGGTAGGCGTACAAGTCGGTATTAGCCGGCGACACCTCCACCAAGCCTTCCGTGATCATGGCAATGGCCCGCGCATAGTCTCCCGTGGTGTAAAAGTGCTGCATCTCCTGGTAGCGGCTCTTGAACGAGTTGATCATTTCGATGGCATGCTTGTCGTCGTCGTCTTCCGGGTCCAAGTACTTTTCGATGGTTTCCCAGTCGCTGTAGCGCATGAGAATCTCCACGAGCTTGACTTTGGCCATGCGCATCTTGGGGTCCAACTCGAGCACGCGGCGCAACGTGGCCAACGCCTCGCGCTCGCGGTTCAAGTGGAGCTCGATGGCCGCCTTCTTGAAGTACACTGCCGGCAATTGGGTGATGCTGCCGGGGGGCAACTTCTCCATCTCGTTGAGCAAGACGTTGAACTCCCGAAGCACGTTGCCGGTGGCGCCCTCCTTCTGGAAGAGCAGCTGCGTCTCGCTCATTTTCTCCATCAAAGCGAGCGGGTCGAATGCAGCGGCGCACGCTGCGAGCGCCGCCCACGCATAGACTATCACCGTCCTCATGGCTGCAAAAGAACACGTCGCGCTACGGATGGTCTTAGCATGGGCGTCACGTGACCTGGTGGCCGGCACGCGGAGCGGCAGAAGGCTGGCGCCGGCAGCGGGCGGGTAGATGGGGTGTGTGCATTGCTCTACTTGAACAACTTGGCCAACGAGACGGCGCCGTCGTCGTTCTTGGACATGACCTTGGCCACGGCCAACTCAAAGTCCTCCTGGGTGATGTGTATCCTGCGCTCGCGCAAGGCGTACATGCCGGCCTCGGTGCACACGCCCTTGACGTCGGCGCCGGAGCAGCCGTTCATCTTCTCGGCGATCTTGCGCAAGTTGATGCCGCGGGTCAAGTTCATCAGGCGGGAGTGGATCTTGAGGATGTCTGTGCGGGCGGTGACGGTGGGCGCGGGGAACTCGATCTTGCGGTCGATGCGCCCCGGGCGCAACAAGGCGGGGTCGAGAATGTCGAGCCGGTTGGTGGCCATGATGATCTTGATGTCCTTGGAGCTTTCGAAGCCGTCCAACTGGTTCAAGAGCTCCAACATGGTGCGCTGCACCTCGGAGTCGCCGCCGGAGGAGCCCTCGACCCGCAGGGAGCCGATGGAGTCGATCTCGTCCATAAAGATGATCAGGGGCGCGTGCTCGCGCGCCATGATGAACAACTCGCGCACCATGCGCGAGCCCTCACCAATGTACTTCTGCACCAACTCCGACCCCAGCACGCGGATGAACTTGCAGTCGGTGTGGTGGGCCACCGACCGCGCAAGCAACGTCTTTCCCGTGCCCGGCGGGCCGTAGAGAATCACGCCCTTGGGCTGGGCGATACCCAAGCTCTCAAAGAGCTCGGGGTGCTTGACGGGGAGCTCGATCACCTCCTTGATCTCCTTGATCTGCTTGTCGAGCCCGCCCACCATGTCGTAGGTGGAGTCGGGCACCTTCTCCACCATCATGAGCGACACGAGCGGGTCCACCTTGTTGGGCAAGATCTTGTGGAGGTCGTACGAGTCCGCCTTGAGGCACACCCGGAGCAGGGGCGTGAGCTTCTTGATGTCGATGTCCTTCAGCACATTGACAATGTACTTGCCCTCGGGGTGGATCTTCACAAGCACCTTCTTGGTGCCCATCACCTTGATCACCTCGCCCACGTACAGGCCGGGCTCCTGGAGGAGCTTGAGCTCGTCCTTGAGCTGGCACACCTTGGTGTTGAGCTTGTTGCGCTGGGCCTCGAGCCGGCGGAGGTTTTCCGTGGTTGTGGCGATGCGGAGCTCCGCGTCCTGAACCTGCTGCTCGAAGTACGGCTTGACGCCGCCTTCGTGCACGTACTGCTTCTCCACCGCAACCACCATGTCGGTAAAGAATGCCGCGCCGCCAGCCCGCTTCGCCATCGGCGCGGCGGCGCTACCGTGTCGTGGCGCGACCACTCTGCCCCGCGGTGGCGCGCTACCACACGACCCCGAAGCTGGGCCCGCTACCACCAATGCGCCGAGGGTTGGCCATTGCCGCGTTTGTGGCCGCTGCCGCCGCCTACCAGCAGTACTGCAAGTGTGGGCCGCACACGGTGCCGGTCGACAGCTGCAAGCAGTGCACGCAGGACCTCTGCCTCTCCCACTACCCCCAGCTCGCGGAGCCCTTTGCCCGCAGCTGCTACCAGATCGAGAGCACCAAGGAGAAGCTTGTGGTGTACCCGTTCGCCCTCGCGGTGGTGGGTCTAGTGGTCTACGGTCTCGCGCGGCGGTGACATGGGCCCGTCCGGGGAGGCTCGAGTCCTGCACAGTAATCGAGGACTCCCGCCATGATTGTAGGCGTGCGCGCACCGAATATTGAAATTTTTTTTGTGCAATGTCGAGCAGTAGGCACGAGCGAGGACCCTCAAGGATCTTTCTTCTTTTCCTTCAGGAACGCCCACCGTTGACGTCGCAGCCGCCTGCACGTCTCGCCTTCCTGCTTCCGTGTTCATTCTAGAACACCGACCGGAAGACCTATCCCGTGCACCGCGGTCCTTTGAAGCCGATCTGTGCCCACAGCCGGAGGCCCGCCGTCTACATCGCTGGTAGACTCGCCCCCCGATCCGCTGCGCCACACCACCGCGCTTCCCCGCCAGCCCTCTCCGAGTGCCGCGACGCAGATCTTCCCGTGCGCCGCGTCCGCTTGCCATTGAGTGCGCTGTTGCATATTCTAGCCCCCGAGCCTACACGCCTCCTCGCTAGCCCGTTTTTTGCGCCTCGCCTTCCCCGTGACGCCTGCGCATACTCCAGACATCGTCTCCACTCCGAGCACCATGTCTGATCGCGGCTCCGACACCCCGGCGTCGCCTAGCCCGGCCCCGCCCGCGTCAGCCTCCCCCGCGGCCCAGCACTCTCCCTCGCCGGGCGCCCAGCAGAAGCCCCACAAGGGCCCCAGCGACGCCGCCCTGCAGGCCAGTCCTCAGCAGCAGGGCCAGAACCCGAGACAGAACTACAACCGGTACAACAATAGAAAAGGCTTTAACCCCAACAAGGCTGGCCACAATCAGCACCATCCCCACCAGCAGCACCAGCAGCAGATGCACCACCCGCAGATGTCGCCCCAGTACCAGAACTACGCGGCAAACTACCCTGGCGTCTACTACGGCTACTACCCTGGCTACTACCCGGGTATGGTGCCCGGCATGAACCAGATGCAAGCCGCCGCCTACGCTGCGGGCCAGGTGCAGCTGCCGACCCAGCTGCAGAGCCCGTCCCACTCGGCCTCGTCTACCCCCACCCCTGCATTCTCTGCCTTGCCCGGTGGAAAGGTCAAAATCACTGACAAGGAGGGTAAGCAGGTGGACCTTGACGAGAAGAAGAAGGCCCTGTCCGGCTCTTCTACTGCATCCCCTGTCACTGTTCCCGCTGGCACCTCCCCTCGTGTGCCCGCAGCTACTGTTATTGCATCGCCCACGTTTTCTGCTCCCGCTGTCTCTGCCCCTGCTGCTGCTGCCCCTGCTGCTGCTACCCCTGCTGCTGCTGCCCCTGCTGCTGCTACCCCTGCTGCTGCCCCTGCTGCTGCTCCCGCCGCTACTCCTGCCGCTAAGCTGGACGCTGCGCTGGCTGCGGCAGAGTTCAGGAGAAAGATTTTGGAGGCTGCCGCCAAAGCCAAGGTTAAGAAGGGTGGTGCTGACAAGAAGCCTGAACCTGTGAAGGAATCTGTTAACGAGCCTGTTAAGGAATCCCCCAACAAGATTGGCGCGGAAGCAGTCTCAACCTCTGTCGCTGAGCCCGTCAAGGCGTCTGTCGCTGAATCCGCCAAGGAACCCGTCAAGGAAGCCCCCGTTGTGCCTCCTAAGGTGGCCTCCGTGGAACCGGTCAAGGAGGCTGCTGGTGAGCCTGTCAAGGAGACAGCAAAGGAGTCTGTCAAGGAGGCAGCAAAGGAGCCTGTCAAGGAGGCAGCAAATGAGCCTGTCAATGAGACAGCAAAGGAGCTCATCCAGCAAGAGCCAAAGGAGGAGCCGATCAAGGTCCTGGTTCCTTACCCTGCCCTGACCACACCCCAGCCCATTGACTCTATTCCTGAACAAAAATTGGAAGAATCAAAGGCTGAGGCCACGGAGGAATCGAAGACGGAAGAGCCCGCCGATACCTCGAAGGAATCTGCATCTGAGGCTGCCCTCGGGGCCAGTCAACCGAAAGACAATGTTGAATCAGTCACTGCTGAGGTTAACGGTGGCGAGGAAGATGACTCCTCTAAGAATGTCGAGCAAGACGCCGAAGAGAAGGAAGACATCGAAGAAGGAGACGAAGAGACCAAGGAGGACCGGGGCGAGGATGAAGAACCCGTCGAAGAAGGGTCTTCGTTTGATCTCTCCAACTTTTTCGACAGATTGAAGGATGCCACTGTCATAGAAGACCCCTTCTCCATGAAATATCCCGAAAACTTCGTTGGTGTCGACGAGAAATGCAAGTTAGGCAAGAAGACTTACAGATACGACCCTCAGTTCTTAATCCAGTTCCAGAACGTGGTTCAATACCCCGCTGATAGTGAGTGGACCAAGAAGTTGGATTCTTTGGGTATTGTGGCACAAAGAAAGGGTGGCATGTCCCGTGGCGGCCTGAGCAGATTTGGATCCGCTCCTACTCGTGGACTTGGCGTTTTGGGCAGAGGAGCGCAGTTCAATGATCCCAGACAGAACTCCAGAAATGGCTCTAAGAGAAGAGGTGGCTCTGGTGGAGGCAAGGATAGATCTATGAGAAAGGGCCAGTCTAGAAGAGGTGGCAGAGATAGAGATGACGAGCCTCTCAGGTTTGCTGAGGACGTGAAGCCATTGGAGAAGTCTGCCAACGCATGGGTGCCCAAGTCTAGAATGAAGAAGACTGAAGTTAACTTGGCTCCCGATGGAACTGAGTTGCTTTCGGAAGAGGGCATTGAGAGAAAGGTCAAGTCATTGTTGAACAAGTTGACCTTGGAGATGTTCGAGCCTATTTCTAATGACATTTTGAAAATTGCTGATCAATCTAAGTGGGAGGAAGATGCAAAGAGTGTGAGGCAGGTTATCTCCTTGACATTTGCTAAAGCTACTGATGAGCCCTACTGGTCATCTATGTACGCACAATTATGTGCCAAGATGTGCACCGCAATCTCTGATGAGGTGAAGGACGTCAATATCACAAAGCAAGGACAGGTTGTCACAGGCGGTGACTTGGCCCGCAGAATCTTGTTGACCACTTGTCAAACCGAATATGAAAAGGGTTGGAACGATAAGTTGCCTACCGGCCCTGACGGCACACCTCTCGAGCCGGAAATGATGTCAGACGAGTACTACGTGTTGGCAGCAGCCAAGAGAAGGGGCCTTGGTTTGGTGAAGTTCATCGGCCACCTTTACATCTTGAACATGTTGAATGATCAAGTCATCTTGTTGTGTTTGAGAGATCAATCCAAGAACACGGTTGATCCGTCCGAAGAGAGTTTGGAGAGTTTGGCTCAACTCGTTGAGACCGTGGGTAAGAGATTGGAGGAGGGCAGCGACAAGACCAGGGGCGCCTTGGATATTGTTTTTACCAACATTCAGACTATCTTGGACAACTGCAAGCTTGGTTCAAGAATCAAGTTCATGTTGATGGACTTGCTAGACTTGAGATCTAACAAATGGGTTTCGAAGAAGGCGCAGACCGGTCCCAAGACAATTCAGGAGATTCATAACGATGCAGAGTTGAAGAGATTGGAGGACGAGAAGGCTGCTTTGGAGAAGAGAAGAAGAGGTGGCAGAGGTGGAGACTCAAGATCAAACTCCTCCAGGGGAGGCTCTAACTGGGGTTCTCAGCCTAAGAGAGTGGAGTCTAACTCCCGACTTGCACAGGTGAAGGATTCCAAGGGCTTTACTGCTGTATCTGGTGGTAGATCTCAGTCCAATAGACCAAACTCCAATGAATCTAGCTTTTCACCAAGAGAGAACTCTAAGAGAGCAGATTCTATACAATCCAGTGTTAACATGTTTGCGGCTCTAGGTGGTGATGATGATGACGGTAATGACGACGATGATGATGATGCGCCTGTCGAGGCTGAAGCTGGTGCTGATGCCAATGCTGAAAAGGAGTAAGTTTGTGTGCTCAGAATCATCTACCGACATTTTTACACTAATTGGCATTCCTTGCTGTGCTTCGGCGCTGCAAGCTTTACTAGAGAGCAAAGTAGCATATTTCCCGAACTCTGTATTATAGTTCCCTAAAATCACATCAGCTGACATTGCCGGCATGGCAATATATAGAAATTAACAATACGAATGTTTATCCCTCCGAACTGCTTTGTATATTGTTGTCTCATTTTGCTCTTCGGGAACTGCGCAAGGGCCACCTGCTCTGTATTGCAGTCTCTGACTCTGGGAGGCTCACCACACTGTTCTCAGCGCCAGCATCAAGTGGCTGACCTAGTTGGACTCCGTGAACAAGATTGGAGCACAGATGCTTTGTGGTGCCGAAAATGGAAACATTACAACCACACCAAAACATTTCATGCAACTCCTTCGAACTGCCTAGTGCGTTCTCGGAGTCAAGGCAGTTGGCCATTCTTCCTAGGAAAAGGGTAGCCAGCTCTAATACATACAATAGAAATTTAGTAGCCTCAAGTAAGACCCTCAGTACATGTAGCCGGAGGCTGAAGATAATGACAATTAGGACTTTACAAGCTAATGCCAACTTTATCGCCACAGTATGGTAAAGAAACTCGACTTCTTTTCTTGACGTCAAATAACCGAGTACATCCATCCTAGAACACATGCCCGAAGTAATTGAGTCGCCTCAATGCGTTGTTACAAAAGTTTGCAAATACGAATTTTTCGGTAGCGGGAGTTCCCGGTATCGAAAATTCTTTGACGGGAGCCTTTCAGGGTCCCCTTCTATCTATTTACTCTGACCACGCACCTATGTAATAATTGTCATTGGGATCGAGTTCGTCTACCACAGTAACCGGGATCAATTCATCCATTGGAGACAATATTGGAGACACAGGCTTCATCAAGGTATTCACCAACTCATCATCCAAGACTACCTCCACTTCTGGTTGCAGAAACTTTCTCTGCGACTCGGAAATATTTCTCGAGACATAGGATTTCATGATATCAACCTGGAAAATGGGATCCTTCAATAAATTGGTGACATCTTTCTTGGGTAGTTTAGCTATTCTCTCAATGCAGTTGGCTAAGGCCCTTTCTTGATCCATGGAAGCTGCCTTAGCGCCTTTATAAAGCGCGAGGGTTTTTATTAGTTGGCTCTTGTCACCCAGACAATATAAGCAAACAAATAATGTTAGTTGTTTGGCAATGTACACAAGCGCTTCCCCTCGCTTGAGAAGCAAGTATCCATAGTAAACTGAGAGAGACACAAAGTATTGTTCAGCACTTGTGTACTCCATGGCTATCGGTTTATAAATACCTTCTTCGTCAGAATGTAATGGCGCAGGACTAACGTCGCTATCATCCGAGACCATCTCGCGATGAACATATGATAGCAAACCAGAGCCACCGTGCTTGCTCAAATGACTCTCCGTTTTCAAAAAGTAGAGATCATTATCGCTGTCCACCTCCCAATGTTCGTCCTCGTGTTCGGTTTGTGGTGCCAATGGAGAGCTGTTAAGAGATACGGGAGAGCTGTCAGTAGCTTCGTGGTGGAGTTCAGTGGGAGATGGCGGGTTAACCACTTGAGCTGGTACTGGTCTTGTGGCAGGCATGTGTCTTAACGCGTCAAACAAGTTGAGATACAAGTCCGCGTTGTTGTGGTCAAAGATCCCAAATTTGGGCCGGCGAATGGCTTCCACAGCAGCCTCCAAGTGTGCGAGGCTAAGGCTATATGGTTCATTTGAAATGGAACAATCAAATTCTGACGATGAGAACAAGCTGCTGGTGATCTCAATGATGTTGACTGCATTTCGAGGATCCTCCGATTCCTTAACAATAAAAGAGAGACAATCGTCGCTAAATGAAAGGAATCTTAATCGATGAAGCGATTTGCGTCTTATGTTCTCGTGCAAGACAGCCTTTCGCGCGACCAAGATTGTCTCAGGTTCTGTCAACCCCCTCAATTCGAAAATTTGGCAACGTGACACGATAGCTTGGCGTAATCTTGCACGTGGATTCATGGTGGTGGCACCAATGAATACGAAATGACCAGATTCAATGAAGGGAAGAAGGTAATCCTGCTGAATTTTGGAAAAGCGGTGGATCTCATCGATGAATACCACAACCGCCAAGGGCAGCTCGCCATTCTGCTCTCGCTTGAAATTCTCAGTCTTTATCGCAGTCACGATTTCTCTAACCCTACTGATGCCCGCATCAGTTGCAGAAAGCTCCAAGAGGACATAGCCACATTGGTTAGCGATAATAGTGGCCAAAGTTGTCTTGCCCACGCCTGGCGGCCCGTATAGAACCATTGATGGGAGGTAACCCAACCTAAGGAAGTTTGTGATGGAACCCTCTTTCCCCACGAGATGTGTTTGACCGATGTACTCTCTGAGCAGACGTGGCCGAATGAGCTCGGCAAGTGGGAGCCGTGCCAATCTTAGGAGAGGATCCTCATCGTCGTCGGCGCCAGATGCATTCTCACCGCTTTCCGATGACGGCGTTTTCGGCTCCGCAGGCAAGCCAACTGCGTCCTCTTGGGTCACTTGCTCGTCGATCCGTATCTTACCACCCTGCTGAACATCGATATCTCCATTGCTCATGGCTTCAGGTCATCTTTATGAAAACACTGCTTAAGAGAACGTGATCGCGAAGCGAAATAATATTAATGTACATAATATACATATTCACCTTGGAAGGCGTGCATAGCACTATAGACTAAAAGGGTCGACCTTCATAATTTGTGAAGGTAACGATCGTCCCTTACTTCTTACGCTTATGAGCGTCTGTTGTGAGAGGCGAGCCAGTGCTCGAGTTGAGCGACGTGCTCACCTTCCTCTTCTTCGCACCCATGTCTGCTGCAGGATGCGTCGACGGCGATGCCAACGTAGCAGCATCGTTTGCTTGTCTCTGAGCGGCCAACTGCGCCTGGTTGTTGGCCGATACCATAAATAATTCCAACGCCTTTAGAGGCGAGCTGATTTGATTTTGATTCCCAAACATCATGAGTGACCGCATCAGGGACATGACGTCACCGATCTGCATCACTCTCATGGCAGTGCCATGGATGCCTGAGTTCTGTGCGTTGCTCACTGCGTCACTGCCAGCGATAGAGGAGAAGAAATCTCCGTTTTGGGCCTTACCCTCGTTGTACGCTCGCCAGTTGCGTTCCAAGAGAAGGAAGCTGATCGAGCTATGATAGTTGGCGCAGTTGCAGTCCACCCACTCTATACGCATGTCGCGGTTCATGCACACGCGGATGGAACCAAAGACTTGGGCTGTAGATCCGTCAGCGTAAAAGTAGGACATGTGCAAGCGGGATATTATGAAAATTGAGCCGTTATTCATGACCTGAAACTTCAACCCCGGCAACGAGATGCTGAATTTGGAGATGTTGCCTGCGGTAACATTGGCGAGGAAGAAGCGCGGGGCGGTTGCAGTGGTGAGCTCGAACTGGCGCGGACCCACAGGCTTGCTGCCGCCATAGTACTTGCCATTGGCATCGGCACCAGGTGAGTTGGGCAGCATCACTGGGGCGGTGGAGAAGCGAAGCACTGTGGTGGGCACAGAGTACATCTGCACTATTCGAATCCAATAGTCAATGTTCGACAAGTACTCGATGGACTCGTTGGATATTTGGTCGATGATGTCGAGAAACCGGAGCGCAGCAGTGTAGCCGAGGTTGCGCTTATATATCTTGAGTTCCTGCTCCAGAAGGGGGTTGTTGGGGCCCACAGGGGCCTTTTGCGCCATCGGTGATTGCATGGGCTGCGGGATCTGCATCATGTTGTTTTTCTGCTGTGGGAGCGGCTGCGGCTGCACCAGCATGGGGCCAGCACGCTGCTGCTGCGCCTGCTGAGGGCCCTTCTGAGCCATGGGCCCCATCATGTTGGGGTTGACCTTCTGACCCTGCTGCTGCATGCGCTGCTGCGCCTGCTGGTTCATAGGCCCCGAAAACTGGGGCTGCATGGACGGCTGCGCCTGGTTGCCCATCTGAGGCGTATGCCCTTGTGAGTTGCCGGCACTGGGGGTCCCGCCTGCGGCCGCAGCCATGGGCACCTGCTGCTGGCTGTACGGGGGTTTTTGGCCGGGCGCCATCTGCATTCCCGGGCGCAGAACCAGCGCCCGTTGCTGCTGCTGCTGCATCATCTGCGGGTTCATGCGCGCCATCCCCATCTGCCCATTCATGGGCGCGCCCGCCCGGGGCTGCATCTGCAGCGCGGGTTGTCCCGGCTGTGCTTGGTGTTGTGGGTTCGGCAGCAGCTGCGGCTGCTGCGGCTGGTACGGCATTATCTGCGCATTGCCAAAGAGTTGCTGTGGCTGCTGCTGTTGTGGCTGCTGCTGTTGCTGCTGCTGCGGTATGTAGTTCTGGTTCTGCATCATCGCTAGAGCCTGGCTATTGTTCAAGCCCGCCATGTTCATGCCCATGTTCATCATGTTGATGTTGCTGTTCATCGCAACCCGGACAGTCTGGGGGGCAGCACGGCTTCGCCAGCGACGGTAGAAGCAGGGCTCGCCAGGTGAAGATTTCCGCCGGCGGTGGAGGTGTCCTGCGGCAAGAGATGGACGCTGCGGCCGCTAGTGCGCTCCTTGCGTGCTGGGGCTCGGTGCCACGGCGTTCTCACGACGGTTTATGGATCAACCAGCCCTCGGTAGTCCGCCCAGCTTAGCCTGTTGTTGCCGCACGGCAGGGAGATTGACGTCGCAGACGTCGTGCGTGTACCGGAATGGGCCGAAGAAGGGCGGACGGCACGAGATCAGGGCACCCTGGCTCGTGACAGCGGGAAAAGCACTCACAGGGTCCCGCTCGCAGTGCGTCCGTGGATCTGGCCTCTTCTTGTTCCGGTTCTGGCCTCCGGACTGAGCTCGAGGGGCACATCTGCGCAGACGACCCGTCAATGTGCAGGACTAATCAGCCAGTAAGCCCCAAATCACTTTCGTGCAGGCCACTGGCTCTGCGATGGTCCACCAGGTGCAGGATGCCGTCTACGTACACCTGCTGACACTGTCGGGCAGCACGACAATGAGGGACACGACGAGGTCATTCTACAATTGCATGGGGAGAGACGCCGTGAGTTGTTTCCTTGGATTGTTTGGAGATGGTGCTTAGGAATGTTGTTGTAGATAAGTAATATCGCACTGGAATGCGAAATACACTCCAGCAGTCACACTGCCAAGCACCGATATAAACTGTGAGTTTAAGCGGCCAATTCAAACGACTATTTACCGGTTTGCCAACTGCAAAGCTTCGCAATGTCGCCCACGGCCCTTCATCGGCGAGTACGGCGTCCTTCAAGGAATTGTAGTATGATGAAACTAGCTCGTGCTCTGAGCTACACAAGGCGCATCAGTTGATTCGCCGAATAGCCTAATCTTGTCATGGTAACAAACCCCTATTTGCCATGAACTCTGTAATGCATGCATGTTATTCTAGGTTAGCGGCGGAGGATCTTTGAAAGTCTGCTTGGCCAACAGAACGACGCAGTGTTCGCCTGCTGCTCGAATGCAAGTTTTACCCGCTCCTCAGCGCTGCCTGATATGAAACTCTTGGGATGGTGCAGCGTGTCTGTGACTCGCTGGCACCGTGCCCCCCGCGATCCACGCCACGCTACACCAGAGGACTCGTTGCATACGCGAGGGCCGTCTGGTCGCGCGAATCGACGTAGCGTACCAACGCAGGATGGCTGAGCATGGGCCGGCGCGGCTTAAGCGTGTGCTTGGGCTCCGCTGTACCGTCCGCGGAGGCGACGCTGCGAGTCTTGGTGGCGCGCCGCTTGAGGAGCTTGTTGAGGGTATCCTGCTTCTCCTCCTCGAGCACCTTGTTCTTGTAGTGCGCGCGCCGGCGCGCGCTTTCAGCCTTGCGCAACGCCGCCTCCTCCTCAGTCTCCTTCTTCTTGGGCCGGGCGCTGGGCCCTTTGAGCTCAAGGTACTCGCTGCCCATCGGCGTGGACCCGCCCGCCTCAGGCTCGACCAGCTCCTCCAACATCCGGGCGCGCTGGCGCTCCGTCATCTTGGACACATCGTTGGGGTTGTACTCCGTCTCCTCGTCGGTGAGTGCCAAGTCGGGGTCGATGTCTGTGGGACGCGACCGCTCACGCAGCCGCCGCTTGCTCTGCTGCACGGGCGTCGAGGACCCAGACTCGCCGTCGTCGTCCTCATCCTCCTCGTAGAAGGTCAATTGCCGCTTGCGGGTCTCACGGCGCGGAGTCGGCTTGGCGGCGGCCGCCGTCTTGGCGGCAGCGTTGGCCGCCGCAGTGCGCGCCGACGTGCGTGTAGGCTGACCCCGCCTCGGTGGTGGCGGCGCCTCGTACTCCTCGCGCAACTCGAGGTCGTCGTCATCGTCGTCGTCGGCCGGCAAATTGTCCTCCTCGTCGGTGGTGGCCACGCCCACGTCGTCCTCGACTTCGTCGTCGAGCTCTTCCTCAGAGCCCTCGAGGTTGGCCATGGACGACGAGTCCTCCAGGTAGTCCTCCTCCTCGCTGTCGTGTATTACTGGCGGCATGGGAGGATGTGGAGAGAAAGAAAGCGATGGGTGAGGCTCGAGAGTGCACACTGTGTGCAGTGCACGAGCATCAGCGGTTCCGTCTGGGACCAGCTGCTGCGACGCTGGCCCGTCGGCAGACGCCGGACTCAAGCTGGCACCAGCAGACGCCAACTACGCGGCGCACGTTCAATCGTGTCGTGTTAAATCTATGCTGGGCCTGTCGCAGCTCCCAGACTAGCACCCGGTGCAGACGCAGTCGTGAGACGAGCAGAAGCCGACCTGGCGCCGGGCCAGAAAACTGAGGGCTCCAGCTCTCCATTATACCTGTCCTGACATGTACAAGCCCTTGATGCCGCGGACCTCGTTCTTGGCGTCGATGGCCAAGTTGCGGCGCTTGCCCTCGGCCACCTCCCGCGAAAACAACTCGTTGTAGTTGAAGTACACCATGTCCGACTTGTTCTGCAACCCCCGCACCCGCACGCTCACGTCGGTGTAGTGTGGGATCTCGCTGATGGAGTAGGCGGTGCACTCGCGCAACTTGTCCAGAAGCGCTGCCAACCGTCCCTGGAGGCGGCCCTGGCCCAAGCGGTCGCGCGCCTGCTGCTCCTCGTCGACCTCCTCCGCGCTCTTCTCGGCGGAGTCCTCGAGCCACGAGTCGGGCGTCTGGCAGACGGCGTCCGCCTGCCAGCGGCCGTCCTTGCCGATGGCCACGATGGGGATGTGCGCCACGCGCCCAATCAACCCCAAATAGCAGTCGCGGAGCTTGCCGCGGAAGTGCTCCAAGTAGTCGAGCCGGCGCTCGTTGCGGGTGGCCAACAACGGGCGGAGCACCACGAGGCCAACGAGGTACGCCAACGCAACGGCCCAGCCCGAGCCGTGCATGAGCCGAAGAACGTACACAAAGAGCGACAGCCGCCCGCGGCGCACGCTGTACGCGCTCGGGTCGTACGCCACTTCGGGCACGGTGAGAAGAGGCACGCTCATTGAAGAAGACATTCGCAGACCGAGGCCTTGACCCCACAAATGGTCACGTGACAACCGGTCGGCGAGCGCCGGCTGCCAAAGAGCAGCTTCTTTTGCCAATGAGGCGAAGTTTGATGCGGAGCTTCTTCGGCAACGTGTAGATCCCGTTGGAAGTGCTTCTGTCTACTCAGGCCCCGTGAGGTCGTCTCTTGTATGTACAGGCTAGGTGATGATATCGCCTACGCTGGCCACGTAGGGCTTGGTGTGCTGGCGGGCGGGCGCCTGCTGCTTGTTGGGACGACGCGGTGGCTTCGACCCATGCTGCAGCCGCGGGCTTCGGCTCAGAGGCGGCTGTGCAACTTGCGACGGCGGTGCGGGTATCTTAGCTGGCACGGACTGAATTGGCGGCAGCTTTTGCAGCAGCGTCGGTCCCAAGGCTTTAGAGCGCCGCTCCACGCCAGGCGGCGGTGCCTGGCTCCTCTCCTCCATTATCATCTCCTGCCGCTGCTGGCGGCGCCGCTCCTGCCGCTGGGCGAGGGCGGCCTCGTCAGCCTCTGACGGCACCCACCGCAGCTTGAGTATGCGGCGGATGGCCTCGGGCAGCACCTTGAAGCGGTCAGCAATGTCCACCGTGCGGAGCTGCGGCGCCTGCTCCTTGAGCGAGCGCACGTCCGCGATCTGCTGCCGCGAGAGCCGCTTTGTTGGCGCCCACGCGCCGTATCGCTGGCGCAAAGAGTCTTCGCGCTTGCGCCACTCGGGCTGCGCGTGCTTGGCCACCTGCTGCTGCCGGGGTAGAAGCGACGCTGCCACCGTGCTGCGCCAGCGCACCATGCGGGCGGCAAACATGCTGCTGTGAAGCGGGCAGCTTGGCGATGCGATGAGATAAACTGCCTGCAGGTCCCATCTTGTACAGGATGCAAGCATTGGCGCTGATTCGGCAAACAAGCACAGCATGAACTTCATCAGGCGGTTGCTTCTGACGCTGAGCACAGACGAGGTGGCGGCGCTCCCGTCGGGGCGGCTCTCGCTCACGCGGCTGCCGGCGTCGCCCAAGGGCGAGCGCGAGTGCCTCTTCAACGACGCCCTGGCGGTGATACGCCGCACCACGGCGCCGTTCCACTACCACCTCTGCATCGCCAAGGCCAAGATCGAGACCGAGGCCATGCGCGGCGGGCTGGCATTTGGCGACAGCGACCTGCTGGACGACGACGACGACGACGCCCATCACTCGCTCAGCGACCTCAACCTTGCCCACCAGCAGGGCGAGGAATGGGCGTTTGCCGTGGTGCCCGACCTCAACCTCCACGTGGAGGACCGCGTCGACGGCAGCCGCGCCGTGTTGTGGAAGGACCTCAAGGGTGACGCCGGCGACATGTTTGAGTTTGTCATCGACGAGGACACCAAGAACTCCGACATGGACCACTTCCTTCTCTCCCTTTACCGGTGCCTCTACGAGGCCAAGTACCACACCTCGGCCGCTGGCTTCACCACGATGGAGCAGGTGGCCGAGTTCATCCACGACCCCAAACCGGCACTGTTTTCCATCGACGACTTGAAGGGCGACATCCTCAGTGCCACCGCTTATGGTGGGTCCGGCACCGGCACCGGTTCCGACCTGGAGGACTTTCAGGACGCCTCAGCCCTGCTGCCGCGTGGCCGGGGCTGATGCTGTGAGCACCGTGCGGGCACAGTGCCTGAATTCTTCTTAGCCACCTCGGCGTTGCTACTTTGGTACCCGGGGCCAGTACCGCGGCAGCGTTGCGCCCTCCAGTGGCTCCCCGACCAAAGAGGCGGTGGCCGTTGCTGAGCCGCTGCGGGCTCGTGCCGCGCCGCGACGTCGTTGCCGCGCGGCCGCCTCTAAGGCCGTGGCGAGGTCTACAGCCGCGGTCGTGACTCATTTATTGCTGTCTACCAGAACCGGAACGTGCTCTTCATCTCATCCCACCACACCACGCGGAAGGCGTTGGCGCGGTGGAGGCGCGTGGGCCGGTACGACGCCGCGTGCGCAGTGCGCGTGAGCGGCTTGTCGTGGAGCGGAATACGGTTGATACGGTGGTGGATCCGCGTGACCCACCGGTGGAACCCGGGCGAGTCCATGAGGAGCCGGTAAAGCACCTCGGCCACCGACTGCGGCGGAGGGCGAGCCATGGCTAACTAAAGCCGCGCAGCCGCTCATGGGCCCGCGGTCGTGCGCGCCCCACGTTGACTTTTCACCGCGAGCGCACGGCCAGCGGCACCAGCATGATTAACGACGATCAGTTGAACACGATTGCCGTGGGGTTTGGCCTCGCGCTGGTAGTGTTGATCTTGGTGTACCACGCCATCTCCACTAACGTGGCGGCGTTGGACGCGCGTCCCAAGCTGGAGTAAGTAGCATAATAGACGTCAAACGGGATGGTGTAGACGTGGCATTTCGTTTTTTGCGACGAAGCCGGCCACCGGGCGGTATCGGCGCCGCTACGTGCGGTATCGGCTGCCGGCTACGTGCGAGAAGCATGCCAGCCGCTAGTGTTGGGCGCGAGGTGCCAGCGCCGGACGATCGGCGCTTGTCGGCGCCGCGTGCCCGCGCCGCTACCGGCGCCTCTGCAGTGTCCTGGAGGCTACAATCTGGAGCATGTAACGTGCGCATGCACCTTACGGATCTGGAGGGTGCCATTGCGGAGACTATTGTGAGGCACTCCGATGGTGAGTATGCACTCTGCGCGTGGAAGTGCGGTATTGGGGCTGGCACGTAGTAAGCCCCGCTGCCAGCCAACGCTGTCACAACTGAGCGCGTGGCCACATCCCCCCCGCTGGAGCCCTCCCCGCCGAAACTCTCCCCGCCAAAGGGAACTTGGCATATTCCGGCAGCCAGGCCCCGTCATTACGCACCTGGTGTGATCGGGCAAAAACAAGCGGACTCCTAGGGCCAGCTGCATGGTTAGAGGCCTGGTACCAAAACGTGAAAAAATATCGCGGTCGGGGGAGGTAACCACGCCTAAAACAGAAAGTTTTCTGGTAGCCTCCACCGCAGCCACAGGGGTCCACTCAAGCGGCGGGGACCAGTAACCGCAACAGTGCTTTTCTTGGACTAGATGCTAAAGTTAACTAGGTTTGCGGTCGCAACCCCAACCCCATCGGGTTGAAGGGCCACGATAATATGCATTGTCGCCTAGGGCCCCGTTACCGGCAACGGTGCATCGTGCATCTGCAGAGGAGAACGGGTATTTGTGATTGCCCGCAGGATGCAGCGTGGGGGTGGGCGCTTGCGCGTGCGATGCCTGGGGGATGCCTTGGGGGCAGCCTCGCTACCTGCAGCAGCGGAATATAGGCCTGCAGGGAGCTACCCCGAATCGGGCAAGCCTGCATGTATCGCCGGGGGTGACTCGGTAACAAGGTCGTGAACAAAGGCAAGTGCGTTTGCTGCGCGCGATTCAACGGTGAGGCGTCCACCCCGACATGAACACCGGAAGGTTGGCCCCGCACAACCGTCGCGGACTGCCAAACTCTACTGCTCCTCGGCGCCTCGGAAGCCCCCAGCCCTTCCACAGATCCTCAATGACAGCACGGGGGCGCAAAAACTATATGCAACTCCGTAACGGTTATCCGTTATCAGGGGCTTGGGCGCAGCAAGAAACAGCCATAGTTGGGCGTCGCAGGCGAAAAATTCTCTGGCAATGAATATTTTTTTTGGTTTGCGATCTGCGTGCAGGCTGCTTTCCCACACAATGCACCATCTTGATATCAATTATTTTTTGCACTGGTACAGCCCTACACCAGCCGGCCCCCTCCCCCAGGTTTAAATATATATACAACCCCACACCCCGCCAGCCCGCCACATTTATCCTCCATCAACCCTCCTGTCACAAATACCCGCTGGCACCAGTCAGTGCAGCATTTACTTTTCCTCCTACTTCCACAGCTCCATACACACTCTTCACTTACACATTGTCGGTGCTCGTTTCTGGGATGACCCTCCACAGCTATCGCTTTAAGGAGGACGTCCCCACCCTCCAGGAGGTGATAGAAGAGGACGCCAGTCTGTGCTACAACGGGCCCTACAACCTCGACCTGTTCAAGAAGTACCTTGTCCAGACCCACTGCTTTGAGAACTATCTCTTTTCCTCCAAGGTAAACCAGTACCTTCTGCTCAGCCACCCGGAGGACAAGCAGCTCTTGTGGGACAAGATCACCGACGAGTTCCTCGACGAGGAGCTGGCCAACGAAATCAACTTGCCCTTCAGCATCAAGGTAAACCTTCTCATCAACAAGGATGGCCAGGACCACAAGCTCCCCGAGCTCGAGTACCTCCTCAAAGCCAAGAAGATAATCTTTGAGCTCCTCTTGGACCTGTACCACGAGTTCGCCAAGCAGGTGAAGAAGAGCTCGCGCGCGTGTTCGTCGACACGGCGCCCCTCCAGCATTCCCCCGGAGTACCCGCTGCTGCCGCCGCCCGACTACAGTGAGCGGTTTCTCAGCGGAGGCAACCTGGGCAACGTCATTACTGCGTGCGGCCACATAGACGCCATGTACAGCCCCAACAGCATCGAAGACGAGAAGCGCAGCGCGTCAGTGCTGGGCTCGTCCCGCGGCTCTAGCATTGGTCTGATTGTGGACTCGTTGAAGAACAGCGACCACTTGAGCTGGAAAAAGTCCATCAAGAAGCTCAAGATCAGACGCAGCCTGAACGATAACGACTTATGATAGATTATAGATGTACAATAGCATAACGATTATGACGAGCGTAGCATCGAGCAGCATCGGCGACGGGTCTACGGCGCCGGCAGCGGTGGTGCCGGTGAAACAGGATCGTGTCAAGCGAATAATAAAACGGCAGGCTTGTGCTGCACCCAGCCCCGAGTATGCATGCAGTCTGCAGGAGCATAACGGCTGGCGCGTCGCGGTAGTGTGCAAGTCCCCGCGCGCACGGGGACAAACTGTGGCGTGGAGTGACCGGCTGCATATCCATTTACGGCCAGTGTGCAGGTCGTGCTTGCTGCCGGTGCTCCATTTGGAGCGGTGCAGAACCGATAAATTCCCTCACCGTGCTGGAAGCGCTTACGGTTGCGCCAGCGTGGACGACTACACGGGTAGGAATACCAGCCTGCGCCATATTGGCCATTTGGCGCCGGCAGAATGTCCCTGTTATCGAATGCATGAGTTCTATTATCGCACTATCTTATTATTTCAATTACGCAGCAAGTGTCGTGCAAGAATCCTACCCGACCGATCCCCACACTATCCGAGGCACATGTTGCTGAGCCGTTATCTTTGTTGTGGTTTACGCTGCGCGTGTATGCACGCGCCATGCAGCCGGGCTCGGGGTGCCTGAAACGCTCCGCACCAGCTGCTCTGCACCAGGCACGGACTGCTACTTCCCCTCCCCCGGTCGTGGCTGGGCCTGACAGCTTCCCCACATCTCCTATATTCTCCGCACCGCTGCTGCTGCTAATGGGCACCACCCCGCCAAGCACGTAGCCTTCTCTGCACGAGTGGTGGTGACCACTCCATCCCTGGCATAGCACGCGGACCGCCACCTTTGCTCCGAGATAAAGGCTATGGAATTGCCACAGTTTGAGCCCGGCTATGCTAGCTGATAACGGGGTCCGTGCTGAGGCGCACTTAGGCAGACTGCGAGTTACAGCATCGCTTATACGTAGGATTACTCAGGGCGCGACCTGCTGCAGGTGCCAAACCCGACCGCCCACCCCACGAAGCCCTCGGCACGGCC
Source organism: [Candida] ascalaphidarum (assembly GCA_030674335.1). Taxonomy (NCBI): domain Eukaryota; kingdom Fungi; phylum Ascomycota; class Pichiomycetes; order Serinales; family Debaryomycetaceae; species [Candida] ascalaphidarum. The sequence continues at coordinate 182,400 of JAKTYC010000008.1, forward strand.
GGGGCAAATCCGGGGGGTGATGTCATCAATGCTCTTCGCAGCGCGATGAGCGCGAGCCCAAGAACCACAGTCCACAGCGCCCTCTGTCTGCACGTGCTGTGTGCGTGCACGGCCGCCGTGGGCGTGGTTCCTGGGGCCCCTACACACGATGCGGTGTGCTATTACTACCTAGCAGCCTGCTACCCAGTTAGCGCCCGCCGTCCGTGCCCTGCATGCGCTGCTTGAGCTGGCGCATCTCATTCTCTGACTTTTCGCTCGACTTCTCAATGATCAAGTTGCGGAGAAGCTTGTTCTCCAACTCCAAGTGCTGGATCTTGTGTTCGTAGCTCTTGATCAGGTCGTTCAAGGAGTCGATGCGGTCCTCCATCTGCTTCTCCTTGAGCTTCTTCTTGATGCGGAACCGTGCCAGCGCCGCCGTGTTGCGGCGCCGCTTGTCGAGCTCGCTCGAGTTCTTGTCGTCCTGGTACGACAGCAGCAGCAGCTCGGGCGACTGGTCGAGCTCGTTGTGCTGCCGCACCGGCGTGTACAGGCCGAACATCGGCCGCTGGCTGTCCCCGAACCGCGACGGGCCCGCCGCCGGCTCTTGGCGCAAGTTCTGCTGATGCTGGGCCACAAGGGCGCTGAGAAGATCGATCTGGCTCTGGTTGAGGCCCACGCTCTCCAACGACGACTTTGCGCCCGGCGGCACTGGGAACTTGGGCAAGCTGTCGATGTTGATCAGGTTGACGCCGCCCACAAGGTCGAGGCCGCTGGCAGGGTCGATGCCGGCGCCGTCGTCAAAGCTGTCGCGGCCAAACGGCACGCCGCGGCCGTAGCCGTCCTGTGGCACGAGCGGGTGCGGCACCTCGTCGGCGCCGTCGCGCGCGTACGCTGACGGCATGCCGTCAAGAGTGTGGTTCTCGGGCGGTGTGGCGTCGTTGGAGCGCATGTCGGGCAGGCTGTCTTGAGGCTTCTCCTCGTCGGGGAACACGAAGCTGTCGTCCGCGAATGCAGCAAGGTCGAGCAGAAGCTGCCCGTCCATGTCGAGGTTGGGGGTCATGTCAGCATAGTCGCCGGCCAGAGCCGAGCTGCTGCGACCGCTATTGATGAAGTTGTCGATGTACACCAACTGCTCGATGAGGGCATTGGATGTCTTGTCGGGGTTCATCGGTGCTCACGCCGCAGGCTTGCGCAGTTTGGTCTATTTCCCTGGGCCGTTTGCTCTTCCTACACGGCGGTGTTGCTGCTTTAGTATAGTAGCAGCTTCATTGCCTAACTTCACGTGACAAGAACCCCGTCCTGCAGGCCGAGAAGCCACCTTTGGTCAGCGCGGCTCCACGACCGCACGGAACCCGCGGTGGCCGCGCTGGGCCCCGCCTGCGCGCCGGGCGTGCCGCGGCGCCTACACTGCGTTTGTTGTCGTACATTCGTGGCATGCGCCGGGCATACCTAAAGTCACGTGCGGTGGCGTGTATACAGGAGTGGCATCCCGCCTGCTCACAGCCTGAGAAGCAGCTCTTTAAACTCCTTCTGCAACGGCGACTGCTGCACCACGCGCAAGCGGTACTCGGCAAACGTCTTGAACGAGTTACCGCTGGTGGGCTTCCACTTTCTGATCGCCTGCGCCGCCGCCTCGGAAAAGTTCTTCATCATGCTCATCGCTGTCTGGGGTGTGGAAAATGTCCCTCGTGCATGTGGGACCGCTGGGCTTATATACTGCCGCCATAGGGCCGGCGATAGCGCGATTCGCAACGGTTTGTCCCGCCAGCCTGCAGACAGCGCGATCACCTCATCCGCCGGAGGAAAGGAACGCGGCTGGAAACGGTGGCCCCATGTTCCGTGCGGGGTTGCTGCCCATGAGTAGTGGCTCCCGCACGGTGCCTCTTTGTAGAGCCTCCTCTGCCTGCAGCCCGTGTCACCGATGGCGCTCTAAGGTTAATCGTACCTGCAGGAGACCTATACCGGGTGCCTTTTCACCGCTGGTGTCACCCGCGGATGTAACGTCGTAGGCGGGCCTGGTGGGCGCTACATTGTCACTCTTGGCACCACGCACAAGAACCTACGTCAGCGCGGCGGGACGCAGCGGCGTGCCGGCCCAATTAGAGCCAGCTGATAAGCGCCCGCGGAGCTTAAATTCCGCCCCGTCCTGTGACTCACGCGCGGCCCGCGCGCACTGCGACCTGCCTCGGGGCGCACGACCGCGGCGGTACGTATCCGCGCTTTCGGCGTCGGAGTAGTGCTCTCCACATCGCAGCGACGTTGCCTGCACCGAGGCGTTGCGCAATAATCTCCTTATCTACGCTCCTGAGTATATAAGTGCGAAATTTCAGCGTGCGAGCGGCGTGTATTTTTGTGCATCCCCCGCCCATTTGCTGCAGCCGCACCGTCACCTCCGTGCCTGTTGAGAACTCAATTCCTCCCTCCCGCGCCGCGCAATTGACTGCTTATCCGCCAGCGCCATGACGGAACACAAGATCAACAAGATGCGCCGGGACTCGACCATCCTTGGCCCCATGAACAAGATCTTGGTGGCCAACCGTGGCGAGATCCCCATCAGAATTTTCAGAACCGCCCACGAGTTGTCCATGCAGACTGTGGCCATCTACTCGCACGAGGACCGCCTCTCCATGCACAGATTGAAGGCCGACGAGTCCTACGTGATTGGCCAGAAGGGGCAGTTCCTGCCCGTGCAAGCGTATTTGCAGATTGACGAGATCATCAAGATCGCCAAGAAGCACAATGTCAACATGATCCACCCGGGTTACGGCTTCTTGTCGGAGAACTCTGAGTTTGCCAGAAAAGTGGAGGAGAGCGGCATCGCCTGGATCGGTCCCAGCTACAAGACCATTGACGCCGTTGGCGACAAGGTCAGCGCCAGAACCTTGGCTTTGAAGTGCGATGTTCCGGTGGTGCCCGGCACTCCGGGCCCAATTGACGATGTCGAGGACGCCAAGAAGTTTGTTGAGAAACACGGCTTCCCCGTCATCATCAAGGCCGCCTTTGGCGGCGGTGGCAGAGGCATGAGAGTGGTCAGAGAGGGTGACGACATTGCCGATGCCTTCCAGAGAGCCGCTTCCGAGGCCAAGACGGCCTTTGGTAACGGTACCGTTTTCATTGAGAGATTCTTGGACAAACCCAAGCACATCGAGGTCCAGTTGTTGGCCGACGGGTACGGAAACGTCATCCACTTGTTCGAGAGAGACTGTTCCGTGCAAAGAAGACACCAGAAGGTGGTTGAGATTGCCCCCGCCAAGAATTTGCCCAGAAGCGTCAGGGACGCCATCTTGACCGACGCTGTCAAGTTGGCTCGTGAAGCCAACTACAGAAACGCTGGTACCGCTGAGTTCTTGGTTGACGAGCAGAACAGGCACTACTTTATCGAGATCAACCCCAGAATCCAAGTGGAGCACACCATCACCGAAGAGATTACCGGTGTCGACATTGTCGCTGCCCAGATCCAGATTGCTGCTGGTGCTTCCTTGCAGCAGTTGGGCTTGTTGCAGGACAAGATTACCACCCGCGGTTTCGCCATCCAGTGCAGAATCACCACCGAGGACCCATCCAAGAACTTCCAGCCCGACACCGGCAAGATCGAGGTGTACAGGTCGAGTGGTGGTAACGGTGTTAGATTGGACGGTGGAAATGGCTTTGCTGGCGCTGTCATCTCCCCTCACTACGACTCCATGTTGGTTAAGTGTTCTTGCTCTGGTTCCACCTACGAGATTGCCCGCAGGAAGATGTTGAGATCATTGGTTGAGTTTAGAATCAGAGGTGTCAAGACTAACATTCCCTTCCTCTTGGCCTTGTTAACCCACGAAGTCTTCATCGCCAGCGACTGCTGGACCACTTTCATTGATGACACTCCCGAATTGTTCCAAATGATTAGCTCCCAGAACAGAGCTACCAAGTTGTTGAACTACCTTGGTGACACCATTGTCAACGGCTCCTCTATCAAGGGCCAGATTGGCGAGCCCAAGTTACTGACGGAGGCGTTGATCCCAGAATTGACCGACGCCAAGACTGGAATTGTGATTGACCCCACTACCACTCAGCCACCCAGAGGTTGGAGACAGGTGTTGTTGGAGGAGGGCCCCCTGGCTTTTGCCAAGAAGGTCAGAAACTTCAAGGGCACCTTGCTTATGGACACTACCTGGAGAGATGCTCACCAGTCCTTATTGGCAACCAGAGTCAGAACCATTGACTTGGCTAACATTGCTCCCACTACAGCCATTGCCTTGTCAGGCTGCTTTGCCTTGGAATGTTGGGGTGGTGCCACGTTTGACGTGGCCATGAGATTCTTGTACGAGGACCCTTGGGCCAGATTGAGAACCTTGAGGAAGTTGGTTCCCAACATCCCCTTCCAGATGTTGTTGAGGGGCGCCAACGGTGTTGCCTACTCCTCGTTGCCTGACAATGCCATCGACCACTTTGTCAAGCAGGCAAAGGACAATGGTGTTGACATCTTTAGAGTATTCGATGCCTTGAACGACCTTGAGCAATTGAAGGTGGGCGTCGACGCTGTGAAGAAGGCTGGTGGTGTCGTTGAGGCTACCGTGTGCTACAGTGGTGACATGTTGACTCCCGGTAAGAAGTACAACTTGGACTACTACTTGAAGGTGACCGATGAGATTGTTGCCATGGGCACCCACTTTTTGGGTATCAAGGACATGGCGGGCACGTTGAAGCCGCACGCTGCCAAGCTCTTGATTGGTGCCATTCGCGAGAAGTACCCCGACTTGCCCATCCACGTGCACACTCACGACTCTGCCGGTACTGGTGTCGCCAGCATGACTGCGGCTGCGAAAGCCGGCGCGGATGTCGTTGACGCTGCCTCCAACTCTATGTCAGGTATGACCTCTCAGCCGTCCATCAACGCTATTTTGGCCTCGTTCGAGGGCGACATTGAGAGTGGCTTGGACGACGGGTTGGTGAGACAGTTGGACAACTACTGGGCTCAGATGCGGTTGTTGTACTCGTGCTTCGAGGCCGACTTGAAGGGCCCCGATCCCGAGGTTTACCAGCACGAGATACCTGGAGGTCAGTTGACCAACTTGTTGTTCCAGGCTCAGCAATTGGGCTTGGGTACTCGGTGGTTGCAGACCAAGGAGACGTACAAGATTGCCAACTACTTGTTGGGCGACATTGTCAAGGTGACACCCACGTCGAAGGTGGTGGGCGACTTGGCGCAGTTTATGGTGTCGAACAACTTGACAGAAGAGGACGTGCGCAAGTTGGCGGCGGAGCTTGACTTCCCCGACTCAGTGTTGGACTTTATGGAGGGATTGATGGGCACACCGTACGGCGGGTTCCCCGAGCCGTTGAGAACGAACATGTTGGGCACCAAGCGGGCCAAGTTGAACGGCCGTCCCGGCTTGAGCTTGCCACCGATTGATTTCGACAAGGTGCGGGCTGAGTTGAAGTCCAAGTACAGCTCTGTGAGCGAGTGCAACGTGGCATCCTACATCATGTACCCCAAGGTGTTTGAGGAGTACAAGCGGGTGACGGAGAAGTTTGGCGACTTGTCTGTGTTGCCCACGCGCCACTTCTTGACGCCGAGCCGCATCAACGACGAGATTGTGGTGGACATTGAGCAGGGCAAGACGTTGATCATCCGGTTGTTGGCCATTGGCGAGATCAGCCAGCAGACGGGCACGCGCGAGGTGTTCTTTGAGTTGAACGGAGAGATGCGGTCGGTGACGGTGGACGACAAGAAGGTGGCGATCGAGACCAAGACGCGCCCCAAGGCCGCGCAGCCCAACGAGGTGGGCGCGCCCATGGCGGGCGTCGTGATTGAGGTGCGCGCCAAGAGCGGCACCGAGGTGAAGAAGGGCGACCCCATTGCCGTGTTGAGCGCGATGAAGATGGAGATGGTGATCAGTGCCCCCGTGTCTGGTAAGGTGGACGCCATATTGGTCAAGGAGGGCGACTCGGTCGACGCCAACGACATGATCACCTCGATCACGAAGTGATAGACTTATTTATTTATTCTGTGTGCTCTGACTGTAGACTCCCCGCGGCGCCGGCGCCGCTACGGGCGGGCGGCCCGCCGCCGCTTCGGCAACCCAAGCTCCCGCTGCCGCCGCGCCGCGAGCAGCCGCTTGCGGTCGTCGCCGGCACGCACGTCGGCGTCGCGGGTCGCGAGGCGCGCCGCCAACTCGTCGCGCTCGGCCTCGAGCCGCTGGAGCTGCGCCGCGAGCTCCCGCTCCCGCGCAAGCTTGGCCCCCGCCGCCGACTCCTCCTCGTTCACGCTGCCGTCCCACTTGGGGTTCTGGAGGATCTCCTGGGTGTAGTTGGCCTGGTTGAGGATGCGGATCCACTGGCTGAGAAGCTTGTTGGTGTGCTCGATGGAGTCGTTCGACACCGCAATGTTCTGTGCCGTGACCCCCACCGTGCTGACGAGCTTCGCCACCACGCTGTTGACGCGCGTGAGCTGCTCGAGCTCCTTCTCGAGCGCGAGCTGCCGCGACATGCTGCTGCTGCCGCCGCGCGCGGTGTTTTGATGGCGGCGGTGCGCGCACGACGCGTCCCCATCGCGGCGGGCCGGGGCGCGGCAGCGGCCATGGAGGAGCCGCCGGCGGAACTCCCCCACCGGTGGGAGATAGAGCTTGAGTTTGTGCAGTCGCTCGCCAACATCCAGTACCTCAACTATCTTGCCCAGAATGACTACCTCAACAAGCCTGAGTTTCTCAATTACTTGAGCTACCTCAGCTACTGGCGGCAGCCCGAGTACGCCAAGTACCTCGTCTATCCCAACTGCTTGCACATCCTCGAGCTCTTGCGGAGCGAGGAGTTCCGGCGCAACATCGTCAACCCCGAGTTTGCCAGCCAGGTGATGAACGACATGGTGCAGCGGTGGCAGCGCGACGAGGACGGTCCTGCGAGCTCCAAGCCGGGCGACACCCCGGCCCAGCCGCAGCCCGGTCTGGCAGAGGGCGTGGCCGACGGCGCCACTATCGGCACCGACGGCGCTGCTGGGGCAAACGACGGCGCTGCTGGGGCAAACGACGGCGCTGCTGGGGCAAACGACGACGGTGCTGCCAACGGCTCGGTGCTGGCGCGGTAAGCTAGCACGGCCCCTCTGTCCGTCGGGCGCCTGGGACGTGCCTGTTGGCGCTCGTGCGGATGCAGCTGCGCCCCTGTGGTACTGGCTCTGGCCGCCTGGCGGGTGCGGCGCTTCGAGTCGCTGCTGCTCCGGCTTGCCTTCTTGCTCGATTGGGATGTGTGTTCCTGTATACAAGCAGAGTGTCGTCGTGGCGGCCCGCGCTCAGGCCACCCATGGCGCCTCCTTTCCAGCGAACGCAGGTGTATGACGCGCACCTCCGCGGGTTGGAGCGCGCACGCAAGCGTGTGGAGCGCGTGCTGAGCATGGGCATCGCCGAGGTGCTTTTCGCGGTGTCCTTCGTGGCCAACATGGCCGTGGGCAAGGTGCTCCACTTGGTGTCGCCCCGCGAGGAAGTGTACAACTACTGGAACGACAAGCGCAACCTCTTCAACCAGGTGTTTGTCAAGCGCGGCTGGTTCTGGAGCTCGCTCGCCATCGTGGTGTTCTACGCTGTGGCATTGCTGCGCAACCACCCGCGCACAGCAACAAAGGCGCACAAGATCGCCGCTCTCAAGGGCTTCCTCGCTCGCTACGCCGCCGCTACCGTCTGGTGGATATTGTTCACCCAGTGGTGCTTTGGGTTGCCCATCATGGACAAGGTGTTTGTGTTCACCGGCGGCCGGTGCACGCTGGTGCTGCAGCATCACATCACCCCCGCCGTCGAGCACTTGTTCAGCCGCCTTGCCCCGGGCGTGGACGATCTCATCCAGCTAGAGTCCAACAAGGTGAGCTCTTACGTGTGCCGCAAGTTGCGCGGCCTGTGGGAGGGCGGCCACGACCCCAGTGGCCATGTGTTCTTGCTCATCCACTCGTCCTTGTTCTTGTTCTTCGAGGTGGCGCCGTTTTGGATCTCCGCCGAGCATTTGCGCCAGCACTGGTCCACGCTCCGCCTCACCTGGAGCATGGCAAAGACTCGCAACGAAAAGGGCGCCGCCGTGGGGCGCTTCGTCGGCGCCAACCCGGTCCTCATTGTGGCCCCGTTGTTGGCGCTCTGGTGGTTCATGCTCCTCATGACCAACGCCTACTTCCACTCGCTAGCCGAGAAGTTTGTCGGCCTTCTATTCGGGTATGTGTTCCTCGCGGTGCACCTCGTGCCCCGGCTTTGGCGGCCCCAGGCCCGCCGCTAGCACCTCTATATACAGATAATAATAAACAGCCTACGACTCAAATCTGAATCTTGGTGTCATATGCTAAGGTTGGTACTATACAAAGGGCTAGTGGTGGGCCCATGCGTCAAAGTAGACGGCGTCGGCGTCGTCCTGCTCGACCGAGGCGTGTGCGTTGAAAATCGAGTAGGGCTGGTTGTTTATGATGGCTCTCGGGCCTTCAGGTAGCTGGTTCACGTCGTAGGACCTGCCATAGCCAGCCTCGAGCACGCTCTGCCACGTCGCCTTGTACGTATCGGCGCTGTGGTTGATGAGCTCGAGCTTGTCCTCATACACGAGTACATCGCAGAGGGCACGAATGTCGTTGGTGGCCAAGTCGATGTTGGTGACTTTGTTGACGGTTATAAATTCCATCATGTGGTCCAAGGTAACGTAGCCAGTGTGATTTGCAGGATAGGTGGCTTGTAAGACGTTCGTGTTGGCGGACGGGGGCTGGAATGCCGCTGGGAACGACTTGGTAGCGACAAATCGCCAGATGACGGTCAACAAGGAGTCGATGAACTCGGTGTCCAACTCGCTGTCGGTGAACCACGGGCCGCCGGTAACGTCGATGGACGGCTGCAAGTTGTAGAGCATGTAGATCTTGCGTGTCGGGTGCTTGACCGACTTGATGGACTTGATGTACCGCTGGTTCTCGAGCAGCTTCAAGCAGCGGTTGACTACGTGCTGGTGCAAGTTGGTCTTGGCCTTCAACGTCTTGGTCCATATGCCCTCACGGCCCAGGGCCTCGATGTGCGAGTAGATCATCAGCTCGTCGTCGCTCATCGACAGCATTTTCAGCGCCTCCAGCACCGTAACCGCCTGGAAGAGAAGCTCGTCGGCCTGCTTGATGAGCTTGACGAGCTTCTTGTCGGCGAGAATCTGCATGATAGTGAGCAAGTCCTCTACCGTGCCGACGTTGGCCATCTTCTGGAGCTCCTCCTGGCCGAACATCTTGGACGGTGCCTCCACCATCGCGGCGTGGAGCATATTCGCCTTCTCCGCCACGTTCATGCTGGGTAGGAAGAAATCCAATTCCTGGTGTATGGAATTTTTTCAGCGATGATCTTCGCGCGCAATCGCGGACACACAAAATGTCTCCTCGTGCTGGAAGTGCCGATTTTATCCCTCCTCTACCGCTTCTTGTCTGCTCATGAAGTGCTAGCCGGTGCTGCCTGGCAGTATGGTTGCGTTTAAAAAGCTCAAAAGCAAGCAGGTCCAGCGCCGCGTGCGCGATGACGGTGCCGTCGACGCTGCGACCGACCTCGACCCCATGAGCATTAAGAGCTACCTGAAACGGGCTCGGCGCAACGACGACGAGCAGGACGCGTTGCTGGCCAGCGTGCTGGTTGATGGATACAAGGAGGGAGACATCATTGCCGGTATAGATGACGACAGCGATGAGCCCATGGCGGCCCCTCTGTCTGTTGCTGCATCGTCTCAGCAGCCTAAGCGCTACGTGCCGCAGCTCAAAGAGGACACCGCGTTCGCCGACGTGCACTTGAAGGTGAACTTGGCGAATGAGTACGGCGACGACGACAACGATGGCGACGAGCCGCGCACGCAGTCGCCCATTGCAGACGCCATGCAATTGGACGCTGCCGACGAAATGGTTGACGCCGAGCTCGACAAGGACATGTACGACCTCGAAATCCCACTGGGAGGCGGATCTGACCTTCAGACGCCGAAACTGGTGGCCGAGTACATCACCGGTATCAGAGCCCGCATACAGGAGGCTGCCGCCAGCGACTTTGACGGCCAGATAGCCAAGCTCCAACAGCAGCTTGACGATGTGCGTGCAAAGAAGACTGATATTCAACTGCTGCTCGAGAACGGAGTCCTGGCGCTTCTCTAGTCTTGGATAGGTAAATGAGCTACGACTACAAAATCGTCTCGAGTAGACTGCAAAAAGAGGCTTGTCGTCCAATTCGCGTGCTTGTTAGCGTTTCCAGTTGCACGGCGGTATACGTCCGCTTCCCGGCACCTAACCATGGCCAGTGCCGCTTGGTCTGCTATATGGTGTCTGCACACAATGCTCATGTGACCTGCGTGCACGCCTATTTGCTGATCTCGCATCGCGCTTAATGCAAAAATTACCCAATTGGTGAGTCATCAGCCGCTACTTAAACGTCCATTTCCCGTCTTGATGCTGACATCCTCCTTTCGTATGATTGCCAAGCGTTACATGAGCACTGCCAATCCCCGCCACTTGGTGAGCACCTTGGACCTCACTAGCAAGGAATTGGCCAGCTTGGTTGCCCGGGCAGAATTTTTCAAACAGCAGGTGAAGTCCGGTGACCCAGCGCCGTTGCAGTACCACCAGAAACTTCTCGGCAAGGTTGTAGCCTTGTTATTTTCCAAAAGATCTACGAGAACGAGAATAAGTACGGAAGGTGCCGTGGCATACTTTGGCGCCACGCCCATGTTTTTGGGCAAGGACGACATCCAACTTGGTGTCAACGAGTCCTTCTATGACACCACCAAAGTGATCTCGTCCATGACGTCTTGCATATTCGCCCGTGTCAATGCGCATCAGGATATCCAGAACTTGTGCAAAGACTCGAGCGTTCCCATCATCAATGCCTTGTGTGACAAATTCCACCCATTGCAGGCAATTACCGACGTTTTGACTATCAAAGAGGCTTTCCAGCACACTAATGGCTTGAAATTGGCCTGGGTTGGTGACGCCAACAACGTCATCAACGACTTGGCCGTGGCGCTGCTCAAGTCTGGCATTTCTGTGGCCGTGTCGATCCCCACCTCAATCAAGTTCGACGAGGATATTGCCGGCCAGGCGAAGGCATTGGCAAAAGAGAATGGGTGCACATTCGAGATTGTTAACAGTCCCTCGGCAGCGTTGAAAGACGCCAACATTGTCGTTACCGACACCTGGATATCTATGGGCCAGGAGCTGGAGAAAGAGGCCAAGTTGAAGCAGTTCGAAGGCTACCAGATTACACAGGACATGGTTTCTCAGAGTGGGCCCAGTAGCAACTGGAAGTTTATGCACTGCTTACCTAGGCACAAGGAGGAGGTGGCAGATGATGTGTTCTACAGTGAGAGATCTGTGGTCTTTGAGGAGGCCGAGAACAGATTATATGCTGCTATGGCTGTAATTGAGGGTTTCGTGATCAACAAGGGAGAAATTCTCTAAACTACTAAAGTACGTCTCGAGTGAGGTTTTGTAGCCGATTTGTGCCGAGTTCAGCACAACTTTGCAAAATGATGATTAGTCAGAACATGTACGGACAATAAAAGCTTATCTTGAAGCAAAATATGATAACATGAACCACTGCTGACTAATTACCAACCAGTCGTCCAATTGATGGTTGGCAATGCGGTGCGTCGCGGGCGCATCTGTCGGGTATCGGCCAATCTGCCGGACATCGGCCGAGAACTCCCTGCGTGTCTCCGAACTGTGGAGCAGCCGCATCCTTTATGCAGGCATCTCTCGATCACGCATGGCGACGACGAATTGGGAAGTATGCGCGGCCGAGGGGTATTTAAGCCCAGTCCCTGCCGCATTACTACTTTGTTCTCGCACTAAAGATGCCGGCCATTCCTACATCAGTATTTGTCACTGGCGCGAACAGTTTCATTGGCCAACATGTGGTCAAGCAACTCATCGCGAAAGGATATCGTGTCATCGGATCCGTGAGGTCGCCGGAGAAGGGCGACCGGCTCAAGGAGAACTTAAAGTCCGAAAACTTCCAGTACGAGATAATCAAGGACGTTGCGGCAAAGGGATCATTTGACGCTGTGCTCCAGAAGCACCCCGATCTCGAGATATTCCTTCACGTGGCCTCGCCGTTCACTTTTGCAGTCAAAGATGTGGAGAAGGAGCTCTTGTTGCCGGCAATTGAGGGCACCAAAAACGCCCTCTTCTCAATTAAGGCCCACGCTCCGAATGTCAAGCGTGTGGTGATAACCTCACTGTACGCTGCACTTTGTCGTCCGGACAACACCATGACCCGTGCAGATGTCGTGAGCGAGAAGAGCTGGAACCCTACCACGTGGGAGGAAGCATTGACAAACCCTGTTCTGGGATACCGTGCATCCAAGACGTTTGCCGAGCGGGCAGCATGGGAGTTTGTGGAAAAGGAGAAGCCAAACTTCGCCTTGTCAACTGTGAACCCAGGGTTTGTTTTCGGTCCCCAGGCATATGACTCCGAGGTCAAGGAAACTTTGAACACGTCGGCAGAAGTCATCAACAGCATTTTGAAGTTGAAGCCCACTGACGATGTCCCTGCTGGCGGTGCCGGCTGGGTAGATGTTCGTGATGTTGCCAAAGCACATCTTGTCGCCTTCGAGAAAGACAGCACTAAGGGGGCCCGTCTCGTGCTCATTACCGGGAGATACACGATTCAGACTATAGTAGACATCCTCAACCAGTACAGTACGCTTAAGGGCAAACTTCCCAAGGGTAATCCAGGCTCTGGCAAGGCAATCGAGGAGAACTATGCCATCGTGGACGATAAGTTAACCAGGAGCTTATTAGGGTTTGACTACGTGCCATTGGAGCAGAGCGTATTGGACACTGTCAATCAAGTGTTGAAGAAGTAAGTGCTTGTTTACGTATGCGCAAATGAACAAAAGATTCCATCTCGAGTGTAGGTACCATGTGTGGAGAGGCTCAGCCGCATTTTGACACATCGTTATGTGCACTTCCGCGTGCGGCTGAAATTCCCCAGCTAAGCATCAAATGCACTGCATGGATAGAGATTCCAATAATAGATTGGGCGTGGCCTACCTCCAGAATAGTTACCGCAATTGATGGCCGGAGACGCAGGCGTTCATAAGAAAGTTCGATTTAAGCCAATCGCCAATACATTAGGCTTGTGCGCAACAATAGAGATGTAATTGCTATCACAAAATCGACAAATAGCCTAGAAACGCAGGAGCAAATTTTGAGAACGAGTGCTCGAAGATGTGAATGTATTGCGTAGTGTTAGCTATCATACAAGGGCGGACAACGATTCTCACACGCTTGCAAGGGTATTTCGTACTTCTGCTAAAGACGACGCCGCAACATATGCCTGCTGCAGCAGCTAAGATTTCGAAGCGATCCTTCTCAAAACTTTAAAAATAGACACACGCCGAAGGCTGTGTGACCAAAATGTATAATAAATTTTCCTCACCTACCACCCAACAGACTAACTCATTGCCGTACATCGGCTCCAAAGCTAACTCGATAACTTGGAAGATTACGATGAAGAAACACCTTGCAATCACCACTGTTCTACTCTTTACCATAGCAGCATCATTAGTCTTCAGTTTTCGACACTGTCCACGCTTTTCTATTGCATACCATCATTACGCCGCATCCCAGGTCATATTCCCGCATGGTTTCTCTGATGATGCAAGAGCAGTCTACACAGAAAAAGTGGGGCACGTGGATGACAAGAAGATTGTCATTGCAGACGAAGAGAATCTAAATCTCGATCTGTCTCGATACTTTTTCGATCTGCAGAAATTATCATTTTACGAACATAACGAACCATCTGAAGCGGTTTCGTTGTCACGGAACGCATGCTATCAGAGCAATCTCACGTCAACGTTCAATACAACTCACCCAAAGAAGTTACTGATGGGCCACGAGCGTCTAGTTGATTTGATTTCGCAAAGCTTGAGGCTAACTCAATTCAAATACTTGCGGAAAATGATCAAGCATTGGGACAGTAAACACTGGTACCAATTTGGTGGGGCCTCAGTATGGCTTGCAGAGCATAATGCTCACCTTTTGGTTTCGAGAGTTATTTACACACCCACAGGGAAGAAAAACTGGCCCATGGTTAGCTTTGTTTTGGCACAATTATATGATTCTAGCTGGAATGAATTGGAGCACACAGAAATTATTGTCCCATCTAACGGCTCCGGCGATAAATCACTTCAGAGGATAATGTTTCCTCAAGTATTGCCAATTCCCACTGTTTGGAATGAAAAGAAAAATAAGTTCAACGGCCCAGAGGATGCACGCATACTAATGCACACCAACAATAAGGGAAAACAGGAGCCTATCATTGTGTTCAACTCATACATGTATGTCCCGCAGACAAAGGGTTATGCAAGGGCCATGTTTGTGGGATGGCCGTTCAGGTACGAAATGGGAAATGACGCGGTGACATCAAAGTCATCTTACTCCGAACAGAGGGCCGAGTACATGAAAATTCGTCATCTCAAGATCGATGGTGTAAATCCTATAGAAACGCAAAAGAATTGGACACCATTTTTTGATGAACAACTCAACTCTAAAACCGGATATGACAGATACATTAATTTTGTATACCAATGGCAGAATCTAGCTGTTGTGCGATGCGACCTTGATTCGCAGAATAACAAATCGGTGCAATGCAGTTATGACTCCGCGGATGACACCGTCCCTAATTCAAGCGTTGGTCCGTTTAGAGGCGGCACTGAATTGGTGAATGTGAAGGATATCATTGGTCCTGAAGGAGTGATTCCAGGAAAGAGCCTCTGGGTAGGTTTCGCTCGTGCTCATTTAGATAAGTGTGGCTGCGGGAAAGCCATGTATCGACCGAACTTGGTAGTGCTCGAGAAGAAACAGGGACAGTATTCCGTGCGGGCGGCAAGCTCATTCATAAGCTTCAACATGCCTGTGGCAGGCTGGGCCGACCCGTACACCGTGTGTCGCAGCGGAGAACCTAGCGTGATGTTGCCAAGCGGCATCCTGAGTTGGAGAGCGAGCGGTGGGAATGACTACCTTTCGTTAACCCTCTCAATTGCAGATTCAGCCTCCTACGTAATTCACGCGAAGAACTTATTAGTGAACCTCCTTTCATCGATGGCCGATCTCAGGCAGGACCACGGCTTCTCTACATGGAGCACTAATGCGATTCTTAACTGTGCATTGCACCAGTCAAGGGAGTTCTGCAAATCCTACGGCCAAAACATGCTTCAGTTGGCCCATCTGGCAAATAATGCTTATGACTAGTAATAAATGATGATACCTGGTCAGCCTATTCGTGCATCTAGTCGCAGCCATTGGTCCGCACACGCCCTATATACTGAAAAATTTAGTGAGTTGCAGCAGAAGACTGCAGCACTCATGAGGGACTTAAAGCCAGAGGCTCTGCTGCTCAACGCCATATCTTCCGTCAATGAAGCCCACTTTACTAATTTAAGCCATTACGGGCCCGTCACGTGCATGAAGTTTTGGGACAGCTACTTACTTGTTGGCTATGGCCCAAGTCTCCAGATTTACCACGTCCTGGACGGCAGTACCACCCGGCTCGTTTACCAGCAGCAGATATTCGCCCGCAACAAGATCCACAGCATGTGCATTTCCGAAAAGGGAGAGTTTGTTGCTCTCGGAGGTGGTCGCTCGTTCGCTGTTTTGCATTTGCAGCCATTGCTCGAGGGCACGGAAGCTACCGTGAGAGAAAAAGCACTCAATGAGTGGATCATAGCTATGGAGTTCACAGAAGAATTGAAGTTGGCGGTGTTGACTTCGCACAATGTCTGTTACATGATTGGAATTTCTCTGGACCTCATGAAGCTTGACTTTTTGGATACTATCCACTGTAACGAAAAGTCTATCTTATACAGCGGCTCAATCTCGGTAAAGAAAAACAGGGTGTACGTTGCTGCAGGGACGGTTATGGATGGTGTCATTGTGTGGGATCTCAATAGCAGGCAAATAGTTCTTCGGCTCGCCCACCACCACGGCTCCATCTTTGGTGTGCAAATCGACAAGACTCATACCTACATCACTTCGTGCTCCGACGACCGGTCCGTTAAGCTCTGCTCACTCAGTTCTGGCGAACTTTTGGCGGAAGGGTGGGGCCATGGTTCCAGAATATGGGGCCTCGACTTCTTTGAACTGTCAGCGAATCCCCGCATATTCAGTTTGGGAGAGGACTGCACATCTCGTGTCTGGGAGTACGACGGAACAAAAGAGTTAAGGCAGCTAAAGGTGTGGGAGTCACATGGAGGCAAACATATTTGGTCGGGATCATTGCAAACATCAACTCTCAACCTTGCAGCCACGGGTGGTGCGGATGGTAAAGTTAAGTTGACTGATTTGTCTACCATTGACACCAAAGCATCTTCATACTCTCTCGAACAGATTGGAATTGATTCCGGTTTTACTTTCGAGAACAATGAGACAATAAAACACTTTTGCGACATTAAATCGAGAGCGTTGTTGGTGGCCTTGACTACACATGGTCGACTCTTATTGCTTGATCAAGAAAGAAAGAAATGGAGCATCATTGACTTGCCGACAGATGATGCAAGTAAATTGAGAAACTTTGGCCTTATTGGCTACCTTAATAATATCGCATCCGTGGTTGTCTGCACAAGAAGTGGTGAGTTGGGTGTATTGAGTTTTCATGGAAGTACTTCGGAACTCACCCCGCCGAAATGGTTTAAGTCTAATGCATTGGAAGGTAATTTCGTCACCAATATGTTATGTTTTGAAGCTGGTCAGTTTGAGAGCGTTGTTCTCTTGGAATCACCAAATGAAAATGTTCCCTTCATTCTCGAGCATTTCTCATTGGATTTGGCGATCGTCCAAAACACTCGCACTTCTCGTTTGGAGAAGCCAGCAGGGAGATTCTCATTGAGATGTATTCTGTACGATCACAACACGGGCATTCTTCTTTTGGGATCTCGAGATGTAACCATTGCTGGCTATTTGATCAAACACACAGACCAGCTTAATCTTCCTCAGGAATTTAAGCGCATTTCCTCGGGAGACCTGATAACTTCCATGAGTATTGTGAAATCAAGTCCTCATAAGTGCAAAGTTCTAGTTACAGTGCGAGATGGTGTTTACATGATCCTTGAGATAATGCTTAAGGATGATGGCATTTCGCTCTCCTTGTTGCACGAAAACAAGCTTGCAAAGGGTTTCGTGGAGGGCGGCTATTTTGAGAATGAGGAGCTTATATTATATGGATTCAAATCCACCTCATTCTACATCTGGAATGAGACCTTGCAAGTCGCCCTTGATGATGAATTATGCGGTGGCCACAACAGGCTGTGGAAATTCAGCAGAGGCGTATCAACGGGTGCTAACGACAGATTCATATATATGAACAAGTCTACATTAAACATCAGAACCTTCAGTGGCCGGTTTGGAACTAATGCTGGATTAATACATCCAGGAACCCATGGCAGGGAGATACGAGACGTTGCTGTAAGTCCATTTATTAACTCAGACGGCTCTAAGCTTATAGCCACTGGGTCAGAAGATTCTACAGTTAGACTCGGTAAAATCTACTCAAACGGTCGTATCAAGTACAATTGGTGCATGAACGGCCATGTGTCTGGAATGCAGAATGTCAAATTTATCGCTCAAGACTTGCTTGCATCATCTGCGGCAAATGAAGAGTTCATCATATGGAAAATTTCTAGTATGGGCAACGTTCCTTTGGTGAAGGAGCTTTCAAGAATCGAGCCAAAGAGTTCAAACCCGGACCTTCGTGTCATGGACTTTGATACTTATATCCATAATGGAGTGATCTTGTTAGTCACGGTGTATTCAAATTCATGTATAAAACTATGGTCATATCGTGGGTCCGAGAACGAGTTTAAACTTCTTGTTGAGGACTATTACTCGACTTGTTGCATCTTGAAATCTCAATTCCTCTTGTTCGACAAGAAACTAATCTTAACAATTGGAGCTACGGACGGTTATTTGACTGCGTGGGAAATCTCATCGTGGCAAGACATGGTACCATCAACGAACAATTTAGGCTCACCTGTGCTCAAACAAAGGATTCACCAGAGTGGAATCAAAGCATTGGCCTTTAGCAAGGTAGGTTCTGGATATAGAGCCGTTACTGGAGGAGACGACAACTCTCTTGCTTTGTCTTCGCTTACACAAACTTCCGTTGGCTTGGAATTTGTTCTCAAACAGCATGTTGAAAATGCTGCATCGTCCACCATCACTTCAATATCACTTGTAAGTGAGAATCTTGCATTAGTCACAGCAGTTGATCAGATTGTGAGGGTGTGGGCTTTTACCGATGAAGAGTTGAAAGTCATTTCAGCGAAGTATTCCACTATCGCTGATACTGGTTGCAGTGAAGTCACTACGTTTGGAACCAAGCACCTAGCAGTTATTGGCGGAGCAGGAATCGGTGTCTGGTCATTTGAATAGACTACAATTAGAAAATATAGCTTTATTGACTCTAATGGATCTATCCAATAAGGCTTCATAATATAGACAATTCTAGATCAAGATAATACCGCCTTTGCTGAGGTCTAGTCAAGTCTCAACAACCTCAAAGAAAATATGGTGTCACTGATTGATTGTTCTTCATCGATAATGATGGAGCCATCAGTACCAGTGTAGGGCTTCAAAGGGCGCTTGGTAGACTTCTCAATGATGTCTTTGTGGTCTGCAAGAATCTTTTCGAAAGAAATGGTATCCTTCGTTATTTTGTATTCAACGGCGACCTCATCGGTGGTGTTCAATCCAGCCTTCTTGCGCAATCTCTGGATTCTGTTGATCAATTCTCTAGCCAAGCCTTCTCCCTGTAACTCAGGGTACAAGTTGACATCCAAGATGATGAGGACGTTCTTCTCAGATCTTGCTTCCTGTCCGGTGGCAGCTTTAGATTCGGGCACGCCCTTGCGAACTTGAAGGTCTTCAGCGACCAAGTCGATACCATCAACGGTGAGTTTTCCAGTTTCAGCGAACTTGCGGATTTCATCTGAAGGTACGAGTGGCAATGCAGCTTTCACCTTCTTTGCATCCTTCTTCAACTTTTTACCCAAGACGGGCCAATCGGCAACGGCAGTATATTCGATGTTATAGTTAGCCTCATCTGATGTAATAATGATGCTTCTGACGTTCAATTCTTCCTTAATGTAGTTCTGCAAGGAAGAGACGTCCTTCAAGTAACCTTCATCAGAATTCAAAATGACCAACTGCTTCAACGGAGTCTTCAAGGAAATAGTCTTCTTCTCTCTAATGTTACGACCCAATTCAATTACCTTTTGCATGCGCGCAACGGCGACTTCGATAGCAGTGTCGAAAAACTCTTCTCTAACAGTAGGATACGACAAAAAGTGAACTGATCTAATATCCTTTTCCTTGGGATTCACAGCGAACTTTTCCAATTCTTCATTCCTGAAGAATTCGCGGATCTTCTGATAGATGCCGTCAGCCAAATACGGAGTGAAGGGCGCCATGGCTCTGGACAAGGTCAAGAGTGCTTCGGACAAGGTATTGAGACCCATTTTAGTGTCTTCAATTCCGTCACCAGAATAACCCTTTATACGACGACGATTGAAACGAATGTACCAGTTCGTCAAGTCATCAATAAAAGCCAACAATCTTGGCACAACAGTGTACAATCTGTACTCCGCCATCTCAGCGTGAATGTATGCAATAAGAGACTGAATTGAAGCCAATAACCACTTGTCCATGACATTGTCCGAGTGCAAGGAAGAGTCATAAACAAAACTGGCACCGTTGTCCTTCTTAAAGATATCCGCCGCATCTTTCAAGAACTTGTAAGAGTTGTACCATGGCAACAACACACTTGAAACCACTTCCTTGACGCCCTCTTCCTTGAATTTCAACGTTTCAGCTCTCAATACAGGAGAATTGATCAAATACAATCTCAATGCATCTGCACCAAAGCTTTCCAAAATGATACCTGGGTCTGGGTAATTCTTCAAGCGCTTTGACATCTTCTTACCATCAGCAGCCAAAACAATACCACTCACAATAACGTTCTGGTAAGGAGCGGTGTTGAACAAGTGCGTGCCCAACACAGTCAAGGTGTAAAACCAACCTCTGGTCTGATCCAAGCCTTCCGAAATGAAGTTGGCAGGGAAAGCCTTGCTGAAAACATCCTTGTTCTCCATAGGATAGTGCTGAGAAGCGTAAGGCATAGAACCAGACTCGAACCAGCAGTCAAAGACTTCTTCAACCCTCTTCAAAGTACCCTTCCCTTGCTTGGAAGGAATGGTGATGCCATCAATGCTTTCGCGATGGATATCAGTGATGTCATCGCGGCCGGACAACTTCTTCAACTCTTCAATAGAGCCAACACAGACAATTTCTTCGTAGTCATCGCTGACCCACAACGGAATCGGCGTACCCCAGTAACGGTTTCTAGAGACGTTCCAGTCTCTGGCATTCGCGATCCAGTTTGCGAATCTCTTCTCCCTAATATTAGATGGAACCCACTTGGTTTTGTCGATGTTGTTGAGCATATCAGGAACAATATCAGTAACGCGCACAAACCAGGCGGGAACTGTACGGTACAACAAGGGGGTGTCTGATCTCCAGCAGAAGGGGTACGAGTGCTTAATTTGAGAGTTCACCAAAAGGCGGCCCGACTCGGTCAAGTGCTTGATGATTAGCTTGTCGGCATCTTTGACATAGAGGCCCGCGAAATCAGAAACATCCAGAGTGAATTTTCCTGTGTCGTCGACCGGGTTGGGAGGCTGTCTCTTTTCATTGATGATGCCAGCCTTGGTGGCAGCGTTGAAATCCTCCTCACCAAACGCAGGAGACTGGTGGACAATACCAGTACCAGAGTCACTGGTGACGTAGTCAGCAACAATGACTCTGAAACCGTAATCCTTGAACTGGTCGTAGAAATAACTGAAAAGGGGCACGTATTTGAGACCCTCCAAGTCCTTACCCTTGATCTTCTCCACAACCTTGTACTTTGCGGCAGCAGGCTTCTTGTACAAAGTCGACAACAACGACTCAAGGAGAATGAAGTTCTTCTTCTTCTCCTCATCAAAGATCTTGATATACTCAAGATCAGGATGCACAGCCAAAGCAATGTTGGAAGGCAAAGTCCACGGGGTGGTCGTCCATGCCACCAACCAGGTGTTCTCATCGTCGATAAGAGGGAAGCCGATGGTGACGGCAGGGTCGTTGACGTCCTTATAGTTTTGCTGGGCTTCAAAGTTGGACAAGGGGGTAGTCAAACCAGTAGAGTAGGGCATGACTCTCAAGCCTCTGTACACGGCATCCTTCTTGAACAACTCCGTGAACGCCCACCAGACCGACTCCATGAACTCCGGGTACAAGGTCTTGTAGTCATTGTCCATGTCAATCCATCTGCCCAACCTCTTGATGGTTCTGCGCCAGTCGTCGGCGTATCTCATAACGATAGAACGGCACTCGGCGTTGTACTTGTCAATACCCATGGCCATGACGTCGTGCTTGCCGGTGATGCCCAACTTTTTGTCGATCTCGTGCTCGACGGGCAAGCCGTGGGTGTCCCAGCCGAATCTGCGTTCGACGTGGTGGCCGCACATGGTGGCGTAACGCGGGATGATATCTTTCACTGTCGAGGCCAAGATGTGACCATAGTGGGGGGTGCCCGTGGCGAATGGCGGGCCATCGTAGAAGGAAAACGGCGGCAAGTCCTTGGTTAACTCCAACTGGCGCTGGAAGGCACCCAACTCGTCCCAGTACTGGATGATCTTCTCCTCTTCCTTGGGGAAGCTGAAGAAGCCCGACTCCTCACTCATAGTGCAGTGCAACTTTGCTGGAAATAGGGGACGGCAGGAAATAAGTAGAGGACCAGGTGAGTCAATGCTGGTGACACAGATTGAAAATTTCGAATCGTCCGCCCGCACACGACCGGAACCGGTCACGTGCACACATCCTGATAGCGGAGGTTCCATGGCAGCGGTGCCAATGATCTCCGATGCGGCGTTCCAGCAACTGCTTGGTGCGCTTCGCGCACCCAAGATTGCCGTGGCGCTCTCGGGCGGGGTCGACTCGATGTGCGTGACTCATCTCTTGGCTAGGTACCGGGACCAATTGCAGCCGTGCCTCGACATCTATGCTCTCACTGTCGACCACGCCTACCGCCGCGGTTCTGCTCAGGAAGCAGCCAGTGTGGGTGCGATTGTCAAAGAGTGGGGAGTGAGCCATCATGTCACGCGCCTCTCTTACAGCAAACCAGTCATAGCCATCACAAACTTTGAGGAAGTGGCACGAACCTTGAGGTACGAGGCCATGCGCGACTTTTGTCGCCAGCACAGCATCGATTGTCTTGTAGTTGCCCACAACAGAGACGACCAGATTGAAACATTTGCACAGCGGCTCTTGCGGAACCTGACTGTGTTTGGACTTGCCGGATTGCGCCAGGTATCCTCTCTTCCCGTGCCTGCTGCTACTCCAGATTCCCCCATCACCGTGATGCGGCCGCTCTTACCTTTCTCCAAGCTGGAGATCATTCAGACGTGCAAGAGTCGTGGGGTACGATGGTTTGAGGACGAGACAAACCAGGATGTGACGGTGACAGAAAGGAATAGGATACGGCAACTCTTGCTGCAAAACCCGGCCGTGCTGCGGCAGTTGGAACAGTTGCACCAAGACGTTGTACATTTCACATCAAGCATAGCAGAAGAGGCAGGCACTCTTCTCCAAAATATGGCTGCTGCAGGGACGTTGCAGCGCGACGAGCGGGAAGCGTCAGTCACAGCCCGTCTAGACTTGGGGACGGTGTCACCGTTGGTGCTCAGCCAAGCAATGTTCAAGTGGCTCTATCCCATCTCTGCCGCCAAGCACTACCACTGGTCTTACGCAAAACTCCAGGACCGTGCCGTGCCCCGCATGTTTGAATTTGCCTCCGGGCCATTGCTGCAGATGAAGATGACTTATTTGAACGTCTGCTTCGATATGCGTCGTCTCCATGACCAAGCGATAGAAGTGAGGATGCTGCGGCAGCCGGTGGAGCGGCAGCACGCGCACGCCATCTCGATTGGGTACCGTGCTTCTCCGGAGGCGAGCTGGGTCCTATTTGACCGGCGTTTCTGGCTCCGCCTTCGCCTGAGCGTGGCCCAGGACACATTAATCGTTCCGTACAGGCACCAGCAGCACTACAAGCAGGTGAAGCACACGCTCCAAAAAGTCGGCGCGTCCTCGCGCGACTTGGAAGGCACCCCCCTCATTTTCTCCCCGTCGGGCCGTCTTCTCAGCATCCCCGTCTACGATGTGGCAGCCACGACCGACCTCCACACCGAGTGGCTGCCCAAGAGGAACCTCTTCCAGTAGCGATATATGCAGTACGGTGCGAACTGAAAAACCCCAGTAGCGGCGACCAGACGTCTTCATCGGCGCCGCGGTTCGATGCCGTCCTCTAACATGCCGCACGACGGGATGGCGACTCCCAGCGTTGCGCTTCCGCTGGTACAGACGCCCAAGGCCGCGAGGGCTTCGCGGGCCTCGCGCAACTTGCTGACGCAGTTGCTCCGCGTCGGCCACCAACGGGTCAATGTGGACGTGGACCTCCTGCTGAAGCGACTCCGAGGGTTCACGGAGATCTCCATCATCCCGTTGGCAAACACCTTGCGGTGCATCAAGCTCGACTGCCGCGAGATGAAGATTACACACGTCTCCGTCAACAACAGCAAGTCCACCAACTATGTCTACAAGGACCTGCTTTATATCAACGACGAAGAGTTTTTCGAGACCGCAGTGGCAAAGAAGAAACTCAATCTCTTTGACTTGTACTCGGAGGACGTGACTATCCACCAGCACCATCTCATCCGCCAGAAGTTGAACCATGTGTTCGGCGAGCCCAACTATGACCCTAGAGACCCCTTGCGCGAGCAGGGCAATGGAAACACTGAGGAATTGAGTGTATTCCTCAGCGATAACTTCAAGTTCGAGCCCGCCGACAGCGGCTCGGTGTACACCCCGGGCAGCCAAGCAAACACCTCTACACCCATGCACCTCAAGGCAAGAGGCATGTCCTCCAACGAGTATAAGCCCCTTGTTATCAAGATCGAGTACGAAGTGGTCAACCCAAAGAACGGCATCAACTTCATAACCAGCAATCCCGACAAGAACACTTGGTTCGCCTACACCACAAATTCCGAATACAACGTTTCCACCTCATCCTGGGTGCCATGCATCGACAACCTCTGGGACCGCAGCACGTGGTCAATTGAGATCATTACCCCGAGAACTGTCAAAGACTTGGCCGACAGTGCTGCACCGGCATCCGCCCAAAAGACGCCAGAATCGGCCGACAAGAGCAACCCTGACGAGCCGAGTGATACAGCGCCAGAGAAGGATGACGACGAAGATGAGGATGATGCCGACAACACGGACTTGTTCGTATGCACCGGTGATTTCAACAATGTTAAGGAAGCACCACATCCCGTGCATGAGTCCAAAAAGATTGTGAGCTGGTCCATATACAATCCCGTATGCGCTCATCACGTTGGTTGGGCACTTGGCCCATTTTCCTCCTTTGCCCTCGCAGACGAGGGCATCGAAGTCGAAGGTCCAAGCAATTTGGATGATATTGACGCCCCAGACAAAGAAAGTATGCTCGCTCCCGTAAACATTTTCTGTCTAACTCACCAGCTCGAAATGGCCCGCAATTCGCTTGCTTTCATAAACAAGGTCATGAGCTTCTTTCTGAGGGAATACGGATCATATCCATTTAGTTCCTACGCGGTGGTTATTGTCGCTGACGCTGCCGCAGAGTACTACAACTTTGCCGGGTTGACTTTCCTCAACGAATCTATCATTTACCCACCAGATATGATAGAGCCTGCATTTGCAAACACAGAAACCGTCATCGACTGCATTTCCACTCAATGGTCGGGTGTCAACATCACCCCTCAAACATTTAATGACTTATGGTGTACTATAGGAATTGCAAAGTACATGACGCTCCAGTTTTTGAGGATTCTCATGGGATTAAATGAACAGAAATTCAGGGTGAAACTGCGCATTGAGGAGATTATTGAGAAGGATGTCGGCAAGAAACCCCTTGGCCTCCAGTTTTATCGTTTCCCCATTTCCGAACGCGACTTGGAGTTTATCAGGTTGAAGGCACCAATAATTCTCTTTGTCCTTGATAAACGCATGACGAAGACTGATAAATCCTTTGGACTTTCCAGGGTGGTACCGAAGTTATTTTTACAAGCGATGTCGGGAGACATGGTGAATAATTCCCTTAGTACTCTGCATTTTCAATATGTATGTGAGAAGGTCAACAGAAACAAGTTGGAGAGCTTCTTCAAGCAATGGATTTTTGGTGTCGGTGTTCCCACATTCAATGTGACCCAGCGATTCAACAAAAAGAGAGGTGTTATTGAGATGAACATTCGCCAAATCCAGCACATTAGTGCGAAAAAATACGTCCCCAATGCCCCAGAGTTTGTGAGTGACTCTATTGCGTACTTGGACGATGAGCCTTCGTATCAGTTGCAAAATGTGTTCTTTGGACCAATGACTATAAGAGTGCATGAAGCCGATGGAACTCCGTACGAGCATATTGTGGACATTAAAGAAGGAAATGTGCGCTTCGACGTCCAATACAACTCAAAGCTCAGGCGTTTAAAGAAAAGCAAGGAGGAACCTACTGAGAACGTGATAAGTTACAGCCTGCTTGGCAACGTATTGTCCAGTGAAGAAGAAGTCGCGGATTGGGGATTTACAGACTTTGAGCGAGATGAAGATGATGCATCCGAAGCATTTGAGTGGTTGCGAGTCGATGCGGATTTTGAATGGATTGCACGAATCAATGTAAAGCAGCCTGACTTCAAATTTGCTTCTCAACTTCACCACGACAGAGATGTCGAAGCTCAGTATGAAGCGATCAGACATTTCATGACTAGTGAGAAGCCAGATACATCGCACTGCACGGTCTTAACAAGAACAGTAATGGACCGGAAATACTACTATGGAATCAGGATTTCTGCGGCTATTGCATTAGCGAGAATCTCACGACCAGAGAATGAATTTATTGGTATCGATTATCTTATCCGCGCGTACAAAAAGTTGTTCTGTTTTCCCGACAGTGATGTGCCCTTAAGCAACTCTTTCAATGACTTTTCTGACTTTTTTCTCCAGAGAGAAATCCCAAAGATTTTATGCAATGTGCGTGATAACTCCGGCGAGGTTCTTCCTCGTATCAAAAAGCTCCTTCTCAATTTAGTGGTGTATAATGATAATTCCCAGAATAACTTTCAGGACTCTTTATACTTGTCCGGATTGTTAGACTGTTTGACCGCCAGCGTCATCAATGATACTCTCATTTTAGATGAAGAAGATCTAGATGATGCATTTGATGAAGCTGCTGCACAGAGACGTCGTTTTGTTGGCAATGTGGTGAAGGAGTTAGACAGGCTACAAAGGTTGGATGAGTATGTTCCATCATTCCAGTCAGTAATATCTGTTACTTGTCTCAAAGAAAAGGCCCGTTTAGCAGCTGCAGGACTCCACCAGCTCTCTTTCGAGGACTTACTTTACTATACAGTGGACAGGTACTCGGAGAGAGTGAGACTCGAAGCCTTCAAAGGATTGCTCTTGATTGGTGGCCTCAAGAATTCCAGTGTCTTGACATACTACCTTCAAACAGTATTGTTAGATGCTCGCAGCCTGTTTTTCAGAGATGGAATGATAAGGGCTTTGGCAGAGGCAGTGAGTGTGGCGGGAACTAAGGGAACGCCCTCAATGCTAGACGATCCTGAGTTTAGATCGTTGGAAAAGTTATTCGAGGAAAGTCTGAAAACTAGTACGGGGCCGAACAATATGGTGATTCTTGAAGATTCTGCACCTACACAAATAACCACCAAACAAGATTTCACTGCGAGGAAGAGTCTCAAGGGAGCTATTGACATTCTTAGGAGAGATTATGCAATTGGTCAAGGGTTGCAGCGAACATTCTGGACGCTTTTGCATAGCTCTCTTTTGAGCATTAACGAAAGACGGTGCATTTTCAACGTATGCCAAGTTCTTTACAAAGAAGAAAATGTCATCAAGGTACACATACAGATACCAAGTGTCCCATTGACAGACTTAAAGAAAAAATTTGTATGTCGGAGCCTCGAAGGATACAAGGTAGTGATCACCAGAGAAGCCAGATTCAAGATCCAATTGCCTAACCGGAAGGCCACCCAAAAAGCGGACTCAAAATCAAAAGCCAATAAGATTACACCTGCAGTTAAGACTAGAAAGTCAGGGCATACAGAGGCGCCAGTCAAGGAACCAGATGCTGTCCAAGAGACTCCACCGGTCGCTGAACCCACAGTGCCCAAAAGACGAGCAGAAAGTAAGAAAACCACTGCGAAAGAAGCTAAAGCACCAACTTGTGTGGCAATCGACCAGACCAATGGGTACAAAATCACAATTAAATTGAGTTCTGACAAGCTCAAAGCAGTCAAGAAATTGGAGAAAGAACCAGTCGTTGCGAAGACACCTGATATACCTGAAGTTCCCGCCCCTGATACCGCAAGCTACGGCGACAAAGTGCAGAGAGTCACGGTAAATGGCAGTCAAGTAACTATCAAGCTCCCTCCGCGAAAACTGGAAAAGCGCAAAAGATACGTGCGCATCTTCACTGAGGATGGAAGGGCAGAAGCTTCTGACACTCCGTTCGAAGATAGCAAAGCAATTGCACCGTCCGCTAACAGTCTGAGCCAAGAAGTTACCACCAAACTGCGGTCAGCAGATGCTGAGGCTTCGGGACAAATGACACCTCAGAGGTCCGGGCTGGCAGATCCAGAACAGCCGCCAAAGAGACCAATATCCAGAGCATCCAGCCCCTTTGCATCTGAAACTGCACCACCCACAAAGAGGAAAAAGAGGAGTGAGGTTTACATTCACACCCCAAGTGATAAGAGCCAATCTCCCTCACCTGACAATGATGCTGAAACACCAAAGGCGAAGCAGGAAGCACCTGCCAAGCCGAAAGTGAAGTTGAAGTTGAAGCTCAGAAAGTGAACACTACAAACACAGGTTAGGTAGAGGACTATTTGTCCACATGTAATATATGATTAACGATTAGCGATTAACGAGCGCACCCGCAGTGAGCTCGATTTTGAGCGCGACACGACTAGCAGCGTATGCGACGCCAGCACAAGGTTGTTACGGGATAAGAGCCACAACAACCGCTGCTTCCTTTCTCGACCCGGATTTATGCCCAGTAGCTCAAGCAGTAATGTCGGCGGGAGGTGGTCACCTCAATTTCAATATATCCAAGTCCGCGGCCACGACGTCCACCTCGGATGAGACCATGGTTGCCTCTAAGGACGCATTAGCCAGCACGTCGCCGTTTCTCCGCAACATCATCAGCTCGCCAAAATCACTGCCTGCCTCCACAGATGCGTTTAAGGCTGCTCCCGTGACGGCAATCAGCGATGAGCTGAACCTCGACTCCGGAACATCCGCCAACAAGGAATTGGCGGGTTTGTTGGATAAATTCCATGTGGACGACTCGAACGAGACTGAGGCAGCTCCCGAAGCGGCTCAGAAGGACGCAGAGGATGCAAAGAAGGAAGAGGCGCCGTCAGAACGCCATTCTGATTCTCAGTCGGAACACCATTCTGATTCTCAGTCGCAGCCCCAGCAGGAACCCCAGTCAAAGAGCGACATGGAGACGTCAGACAAGGAAGCACAGCAGGGACAGACGCAGGCAGAAGAGGACGAGAAAGACGCTTTGCAGGAGCACAAATCAGCAAGCGAGGCTGATGCTGCCTCAACACAAGCCGATGGAGAGCTGCCCGCATTAGGAACACCAGGCGCGCCAGAGGCACCGGGGGCGGATGAGCCTTCGGCATCAAAATCTGATTCAAACGAAGCTTTGGATCATAACAAGACGAAACCTATTCCTGTTGCGCCTCGCAAACAGTTGGTAGGATCATCGAAAGACTCCGCTTCTAATCGGAGCCTTGCAATGTCCATGCAGCCGTACGATCCATTTGCCCAATCTCCCGCCAAGCCCACTGAATTGTCTCAATCTGTACGCAGTGGAATATCGGTTTCCTCGTCTTACTCGGCAAGTGGTGAGCTTGACGAGAAGCACCCGGAAGATGCAGCATCGAAAATCAATGATTTGGCTGGAACTGAAGAGAACCAGTCCTCGGCGGTGGAGAGATTTGGCACAAATGACAACGGAACGACTGAAGACACCGCTACAGCCCAAGAAAGTCAAGTTAGCCACGAAGGACCTGTGCATGAGAAGCTCAAGAGTATTAAGCCCGATCCCATGGACCAGTTACAGCTGTCCCACCGGCCGTTTGACTTTCAAGTATTCCTCACTCATTTGAAGAGCAAGAGCGCCGATCCTATTGTCCGCTACATCCGATCATTTCTCATGAATTTTAATAGAAGAGCCTACACGTTCACAACTGAGCAAAAGGTGCAGATTTTCGTGGACTTCAAGCATTTCATGAATGAGAAATTTCAGCAGTATGAGCCATTTGCATCAATGGACGACCTCGACCTCGAAAACTCACGAGAAGGTTTGGAAAAGTTGATCATGAACAGATTGTACGAATTCTGCTTTATTCCAGAACTCATCAAGAAGATGCCCCCGACGCATTTGGATGACACTGTCAAAGACTCTATAAAGGACGATGAGCGGTTCCAATGGAAGTTGGAGAAGTTCAGCTGGATAAATGGGACGCATCTTGACATCAATGTGGAGCAGCTTGCGAAATTAAAAGCCAAGAGCCAATCCAGTGGGGAAGATCAGGATTTTATTGAGCTCGCTGTAAAGGAACTTAACAAAATCAATGACTACCGGGCTCCAAGGGATAAAATCATATGTATTTTAAATGCCTCCAAAATTATATTTGGCTTACTCAGGGTGAGTAAGCAAGAAACAAATGCTGATTCATTCGTCCCTCTATTGATATTGGTTATTATTAAAGCCAGAACACCAAACTTGGTGAGCAATATCAACTACATCGAGAGTTTCCGGGGTGAAGAGTGGATCACCCATGGTGAAACAAGCTACTATCTCTCGTCCTTGCAAGGTGCAGTCAACTTTGTTTTAAATCTTACTTATGATGACCTCACCATCAGCAAGGAGGAGAGTGAAGCACACCAGGAGGCATGGGAAGCGAGAAGCGCTGAAGAGCGTCGCAATGTTGAACTCAGAAAGCAGGCCAGGGAGAATGAAGCTCCTACTACGCTTGCACAGTCTCCTCCGGAAGGTCCGTCAGCTAATGCAGGTTTGTCGCCTTCGTCTGTTTTGATGTCGAGCGCAGAGATGTTCACAAAATCCATATCGCAATTTTTATCGCCTTCGCCTCAGCCACAAGAACCTCAGAGTGCAGAGCACCAAGAAGCCGAGCAACATAATGAGGAAGAAGCCAGACGGTGTAAGGAGACATACGGTAACTTGCGTGACATTTTCCCTAGCTTGGATAAGCAAGTATTGCATGATGTGGTGGCCCTCAATAAGGGCAACATGGATCTGAGTCTCGATGCTTGCTTACAACTTGTGAACGAAGTATGACTATAGAAGTAATATACGAACGTAATGCTAACTGTAGCAATCCAAGGCAGCGTGTTAAGAATTCTCAACAGCCCGTGGAGAAGATCCAGCAGCCTTGAGCCTGGTTAGCTCAATCGGTAGAGCATTTGACTCTTAATCAAAAGGTTGCGGGTTCGAGCCCCGCATCGGGCTGCTCAATTTTTTTTTGCTACATGCTACAGAGAGCACAAGTTCCGCCCCGGATTGTCTCCAACGCCGCCAGCATAGGCGACACTAAGCTCAGGAGTGCGAATTAACTTTTCCCCATTCAGTTCTAGGTGCCGGGGG
The DNA here is from genome assembly GCA_030674335.1 of [Candida] ascalaphidarum. Classification (NCBI taxonomy): domain Eukaryota; kingdom Fungi; phylum Ascomycota; class Pichiomycetes; order Serinales; family Debaryomycetaceae; species [Candida] ascalaphidarum. Next base: position 213,149 of record JAKTYC010000008.1, read on the forward strand.
CCTTATCGAAAGCGCGGGATATCGTATCCCAAAATGGAAATGCAACCCTATTAGGACGGTACTTAAGAGCTAGTAATTTGCACCCATTCAGTTTTGTAAGTAGTCCGTTCTCTTACAGTTTTCCGTTTCTACCATGCCTATGTTATATAAGCCTTCTGCTGAGGGCAAAGGAGTTAAGCCGCCCCAGATTCCGTCTCCAGGCAACAATTCCTTTTTGGGCGACATTTTCACCTCTGATGCCCCCAACGACAAGCAGATTCTGTGCGGCTTCTACAAGCAAGAAAAGGGCGAACCCTTGGTGTACACGTACACCTACGATGAGATGAAGATCATCTTGGAAGTTGACGGCGAGTTTATTCTCGAGGACGAGACCGGCAAAAAAGTGTCTGCGTCGCCAGGCGACGTTTTCTACTTTAAGAAGGGCACCACAATCACCTTCACCTCAACTGGGTACGGCTATGCCTTCTTCACCGGCTTGCGGCCAAATGGTGCGGCTTGAGTCCAGTAGCCGTGACGCAAAGTGCCTGGCGCCGTAGCTTACATTTACAATAAAAGCATAGTCACCATGTGTAGCCAACGTCACTGTGCCGTTCTTGGGACCCTGACTTAAGTGCCTGTCTCACTGCTGCTGTGACGTACCGCCGACATGACGTGGGAAGCTTCGAGAATGGACTGCATACAAACCAAGATATAGCTCGCCGCAGAAGCACTTGTTCCAAAATGCCTATCGACTACAGCAAGTGGGACAAAATCGAGATCAGCGACGATAGCGACGTCGACGTGCACCCAAATGTGGACAAGAACTCTTTCATACGCTGGAAGCAACGCGACATCCACGAGAAGCGCCACCAGCGCAATGTGGAAATCAAGTCCATCCTCGTGCAATTGACCATGTACGCTAAGCTCAACGAGCGCGTTGACTACTTGGTTGACACGCTTAAGCCTGAGGAGTTGACGGGCCAGGACGCTGTAATGGCTGCGGTGAACAATAAGTTTGACCCCACCGAGAAGTTCGACTACGAAGCACTCAAGCAGCGGCAGGGAAGCAGTCTCCGCAAGGGTCTCCGTGACTTGGAGTTTGAGCGCGACGAGATCGAGAACACCCCACCATACAACGAGATGATTGACGATTTGTTCATCCAGATCAAGGAAGACCACCCGGAGGCAGCATCGGACGGGCTGGCCATCGCTGAGCACTTGAAGGAGCACCGCAGAAAGATTGACGACATTTTGTCCAGGCAGACGATCCGTCTTGACGAGTTGTTGTACGAGAAGGCGCAGCTTGTGACTTCAGAAGACCTTCACACCGGCTTCGACCGATCCTTCATGAACAAGGACAAGGACGAGGGAGAATCGCAGCCGGCGGCTCTGAAAAAGACCGTGCAGACAATCGAAACTATCCACACACCAGCTGAGCAGCTGGAAGTGCCTTCTCTGGAAAAGTCGGAGCACGATGTGTTGGACGAGCTTGACGTCTTGCCCGCTACCGCAGAGTTTGCAAAGATTCCCGCCAAGGACCTTGAGGCGAGTGCCCAGTATTTAGTGCTGCACTGGCAGATCTGCACCGAGCAGCAGAAGGACGCCTTGATCATGACCGCGTTTGACCACCAACTCGAGGGTGATGTGAAAGCCACCGAGCAAATTATTCACCAGTCCTTACTCTTGCAATACATTGCCCAACTCGCTGGAGGCGACAAAGCCGGCAAAGAACAGAAGATCAGAGCGATCAAGCTATTCTGCTCTAAAGTTGGTGATCCGTCCCAGCCCGCAAGAGCAGGTTTTATGCAAGACGTGAAGAATACCTTCGAGCACATCAAGTCCCGCTGTGAGATTATCAAAAAGGAGCAGGCGCAGAGGGCACCAGAAGAGGGAGAAGAGGAGGCACTTATCCAACTTAAAGCATTGGATGAGAACACCGAGTTGGTTGTTCATATTCCCCAACAGGGTACTCCAGAATACGACGTATTTTCCACCAAGTTGTCTCAAGAAATGCAACGGGCCGTGAAAACTGGTTCGCTTGAAGAGGTGAACAAAGTCTTCGCTACGTTGAAAGTTGAAGAGGCCGAGAAAGTGCTCGAAATATTCAACGAATGTGGGGCGATTGGCATCAATGGCTACCTTGAGGACGAAGAGGAGTTTAAGAAACTTCAAGAAGAGTACAGCGAGAACCAACAAAGTGAAAGCAATGTGAAAGAGATCCAGGATATGCTTGACACCGCTGATATTGTTGATTAAGTTATAGTATCACATCGTCGAGCGACAATGTATATGCATAGTATTTAGCACTTAGAATTAGTTTTAGTTCAACCTATTCAACGTTTCCATCAAGACTTGCGACAGGGTGCCGTCAGTTACACTTCTCATAGGGTTCTCATCGGGAGGACTTTGTAATCGAGAGAGAATAGCGTTTACCTGCTGCGACGACTGCGGAGATGGGTTTGGGGGAGCCAGAGGACTGTCATAGTCGATACCCACTTTCTGAGCCGCCATATGATTATTGGGGAAGTTCGCACCATGAATTTGATATAAATTAGGAGGGTGTTCGTAGTGCGGTTGCTGAGTGAAAAATGCTTGTTGTGCCTGTGGAATGAATTGCGTAGCCATTTGCCTCATGGGAACATCAGCAGTTACAGGTACCAGAGGGGGGACAAGATATGGCACCGCCATGTGGGAGTAAAATGATGGCTGATGTGGAACCGCGGCAGGCAACTGATGCATATTTTGAGCAATGCCATTCAAGTTTTGAGTTTCAGGCTGGGAAGGTAGCCAACCATTCGGGTGGGCGGCGTTGAAGTCTCTGGCATGATGCATTCTCCTCCCATCCCGGTTATCACGCCGGGAGTGGTACAGTAGTCCTGACGGTTGGAATGAATGCGGCTTATGTCTTGAGATTGCTTGCTGGATTATATCAGTAGCCTCTATAACATCGACATCATCATACTCATCGAACTTTACACCACCATCGGGCAAATTCTCAAATGCTTGGACTATCAAGTTGGTTTCGCGTATGAAGCAGACCGCGGGAACATCGGAGTATGCGGCTTCTCTGATAGCATCATCGAGCCCATTACTTCTCATTTCCTTAACTTTGGAATTGATCTTAGACTTGGTAAGTGACCTTTCCACTTGTCGCACCACAGTCAAGTCAGAGTTCTCAGTGGTAAAGATGATGCAAGCATTTTCCCTTTCGACGTTTCGCTTCTTCCCATTAGCTTCAGGGGACTTAGATCTCGACCTCTCTCGACCTCTTGAATCCTGAGTGTAATCTTCTCGCTTAGCTGATCGGATTGGAGACGTAGCAGTATTCAAACGCAACGCCCTGTTGTGTAATACTCTATTGTTTTCACCCTTGATGCTCTCAGCACACGCTTCTGGTGTACGAAATTGAACGAATCCATAACCTCCTAGTATGCTGATTTCATCTACCGGACCGTACCGGCAGAAGATTCTATACAACTCCACTTTTGAAATCGTATTGCTGGAAAGATTGCCAATAAATAATCGCAGACCTTCGGGATACTGATCCCGATTTCGGCCCTCGTTGTTCAGAGCCTCTCTTAATAAGTATTCCTGGAATCCTTTCGCTTCGGAAGCTGTCTCCGCCTGTGCGGTATCTGCGATACCATCTGACGCATACATAGGTACGTGCGCAGGTTCCGGGATAGTTTGATTCGATGCGGGTGACGTATTCAACGAGCCGTACTTGGCCAGCAGCACGGCTGTCTCATCGAGTGTGATATGCCTTCTAGCTAGCTCTTCCAACATAAGTTTTACCTGCTGCTCTGGTGGAGCCGCCAAGAAGCTTGGGTTCTGCACTATCTCGCTGTCTTTGAGGGCCTCAAACGCCTGTAAGAGTCCACTAGAAGACACCAGCAGCGAAGTATTTGTCGTAGCAGCCTCCGGTTTGGGAGGGAGAGATGCTGGAAGCTGAGTCGCTGCACTCGGTTCAAGTGGCTCATAGTCACCATCACTTGATGCTTCGCCAGCATCTGGCCCTTCTGAACCTGTACCTGTCTCGACTGTCAGCAGCCCGATTCTCGTGGTTGCTGGTTCGAGGAGCGCAGCCTCTGGGTCGTAGCTATCACTTTCGCCGTCACTGTAGGCGGTCTGCGCGCCGCTCTCGCCATTCTTAGGAGCTAGTATCTGACTTAATGATGCCTGTGACTTGGCTTCCAGAACGATGTCCGCCGCCGACACCGGGCCAGTCTCGGAGCTGAGGAGATCCGCCGGCAGATACTCTGAGTCGCTCTCGTCACCATTTTGGTCAGATTTTGATCCAGTCACTCCAGCAGATACCCCGGCTTTCAGACTAAAATGAAGGGGACTGGAATCCGCAGGTGAACCGACATTTCCAACAGCGCCTCTTTCCAGCAGTGCGCTCATGAAATATATATCTGTCCCCAGACTTTCGCGGTGACGGAATCATAAATTATGTGCAGTTCCAGCCAGAATACTTCACGGCGTCTACAGTGTGGAGTGGTCTAGCGTGGGGCCACATTTCCAGCTGTATTGGTAGTCAATGACACGCCCTATGGCAGTCGAACCTACTGTATGTAAAAGTGCCACTGCTTATGGCGGCCAGACTCGTCTGCGCCTCATCGCGATCCCCCACGCGCCGGTTCCAAGAAAATCCTGCATGCCGAATGCAGAGTAGCAGCCCTGGGTGGGGGACCAAACGGCTGGCCACTTAGAGAGATGCCAGAACGCCCCGAAAATGGCCTATAATAAGGGAAGTGGAGTGCTTGGGCGTATGAGAGACTATTAGTCAACTTGTGGCTAAAGTTTGTACGACATTTTCCCCAAATTAGTGTCATGCAACATCGCTCCCCCACGCCGATATGTCCGTGCAGCAACCACACTTATTAATCGGCGCGTGGGGGATCCCCTATATATAAGTGCAGCTTCGGACTCGCTGCCACTCCGAATTCCACACCTGTCAATAAACAAAATCCTTACAATGGTTTCCAAATTGAACGTCGCTGTTGTTGGTACCGGCATCTTTGCCACCGACACCCACTTGCCCACCATCCAGAAGATCGACTGGTTGACTCCCGTTACATGCTACAACAGAACCAAGTCCAAGGCCGAAACCTTTGCCCAAAAGGCCGGCATTCCCGCCGACAAGATCCACGACTCGTTGGAGGATGTGTTTGGGGACAAGAGCGTTGACTTTGTGGACGCCTTGTTGCCGGCGCAGTTTACTCTTGATGCCGTGAAGCTCGCTCTCAAGCACAACAAGCCCATCGCCATTGAAAAGCCCATTGCCGCCAACCTCAAGCAGGCAGCCGAGATCGTGCACTTGGACGAGAAATCCGACTTGCCCATTGCCATCCTCGAGAACCAGGCCTTCTGGAAGGCCATCGACGTGTTGAAGAACGACGTCTTGCCCAAGTTGGGCAAGGTTACCGGATTCACCTACAACTCCACCGGCCCCTGGAACGACGACAACAAGTACTTGGCCACGTCCTGGAGACAAAACCCTGAGCACATTGGTGGCTTTTTGAGCGATGGTGGTGTACACCAATTGGCGTTGCTCACCGAGGTGCTTGGCCCTGTCAAGTCCGTCAGCGGCTTGACCCGCCAGTTGAAGGAGGCCAGCGGTGACGAGGACGTGTTGTTCTCTGTGCTCAACTTGGAGAGCGGTGCTATTGGTTCTTTCACCTACGGCTCTTCCTTCGGCGCTGCTGAGAAGGCCAGATATTTCGTCATCTACGGTACCACTGGTTCCGTCAAGTACGACTTCCCTCCCGGAAAGAAGCCTACCATTACTGTCACTACTGGCACCTCTGCGCAGGACTCCAAGCAGGAAGAGGTTATCACCGTGGACGAGCCCAATGCCTTTGTCGCTGAGTTCACCAACTTTGCTGAGGCCATCGAGCGCAAGGACAAGTCTTTGATCAAGATCACGCCCAGAATCGCATTCCACCACTTGGCCATTGTCGCCGCTGCTCTTGAGTCCTCCAAGGGCAATGGCTCGTCCGTTTTGGTGGCGCAGCCTTGACTAGCACGGGCGTCTTTATAGACATAACCCATCAATATAAAAGTATGCATTTAGAGTTCGTCCTTAAGATACTCCCACGTCTCGTACGCGCTGCTTTCGATAGGCATGACAACCTCTTCGTAGGCGGAGTCTGCGCTAGACTCTGCGCTGGACACGAGCGAGGGTATAGTGTGCGCGAGGGACGGCACCTCCATGGTAATCGATGAGGTGGGCAACGACGGTACTGCGCTAGTGACCGACAGATATATTTGCTCCGACACACCCGATGTGGGCCTCGAGCGATAGAAGAATGCAAATATGTTGAAAATCTTGAACATGGACCACAACAAGATCTTCACTGGCACCTTGAGGACACGGCGCCATAACACCCAAGCGCAGCACACGAATAGAAATGCAAAGCTCAAGTAGATTCTGTTCTTGTCCTTGCGGTCCTGCTTCTCGATGAACCGCACGATATTGCGCAGCTTCTTCAACGTGTCTTGCAAGTCAGTCAAAAGAGAGTCGAGCCCGCTCAAGTCCTTTGTCTGCTGGTCGAGCGAGTCAATGTTGAGCTCCGTCTGCAAAATGGAAGCGTTCATTATCTGCCGCGTAGCCTGGAGTGAGTTGGTGATGGACTTGTTCTGGGTCAAGATCTGGTCCTCGACTGTCTTTTTGTTTGCCTCCTCCTTTCCACCGCGACTCCGGCCCGCGAAAAGCTCCTCGCGCGATGACAGAAGCTCCTTCTCCCGTGTGAACTGGCGTACCCGCTGCTGGTGCACGAGCTCCTCCTCCTGCCGGTAAGAGGCCACCTGGGCCTCGCGCAACTTCACGCGGAGATTCGCTAGCTTGTCGGCGTAGATCTGGTACTGCTTGCCCCGCTCCTCGTCCTGCTGGAGGAATTGCAACACGTCTCGAAACTGTCTGATCACGGCGCTGACGTCGGCGGTGATTCGCGTTCGGCGGTCCCCGAGCAGCTCCTCGCCGTCTCCGGGTGCCAAGAGCTCCACAATCTTGCCGAAAGCCTCGTGCTGGAGCGCATCCAACGCCGCAATGTCGTCCACGCTCATCGGGCTGAAAGAAGAAGTGTAGCGGAACTGGGGTCCACGAAGCCTGAGGCTACATGCAGGTGTTGAGACCTGCCCAAGTGCAGGTCGTATTTTTCATTGCATTGAGCAGCCCTTTACTCGCCCGGTCGCAAAATGGAAGCAGCGGGCCCCGTGCCTGTGACTGGAGACTCCACAGTGCCCAGTAGGACAAAGAAGGAGAAGAAAACAAAGAAATCGGTCGACCCCCGTGCGCTCACTCCAGAGTACATCGAAGAGCAGCGTCGGCTCCGGACTCTACGCAAAGAAGACAAGCGCAAACAGCAAATCGCACAAGGCATTGATCCCGATGCTGGCACTAAAGGCGGTGATAGTCTAGAGTTTATTAAGCGTCCATTGCTCAAGATACAAGACCAGAAGGATGGCATTCCGTTGAAAATTATGTCCTACAACGTGTTGGCGCAAGCATTAATCCGGCGGAAGTTGTTTCCCACCAGCGGCAACGCCTTGAAGTGGAGCACACGGTCTCAGGTGCTCTTACGTGAGCTCGGCCACTACGACGCAGACATTATGTGCCTTCAAGAGTTGGATTACATTCAGTATAAAACCTTCTGGGACCGGGAGCTCAAAAGGCTCGGCTATGCCTCCAAGTACCACCGCAATCCGGCCAAGAACCATGGAGTTGCTGTTTTTTACAAAGAGAACATGTTCATATGCCGCCACCAGAGCTTTATCAATTACGACAAGGAGGAGACGGAGGAGGTTCAGGCGCGCACCCTCACTCAAAATGTGGGCCTTCTTGTATGTTTAGAGTACTCTCCCCTGGTAATCAAAAGGTATGCTCCGGCAAAGCAGGGTGTCATTATCGGGACAACACACCTCTTCTGGCATCCTTTCGGTACATTTGAGCGCACACGGCAGACTTATATTGTGTTGCGCAAGATACAAGAGTTCTCCAAGGTAATGACCACCGTCAACCCTGGCTTCTCCTTTCACCAATTCTTTGCTGGAGACTTCAACTCTCAGCCGTTTGATGCGCCGTATCTATCCATCACTGCTAAGCCAGTAAGCTATGAGAATAGGGCCAAGACTGTGATCTGCTGCTCGCTCTCATACCAATACTCGAAAAATCGTGGTCGTGACAAGGACGGGGCCGACGAAGATGGAGAAGAAGAGGAGGGCGGCAATGTTGAAAAATTTGGCAAAGACCAGCCACGAGATCCAGTGCCAGAATCGTTTGAACCTACAGCAGAGCAACTAGAGCTCGCGGAACGTTTGGAGAGGATCCACAACAGTCTTCCCTGCCGTGCTGTCTCTCTTTATTCAGTAGGCTACAACCAAGTCCACCCAGAGAACTCGGGAAAGGATAACGATCGAAACGAACCATATTTCTCGAACTGGGCCCATGCTTGGAGGGGCTTGTTGGACTACATATTCTTGGTGGTACCCTGGGACACTGCCACCTCATACACCTCTCGAGTCGACTCCGCCCCTGAGCTCGTCCAGGACTACGGAGTCAGACTCTTGAGTCTCTTGCGGTTGCCGCTCCCTGCAGAAATGGGACTGGAGCCGTCTGGGCAACCTCGTCTTGGTCAGTACCCCTCTGATCACTTGTGCATTATGGCTGAAGTGGAATTATCATGAAGCTTTCATTAACTATGTAGCCCTTGCTTACCTCTTTAGCATGGTACCCACCAAGTCCTCAAGAGGACCATAATCCTTCCGTTGGATCAAGTTGAACTCGTTCACAAATAGCACATAGTGCTTCAAACTCGTGTTGAGATGACTCTGCAACCCCAACTCCGAGATCTCGTGAAAGTGATGGCAGTAAATGTGAGCGTAGATCCTGAAGAGCCTCTTGAAGATGGTCTTGACCAAGTTGGGGAACTGTTGCGGGAATGGAGCACCGATCTTAGATGGGAAGATGTTGTCATTGTCAAAGAAAGCCTGGATCCAGTTCATCAAGTTTTCAATGTACTCGCACGCGGGCAAGGAGACTGGCTTCCTGGGCAGCGTAGAGCCATTGGCCGATGGGTTCGTTTCTTGCCACAAGTACTCGTACTCTTCTGTAGCAATCATGCGGGGACAAGTCTTTGGCGAGCAGAACTCCGTTATGGCTCCGTAGAGCATATTGATCTGGTTGTAGAAGTCGACAACGTGAATCGCAAGCCATTCATTCACGTCCTCGTCCTGTGGCAACTTGACTGCCTGGATCAATGCATTGTCGGACCCCAACGTTTGCTCCGCATAGCTCCGGATGTCCTTGTGTGAAGAAACCAGATGGCCCCCGTTGCCCAAGTTGATTGTCTGGTAAGGCTGGGCTTCTACCAGCTGTTGGTCAAAGTGGTTGGGGAAGGTCGAGTTTGAGATCGGAGTGGGGCTCGAAATTGGCGATGACTGCTTCAACTTGAATCCGCGTGTGGACCGCAAGGTATGGGTGTTGAAGTTCAGAAAGAACGACATGCGGGCTGTGATTCAGGGCGAGGGAGTAGCGGAACCAGCGGTGAAGAGGGAAATCAACAGCGCTCAGAGATGAATTTTAGAATTTAGCGCCTGCCAGCAACGACCATTCGATGCGCAACAGAATCCGGCTCCAGTGGCAGATGAGATTCACAGCTTTGTTCCTGGCTGATGGTTCTGTGTTTACACTTCGTGCGCATTTGGATATGAAATGGACGTTCCACATCCAGACACCGATTGTGCCAGGTCCCACAGTGAGAGGCTGTATGTGCAGCGGGTGATATCGGTGGTGGCACTGAGGCTGTGTTTGAGTAGCGAGGGGCGAGTTCGCACTGCTTTCCACGTATCAATTGTGGTGCATGTTGCGGCTAAATCTTGAATTTTCAAAAGCTGTTGCAAGAGGTAGTCGGGGTCCGACCCGCTGATTGTAGCGTCACTGGGGACTATTTTGTTGTATAGCTGGCGCAACAGCACGGCCCGTAAGGCAAACCGGTAGTTGGCTCGAAACACCTGGCGTCCGTAGAACGAGAACACGAGAGGGTACGTGCCCTCAAGATTTAGCAAGAGCAGAATTAGGCCATAGTGAATGGTCTCCTCCAACGCAAGCAGGGTGATCTCAGGCGCGCACATGATATCATACTCCACACAAAGCCGCTCCAAAGTCGTCGGCTTTGCGCTAAAACTTGCAAGCTGAGGCTTGAGAGGGGAGAAGATCTTACATTGGAGCTGGAGCCTCCAGAGATGGCCCTTCTCGCGCATAAAGAGCTGCGGCGCGTACTCCAAGTCCCGCCAAAGCTGCGCGTTGGATAGTCTGCGGCCCCATGCTTCTATCAACTCGCTGTCGTACTGCTTTATGATTGGGTGGCCGTTGATAGAGAGCCGAAATACGATCTTGTTAGCTCAGTTCTCAAAGCGGTGCGGAAGCAGTATCCGCCTCCAAACAGACGTCCGATGCGGTGCACTGCTGGCCACTTCCGGTCTTTTGCACCCTCTACGAGTTCCTCGGTAGCACTTACACTGAGAGCGTCGCATACCACAAGCGCTCTTTCGCCACCTTCTTCGCCGTTTCTATTACTGACAAGCTCGACTCGCGACGATAAACTGCAAAACGTGTCGTCTCTACGAAAAGAAAACATGCTGCAAAATCGCACTTTCCGGCGCTGATATCTCCCGGCCTGCATATACTCGCTACGCATCTTGCAACACGCGCTGAGAGCACTTCTTCTCCAATCTTCAGCGGCAAGATGCTGCATTTGGGCCGAGCAGTTGTTGGCCGCAACGGGCTCTTGCTCAAGCAGCCCGTGATTCTGATGCCGGCGCCGGACGCCTCGTATGTGCTGTTGTACAAGCGGTTTTTCAAGTTGCGGCACATGATCCACGAGAAGAACTACAATGTCGATCGTTACTGCAGCATTGTGCGACGCAGATTTCGGCAGCTGGCCAACGAGCGGCGCCGCGCTGTTTTCCCGGAGCTTGGAGCCTTGAGCGACGCCGAGACGCGGCAGCGTACCGTCAACACTCTTGCGTTCGTATTCAATGCGACCGTTACTATGGACGACTCAGACATTGACAAAGAGGTGTTGTACTTTGAACAACTCTCCCAGCAGCCCGAGAGGATCGAGCGGCGCGTGTTGCGGACAATTCTCAAGATGGACTATGTCATGCCTGACGACGTCAAGTACCTGACAGAGTGGTACACCCACCTCAACGAGGGGCTCGCCAGTCTTGGCGACGATCCCAGCGCTAAGGACTACCGTAAGCTCAAGATGGAGTACGTCGGGCTCCGTGACTATGAGCGCAGCCTAATGCGTTTGAACGAAGACTACAAGTTATGTCTCTGACGGGGAACACTCCGGCAGGTTTGCATTGCGTTGACAAAGCTTCTAGATTCTCGCAGCGCTACCCCTCTAACAAGGCCGCCTTCCGCTGCAATGAGCTTCTGCCGCCATGGCGGGCTCCGGAGCAATGGTCGTGGCAGACACGACTTCCCCATATTCCAAGCCGGTCCGCTCATCAGACCTGCAACATGGTTTGGCCCTTCGGCAGAACGCAACAGAGCGCGCCGCAGTCGACGCAACTCGAACAGAGGTCGCATCTGCCAGTTATTGCTCCTCATGGCTCCGACATCGAGCACACGTTGAACCAACTTAATGAGAATGGCGGCGGCATCAAGGTCAAGGCCGTGGAAGTTCCCAAGCTGGGAGTGAGCAGCTCGGTTGCAGAGTTTGTCTCCCAGCGGCCCAACAACATGTTTGTGATTGACGGCGAGAAGGACATCAATGAAAGCATCATTTGCACCAACAACGAGCAAGGCGGAAAGACCTGCTTGAAATTGATGTATAACTCGATTGCCCTCTTCAGAGAGATGCAGACGTTGGAATACTTTTGCTCCTTGCCCGACGACATCGACGCCACCTACTTTGAGTGCCGCAAGATCGTTTAGCCGCCTCTTTCATCTACAAAACACAGCCAGTTGGGACATAAGTAGTTAACTAGAAACTAGTAAACTACGCACCACAATCAAAGAAGCACGCCTAGGATGACTGCAAGCGCCGCGGACAACCCGTATGTTGTTGTCGGAGCGTTGTTGCACTCGGTGGAGTAGCAATTCCCCGTGACTGCGCCGCTCCGCGTACTGAGCAAGGTGGAGTTCGCGGAACCAGAGTGCACCAGACGAGTATTGAAATTGCTCTTCTCTGGCTCTGACTCGCTTTCTATCTGCTCCGAGTCGAAGGAATCAAACGTATAGTACGCTGGCAAGTCCGCGATGGCATGAAGATCTTCAAGCACGCTTCCCTGGTTCTCATTCTCCAACTCTTGGAGACGCCGGTGGTCCGCAAGCTCGATATTGGCACAGGCAAACTTTGTCAAGTTGGCAAAGTGGAACACTACTGAACGTCCCCCAATGTAGGACTTCGACGCCGGGTTCAAGGAGAGGTAAGGGTCCAGGTACTCCAACTCGAAGCAGGTGGAGTTGACCCAGCCGTGCTTTCCCGCCAAGTCTCCCACCTGACAGAAGGCATTTCCGTCTTGATTATCGCAATCAGGCGGAGCGTGGTACGGATTGAAATGCATTCCAGCATCTTCGCACTGCTGGCCGTCATTAACCGGACTCTCGTGAATATGGTACACAAAGGGACCTGATTCACGCGGCAAGCCAGTCACATCGACATGCACATCTACTTCACCGCCTGCCTTGGCTGTGAACACAAGTACGCCCTTCATGCCATGTCCAATGGCAGGAAAGTCAGCAATTGCGATAACGTTCGCGGGGTTTTTAACTATTCTCGGAGCCTGCTGAGCATCTGTGCATGCTGCTAAAGCAGCAAATGCACATAAAAGACCCAACTTCATCTACAGTTGAAAAGAAAAGGATGGGTGCAAATGCAAGTGTCGATGTCTCGAGCCAGGCCACAGACGGGAACAATGTCGCGGCCGTTGGAAACGACATTTCGGCGGGGCCGACTCGGAGACGTCCAGCCGCCCGCTCCAGCCGCCCACTGAAGCCGCCCGCCTAAAGCGCCCTCCTGAAGCGCCCTCTACATGTAACCAACCGTAGATCTATAAAGTATGCAATTTACACCATGAACGACTCGCCACACCCGCACGTGCCCTTGGAGTTGGGGTTCTTGAAGATGAAGCGCAGCGACAACTTATCGTCGAGCCAGTCCATCTCGGATCCCACAATGGAGAACAATGCCTTTGAGTCTATCACCACCTTGACGCCGTCCTGGTCCACAATCTCGTCGAACTTGCCCGGCTCGCTCACGTACTCAAGATTGTAGGTGAGGCCGGAGCACCCGCGATTCTGCACGCCGATGCGGATAAGCTTGGGCTCGGGCTGGTCCAACAAGCCCTTCAAGTGTACCACTGCGCTCGGAGTGAGGGAGATGAGCGCCTTTCTCGGGCGCAACGTGCGCTTCTTTTTCGGCTTCGGCTCCGGCACCGCGGCTGCCGTCTCGACAGGCTCATTGCTCTTGCTCGACGGCTCGTTTGCTATCGTCACCTTCGGCGACGAGAGGTCCACCAGCGTGGTTGAGGTTTGCTTGGCCTCTGTGTTGGCTTGGTCCGTGGCTCTGCTGGCGTACTTCAGCGTCCTCGATCTGCGCTTGTGGTGAGCCGGCATCGACGGCTGGGGGGGCTCCTCTTGCACTTTGTGGGGGAGCCGGAGTGAGTGCCGCGACCAGCGCGATGCATCGGAGCTGAAGAGCAGCTCCTCGGTGTTTTTGGACCCAAACCGAAGGTCGCCAAACGACGACCCTCTGGTCTGGTTCGAGCTCTGTATGGTCTGCATGAAGCGCTTGCCAGCGGCTCCGCTCTCGTTCAGCACGAACCGCACGGCCATGGCGCCACTGCCGCGCATTATCGAGCGGCGGGCAATCATGTTGTGGTGCAGCCAAAAAAAGGCTGCGACCCGGCCCTTATATTTGCTGGGCTGCGGTGCACGCACGACCGCCGATTTGCCCCATACTTGGCGAGCAGCCTTTGTAAGCAGGATCTGAGCGGCCTGTGATTGGCTCCCCGTATGCAGGTCGGTCACCATGGCACCAGGCTGTGTGCACTACGATGTGCCTACGTCAAGCGTGCTAGAGGTATATATTCACAACGGGCTGGTCTCGCGCTTCAACCAGTTGTACTCCAAGGAGTTCTTGGGGAACAGCGGGGCCATCTCCTCCCACACGGTGCGGTGGTACTGGTTGATCCAGTTTTTCTGCTCCGCCGTCAAGGCGCTCACGTCAATCAACTTCTTGCAGAAGGGCACGCGAGTGACAGTCTCAAACTCGAGAAGGTTCTTGCCATTGTAGCTGCGGCCCGAGTCCTTGACGTACATCACACTCTCGATTCTGATGCCGTATTCCCCGTTCTGGTAGTAGCCGGGCTCGTTCGACACCAAGTTGCCGGGCTGCAACACCGAAGCAGCGGCAGTGGGGCGCGGGCTGATGGCTATGGGGCCCTCGTGGACGTTCAAGAAGGCGCCGATGCCGTGGGAGGTGCCGTGGCCGTAGTCAACGCCATGCTTCCACAACCACTGCCGGGCGATGGAGTCGATCATGGAACCATTGGTGTTCTCAGGGAACTGCAACGCACTCAAGTCGACATTGCCCTGCAACACCAAGGTGTACTTTTCGATCTGGTCCCGCGTGGGAGTGGTAAAGTGCACGGTTCTCGTGGTGTCGGTGGTGCCCTCCAAGAACTGGGAGCCGGAGTCGTTGAGATATATCTTGTTGGGGTCGATGCACGGGCACTCCCCACGGGTAGGCTTGTAGTGAATGATGGCGCCGTTGGCACCGGTGGCACTGATTGTAGCAAAGGACAATCCCACAAAGTTTTCCTCTTCCTGTCTGAACGCAGTCAATTTGTCGTCCGCCGTGCACTCGTCAATCAACTCGTGCTTGTTCACGAGCTCGTTCTCCAACCATGCCAAAAATCTAATCAACGCCCTGCCGTCCTTGAAGTGAGCCTTGCGGGCGCCTGCAAGCTCCACCGCATTCTTGACGCCCTTCAAGTCCTCGATGGGAGAGCGGGTCAAGTTGTCAAACGAGCACTTCAACGTCCTCACAATCTCCCACGATGCGGTCTTGGGCACCAACAACTTTTTGTTGCTCATGCTGAAATCCTTGCTCACATCACGGAGAGTGTCCCAGAATTTTTCGTAGGGCTGCACGCTGACATTGTTCTGGCGCAAGATCTCTTGCACGTTTGTGTCGAACCGGAAGCTATCGGCAAACAAAATAACGTGCTTGTCGGCGGTGACAATCGCATAACTGTAAAACACGGGGTTGTAGTTGATGTCGCTGCCCCTCAAGTTCAACAACCACGCGACTTCGTCCAATGCCGACACGATCAAGCCGTGGGCGTTGAATTTGCTGATGACGGCGGCCACGCTGTCGATCTTCTGCAGGATGTCCTGGCCAGCGTACTTGATGTCCAATGCCTTGATGATGTTAGCCGGCGCCGGCGGGAGCTCCTCGAAGCTGCTCCAGATGGCGCTGACCAAGTTTTCGCCCACGGCAACAAACTCAACCTCGGCCTTGGGCTTGTCCTTGAGCAGCTGCTCGATCAAGGCAGAGAACTTCCGGTACACCAGGTAGCTTATAAGCTTGGGGTCGACGCCAATCTTGATGGGGGAGCCCGCGTCCAAAGACAACTGGATGGCCTGCTGCACGGCCCACTCCTCCCAGGTGGGCTCGTCCTTGGCGCCCTGGCGGAGCAAGAGCCAGTTAAAGTCCAACTCGTTGGTGGCCTGGCTGAAGTAGCGCGCGTCCGTGGACAAGGCGGCGAGGCCCTCAGGCTGTTCGTTCATGCACATGGCGTCGTGGGTGACAATGGCGATGCCGGCGGACCCCAGGAACCCCGACACAAAGCTGCGCTTCTCGTCTGCTGCGCTCACATACTCGCTCTGGTGCTGGTCCTCCGAGGGCACAATGTACACGCCGACGCCGTGCTCGGCCATGCGCGTGCGCAACTTGGCGAGCCGGGCCAGGGTGTTGACCTCCTTGGTCTCCGGAAGACAGAGCAGGGCTGCGTCGAGCGTGAGCAACGAGTTCTTCCTCAGGCCCGCGCGCAGCGACGACGACGAGCCGGTGCGCTTGAGGTTGATCTGCCGGGCAATGATGGAGCTGCGGTTGCGCCGCGACAACAAGCCGGGCGAACAGGTGCAGTCGACACAGTTGGGCCTCTGCACACGTTTAATCATCATGGCGGCCCCGGACTGGTCTCACGGGTATTACTGCTGGGTATTTGCGAGCGGGCGCGTGTGGTGCGCAGTTCAAATCCAGCAAAGGTGCAATACGCCAAATTCGAGCTTGCCGGTGCTGGTGCTGGCTGGCGTGGCACCGCAGTCTTAATAAAGCACCACTCTGCCTGCATGCAGGTACGGCACCCGAGCCGGACACCGATGGGGCCAGAGGGCCGGGGCAGGGCATGGGGTGACCGGAGTGGTGTGACGCGGCAGACTTGGGTCCTGCCTGAATCATGCTGTTCCGGGCGTGGCCGTGGTAGCTTTTGCGGGTGCGGTTTACGCCGGGCAGCCAATGGTCTCCGTGCAAATCGTCAGCGAGCGCCTGCTACGGCACCATCTGGTCCTGCAGACGGTAGGCGCTAGCGACGTCGCAGCCAATGGCCCTATTTTGACGTGCCGTGCCCGTGTCTTGGAAATTCACTACAGCCCGAGCCACATCAGTTCGCACCAGTGCATCAGTTCCGCCCGGCTGATTCAGCTCGCGGAGGGCCCCGCTGGAACCTCTCTTGACTGGATCCTGTATGCAGGATGTCACGTTACTCGCTGCTCCGGTTAGTGCAGGTCTGTTCCCTCCCGCAAGCAGCAGCAGCCATGTCTGTGCCAGCACTAGACGACATTGTGCGAGTACGTATCCACAGCAGCCGGCAGCACATCTGTGCCGGCCATATTTCACTCCTGCGGAGAAACTAACCCAGCACATCGAGACGTTATATGCCACCTCCAACCCCACCGTGGTGCTGTCGGTCCAGCACGATTTGCAGGTGCTTCAGCGCTCACCTAATGGGTACGACCTTGCCAAGCAGTTGCTCTCCCACCCGTCGCGGAACTGCCAGTACTTTGGTGCGCTCACATACACCGTGGTAATAAATCAGCTTGGCTCCTCCATGTCCCAGCAACAATTCGATACGCTAGCCGCAGACAGCATCCACTTCCTCCGAGCACACTTCCAGGCTAATCCCCACGCACCTGCCATGCTCAAAGTGCTCTCGAATCTTGCGTTGCTCTATATCTACAAGTTCGACTTGTTCCCTCGCCCTCTCGAGTACCTCTTGGAGCACATTGGAGACACCAGCATGGCTACCCTAGACAACCTCGAGGAGGCCCACATATCGTTGCTCCTAACATTCCTGGCTATATTGGTAGAGGACATCATGAAGCGCGAGCACCAGCCCCCCATCGATCAGATGGTGCACAAGAACTTGTTTCCCGACACCCAACGCTTGTTCGAAGCCTTGATCACTTGTGGAATGTCGTCAGAAATGCGCCTACAGCTTCTTGATTGCCTCAATTCATGGGTTTCGTACATACCGACCGCTGAAAACGCGTCCACCGTTCGTTACGAAGATACGGACACATTTTTGCATTTTCTTCTCGCTCATTTCGGGCCGGACACGGTGGGCGCCCTTGACGACAACGATACACTAGCTGTCCTTGGTAAGGCTTTGGCCGTCGCCACCGAAGTGGTGGAAATAAATCCAAGAATGCTCAACCCTGGCATGAAAACTAGGCTCAAGCAAATACTATTCGACGACGGTGAGTGGGGTGCTACTTTTACTGCATCGGTAGTTGACACCGACAAAAGAGACGAATATGAGGATGAGGTGACAGCTTTTGTGAATCTATGTATCCTCGTGGCCCTGATGGACATAATGCATCTTGCAAAAAGGATAAATGACGGCGGAGTGCAACATATCCTTCTTTCCTTAATGCACCTCACGGACATGCATGGTATCCCGATACTTGAAGAGAACGCCAGTGAGCAACTCCTTACCTTCTGGGATGAGTTGGCTAATGTCTATATTGATGATGAAAGTACTTTCCAAGCTATGTTTACCAATCATGCTGAGAAAAGTGCATTTCTAAACGAACGAAATAAATTACTCAGCAAAGTTTGTGAAGTTTATTGGCATAAGGCCCAGTTGCCTACATCTACTACTCTTCAACTGAGCAAAAATGAGTTCAGCTACTATCGGTCGCTGGTGGCTGATTTCTTCAGCACTGTTTACTCATTGTTGAAGCTCGAATTGTTTGACGTATTGGTATCGGGAGTAGTGTCAGACATTGAGAAACTCAAGACCGGGGACACGTCTAGCATTCCTGAACTCGAAGTGACGCTATACCTCATTTACAAAATACTTGAAGACTGCACATTCTACGACTCTGAGAGTATTCCATTCTCACCTTTTATTGAGGTTATTCTTCGAAGCGGGCTACTAGAAGCGACGCAGAGCATCCCTTCACAGCATCAGCATTACTGGGCCATTTGCATTTCAGTGTCGAACTTTCTTTCGAATATTCAGTTTTATCTCAAGACGTCGGAAGGGTCACACTATCTTGGTAGTATCTTGGATTTCTTGTGCACGTTGCTTGTCAATGGTAATCCTGTAACCTCCTTGAATACATCGAGAACGATTTTAAAGATTTGTCAAGAGTGTCGGGAAAAATTAACGTCATTTCTTCCAAACTTGGAGGTACTATTAGTGCAATTAATCAGCGATGTGAATGCAGACATGTTGGTCCGCCAAAGACTCGTTAACGCCTACACTTCAATTGCACAATGTCTCAAAGAGCCTAACTCGCTTGGAGAATTAGTCTTCAAGCTTCTCAGCGAAATACAGAATAAGTCAAGAGCTTTGTGGCTGGAGGACATGAATGATCTGCAAAAGCAATATCTAATTTCCTTGCTCTCTTGCGTATTGGAGATTGGTAAAGCTTGCGAGGTTCCCGATGAAGTTGACGAGTTCTACACGCCTGAGCAACTGAGGTTTGTCGACTCGTACTGGCAAGAGGATCCATTACGGGTGAAGCATTTGATCCTAGAGATAGTTCGTGACTACTCTCTGAACTACATTCCTTTTGCTATGAATAGTCTTGTAACCGAGAAATGTTGTGCAATCCTTAAAGCTGGTATACGAGAGCATTTAAACGGCCCATTCAAATTCTCAATCCAGACTATCTTTGAATATGTCAAAGCCAAAGTCATAAAGCAGGATCCTCTGTCATTGCCACATGTGTTCTGCTTAGTTGAAACCGTTGTGATTGTGGAACATCGTAACATTAGTGCGCAAGATTTCGAAGCTTTAATGAATGACATATTTGTCACTCAACTTGACACTTTGCAAAGTGATCCCGATTTGTTACAAGCAGCCACTGACGTCTTTGCTACAGTGTTGGAGCGTCGGCCCAGTTTAATGTTGGAGTCCGAGACTTTCCTGACAACTATGCTTAACTTTGCGCTAGAGGGTTTGGGAGCCAAGGAAACCTTCTTGGTCAAATCCAATGCTAAATTTTGGAACGCGTTCATTTTGGTGAAAAAGGGTACTAAGGAAGACCATGAAAAAATCAAAGGTATTATGAGGGAGACAAGTTTGGGGCTTGAGTTCACCAGAAGGTTGCTCTCGCTGTTTTGTGCGGCTCCGCGGTCAGCCATTGATGTGTACTATCCAGTTTTTCGAGGTCTCGTTGCCAAGTATCCGATAGAAGCCAAAACGTGGTTGAGTGCGCTCAGTGGACTTCTCAGCAATAATCGTTTTTCTGATAAAGATTATGAAAGTTTCATCAACAAGCTAATGCTCACCCGTGGCCAACGCATGGCACAAGATGTGCTCAAAAATATGTGGTTACAAGTCAATGGAATGGTGAATTATAGCTCCAGAAGTTATTAAAATTTACAAAGTACATAGACATCATCAGAAAATACATGTATTTAACACAAGAAAGACATTACCGGATGTTTCAGTTCAACATCGCATCCAAATCTGCGCATAGCTGCTCACACTCCGCATTGAAGTCCACATCATTCAACGACATAGCCTGGTATCTGATTCTGACATTGCCATTGTATGTGTCCTGTCTCGCCTTGACTCTGAAGTTGAACTCCTTCATTGTCACGCTGTCGATCAAGTTTTTGAACTCACTGTTTATAGATTGGTTGTCTCTCAAGGTCATCAATTCACCTGCAGACATTCCAAAGAGTTTCTTTGCTTCTTCATCGAATAGCGTGAGCCACAATTGAGATGTAGAGTCCATCACGGAACAATTGAGAATGTACCTGTAATGGGGCTCAGAAAAATTCATGTCGCACTTTTCACATCTCCACGAGCCATCAGACTGTTCTATCACTTTTCTGTTACAGGTGTTGCCCAGCTGGTTGGGTTGCTGGGAGCCCGCTTGGGGTTTGTTGTTGCAAGCGGGGTAGCAGAAGTTGTCCGTCTTGAAGAAGTTCACGGTAGCCTTGATGTTAAAGAAATCAGGCTTCTCGTTCATGCCGAGGTGCTCGTCTTGGGCCTGCAAGATGGTCTTTCTGTTGGTGATATAATTAGAATTGAGACCACCTTCCGTCTTGAGTGTTTTAAAGTTTTCGTTCAAGCCCTGGTTGTCGTACCAGCCCTTTAACAGATACGCCTCCGTGGTGTCAGGGTTGGGTGTCATAGAGCCTGCTGGGGTCAAGGTCAAAGACCTGCCGCCAAAGTCTTGCACTTTGCATCCTTTGAAGGCAATCACTGACCCCTGAGGAACAGAAAAATCCACAGCCACATTGTTCCAAAGTCCGACGCTGATGGCGAAGTTCGAGTCGTCAACGATGGAAACATTTCTTCTGTCAAATGGCTTACCGGTAGACTTGGCAGTGATCTGGAACACGGGATTGACTTCTCTCAAAACGCCAATGACATCAATAATCGAGTTTGGCTCCAAGGTCTGCACCAGGCTCAACTTGGTGAAGTTGTAGTTGATCTTGGGCACGTCCGTGGCATCGAAGCACTCCTCGATGACTGTGTCCCTGTCGAGGGATAACTCGTAGGGATGGCTCAAGTGGGAGAACTGGGGCTTTGCCTGCTGGATTCTGGCCTTGCTAACGTAGTAGACCTTGCCCTCCTCCAACTCGTTGTAGTACTTATCGGCAAGCTCGTTGAAGGCAGTGGCACGGATCTCGTCCGACTCATCCAATAAGTTCACATTGAACAACTTGCCCTCGCCGCGGGCATTCTGCCACTTTCTGATGTCGCCCTTGTACGACACCCGCGCCTTGATGGTCCACTGGTTCTGGTACGGCGACAACAGCTCGATGGCGTTGACGTGCCTGGCCGGCTTCAGCGGCGCCCTAGCGGCCTGAGGCACAGGCGACGCGCTCTTGACACCACTGCCGTTGCCCGTGCCTTGCGCAATCTGCAACACGTCGTCCTCCGGGTGATCGGTGTAGTACGCGTCAACCGACTGGAAGTCGCCGTCGAGCTTGTCGGTAGCCACCGTCTTCACCTCCACGTCCTTGCACACGATGATGCGCTTCATGGTACGCGCCAACTCCCACTTCTTGATGATGATCACCGAGGTTCTCCTGAAGCCAGCGGAGTCCAAGTACGGGATGCATTCGTCTGAAATCAATCCCTGCATGGTGTTGGCACCGTCGGTGATGTTGATGCGGTACTTGACCGACTGGGTGCTCGTCTTCTTGTCATTGTACTCGATCAACTTGGAGTTCAACACCTGCACCGTCAACGGCTTGTCTTCGTAGAAGTCTCTGTTCTTCTTCAGGAGGATGCCCTTGAGCGCGCCCACTGAGAGCCCGTACTCTGCGGCCTTATTCATGATGTGCGTCACGTAAAGAAGAGTCGAGTGTCTGGAGCAAGACGCGCGCGCCACCGCGTCAGTGCGTGTCGCGGCTCGAACACGCGCCCGACGATGGCGGGGGCGGGCCACGACCCTTGTCTGTGTGCCGTACCAGTGGGTGTACTACGCAGGCTTCAGTGTTATAAGGCATTCTATATGGTACATTTACAACTTCAGCTGGACGCTGACAGCATTGAACAACTCATCCTTGGCGTTGACCTTGACGGCGCCGCTCTTCAACAAGGCCTTGGTGAGGTCGTCAATCAAGTCGTCGCAGTTTTCAATGCCAATGCACAAGCGGATCAAGTCCTCGGGGAAGTCGCGCTCTTCCCTGGTTTTGGCGTCGATGGATGCGTGCGACATCTTGCACGGCATGGAGATCAAGCTGTTCACGCAGCCAAAGGACACGGCGATGCCAAAGATTTCCGTGCTCTCGACAATTTTCTCGGACATTCTGATGTTGCCGGTCTCGAAGCTTAGCACCGCACCGGCGCCGCGGCACTGTGACTGGTGCAATTCGTACTGCGGGTGGCTCTTCAAGCCGGGGTACCGGATCTTGAACCCGATCTGGGATAAGAACTCGGCGATGCGCTGGCAGTTTTGCTGTTGTCTTTCGATGCGGATTGCAAGTGTGCGCAAGCCACGGCACAAGAGCCACGAGTCAAACGGCGAGAGGCCGCAGCCCAGGGCGTTGATGACGTAGAAGATACGGTCCGCCAAGTCGGAGCTGCGCGTGGCAAGCACGCCGGCCATGATGTCGTGGTGGCCGTTCAAGTACTTGGTGGCGGACTCGTACTGGATGTCGACGCCCAAGTCCAATGGCGTCATGAGCACCGGCGACATCATGGTGTTGTCAAACACCACCACGCAGTCGGGGTTGATCTCGTGCGCGGCCAGCGTGATGGCGCGCACGTCGCACACCTTGATCAACGGATTGGTGGGCGACTCGAGGAACACCATCTTGGTATTCTTGGTGATCTTCAGCTTGATGAGCTCCGTGTTGGTGGTGTCGTAGTGACCCACCTTGAGGTCGCCCTTGTTGTGCAAGTAAGTCAAGAGCCGCTGCGTGCCGCCATACAAGTCGTCGCCGGCGATGACTTCGTCTCCAGGCTTCAAGAGACGGGTGATGACGTCCAAGCAGCCCATGCCCGACGTCACGGCAAACGTATGCTTGGCGCGCATGATGGCCGTCAAATGGTTCTGCAAGTACGTCCGCGTGGGGTTGCCCAGCCGCGTATAGTCGTACTCGCCCATGTTCAGCAACAGTGGCTGCTTGAACGTGGCGCTCTGGTAGAGCGGCGGCACCAGCGCATTGTACTGGTCGTTGCTCTTGGAAAAGACCAACTCTGTCTCGAGGCTATACTGTTTTTTCGTCATGGCGAAATTTGGGCCATCCAACTAAACAGCTAACCGGTGGAGAAATGTGAGAAATAAGCCGGCTGAAGTAAAATGTTCCGGTAACGGAGTGAGTAATTTATGATGTACCATCACGTGACCGATAAAGAAACTCTCAAGCCATGTGCAGGACCGTGTGGGGGACAAGCTACAGCAGGGCCAGTTACAGCGCCGAATTCTACTGCGGTCGTTCGTCCTTTGTTGTGTATTAGCACAGCTCTGCGCTGCGCCATGCCTTCATGATGTCTATGGCTAGAGGTCATCTCTGGTGAATTTTCTGATGTCAGTGGGCTCAGCACCCAACAAGACCTTGGCGCCCGAGAAGGGCTCGCACGAGTCTCTGCCGGACACGGGACCAATGTGTGACAAGGGCTTGCCCGCCTGCAATTCCTTCAAGAGCGCAACCGTCTTGTCGGCGGTCAAGTCCTCCACGTAGTCGTCATTGACGGCCAACATGGGGGCGTTGACGCAGGCACCAAGGCACTCCACCTCCTGCAAGGTGAAGAGCTTGTCCTGGGTGGTCTGGCCGGGCTTGATCTTCAAGTGCTCGGTGACAGCCTTCATGATCTCGTCCGAGCCACACAACTGGCACGGCGTGGTGGTGCACACCTGGAGGTTGTATTTGCCCATTGGCTTTCTATTGTACATGGTGTAGAAGGTGGCCACCTCGTAGACACGCATGGGGGGCATGTCGAGAAACTTGGCGACGTAGTTCATGACGCTGATGGAGGTGAAGCCGTGCTGGCGCTGGCCCAAGTCGAGCAAGGGCATCACGGCGCCCTTTCTGTATTGCGGCGGATACTTGGCAATGACCTCCTGGGCCCGGTCCAAGTTTTCTTTGGTGAACTCGAACGGAGTCGAGGAGTTGTCTTCCTTGGTCTCGCGGTGCACGGAGACGATGGAGGAGGCTCTGCTAGGCTGGACGCGGCGAGCAGCAAGCTGCGCCGTCCGGGCAGACCGCAACACGTTTCTGAGCATCATCCTGGCCGGTGCGACGACGGGGTGTTGTGCGCGAACTGTGCAGCGGAGGTGAAAAATCGGTGCGTAACCAGATTAGAAAAAATTTGATTGGCCGAAACGGGCACGACCTTTTGCTCTCGGTTCCGGCGCCGACCCCAGCGTGTCTGCGAGGCCCTGGGGAGCGAACCGGCAGCGTACGGCGGCGCAGTGCCGCTACGGCTGCGGCAGTCTTGCTGGGGGTGTCACGTAGGCGGAACGTAGGGTTGCAAGTGTGCAACCAGGCGCTATCATAAGAGCTTGGCACGAACGCTTTTGAAATGGCATGCAACCCTGATGCCTGTGTCTTCTGTGGTCTCGGCACGGTGAGTTCAGGCTGACGGGGCCACTCAAACGGCCGCCAGAGGTCTGAGACAACTCGTATGGCAACCTAGTCCTAGCACTGTATGCCGTCCCTTCTGCTACCCTCAAACAAGGCTGAAGAAACCGGTGACGGCCATTCAGGGGGGGAATGTATCGGAAAGAGTGCTGTGGAACGGACAATCCATAGAAGAGAGTATCTGTAGAACGCTGTGCGTGCGCAGAGCGTCTGTACACCGCCTTTGCCTACTTGTCTACGCAACAAACCACAGACGGCTGGCTGCAAGTGCCAAACGCTTCAGCACTCTCTCCTCCCCTCCTCCTACATGCTCTGCGAGCGTCGTCTACGTTGCGCCGAAGCACGGTCCCGCCTGGGGCCCCACACTCAGCCTGCTGCGCATCCCAAACGTCGCTGTCGCTGGCGGTGGAGCCGGTGCGTGCACGACTTTCCACAAACGATAAGGTGGTCGCGGCAGGCTGGTGCTACTCCAGCGAGGACGGCCACCATTGCGGAAAGCAGTACCGCCCTGGAGCATCGCCGCAGCTGTACACAGGCAGTACCGACTTTGACACCAAGTTTCATTGCCGATTCGTCCCGCCCTGCGAAGAAGCACCCCGCCACAATTGCCCCTCGCTGATGAGCAGAGACCGCGAGAGAGCGTTCCAGACGCCGAGCCTGCCGTCCAAGTCGACGCGCAGCCTCGAGCCGCCGCGCTTGAACGAGGCGCCGATGCTTCTGACGCTGCCGCGGCGCCGGAACCTCCACAAGGCCATTTTCAGTGACCGCTACATCCCCAACCGCACAGGTGTGGACCTCCAGGCCGCCTTCTCCTTGCTGAACCAGGACATCGTGCCGGATTTGCGGCTGCACGACGACGCTGGCGGCATGGACAATGAGATTGAGATCCGCAAGGAGGAGGAGGCTAACCGCACCTTTTCCCTGGTGCTCAAGGCCGAGTTGTTTGGCGACCAGGTGCCCATGGCGGTGAGCATGTCGCTGGGTGCGGGCGCCGGCGCCATGCGCCCCGGGAGCGCTGGGGCCGCGTCCACACCAGCACCGCCCGCAGCAGGCTCGTCCCGCGGGCGCGAGCAGCGCACCACGCCGCCTAGCTCCAACCGCAACAGCCTCGTGGGTGACAGCCTCCCCACCACCACCAGCAACCCGCCCGCCGCGGCCAAGGAACCCGACTCCAGCGTCACTCTGACGCCTCGCCGCCTGACCAACCTTTTCACCTACCAGTCCCCCAGCAAGGGCCGCCCCATCTCCCGCGACTTGCAGCAAGAGTTGTACTCCTTGTCGCCGGTGCGCCTGGAGTCGCAGAAACTCCTCCTCTCGCCACAAAAGAAGCCGCGCAGCATCCTGAAGGTGCCTTACCGCGTGCTCGACGCCCCGGAGTTGCTGGACGACTTCTACCTCAACTTGGTCGACTGGGGCCAGCAGGATATCTTGGCTGTTGGCCTCGGCGATAGCGTCTATCTCTGGGATGGCGCCACGCAAAGCGTCGACCGCTTGTGCAACCTCTCCAACAAGGACAAGGTCACTTCCTTGAACTGGATTGGCTCCGGTACCCACCTTGCTCTCGGCACCCTGAAAGGGTTGGTTGAGATTTGGGATGCCACCAAAATGAAGCGCGTGCGCACCATGTCCGGCCACAGCCTTCGCGTGAGTCTGCTTGCCTGGAATGAGCATATCCTCTCGTCGGGCCTGCGAGACCGCACGATTTTGAACCGAGACGTGCGAGTGGAGAATCACTTTATCAACAAGTTTGAACTGCACAAGCAAGAGGTTTGCGGCCTCAAGTGGAACGTGGAGGAGAACAAGCTCGCCTCGGGCGGCAATGACAACAGGTTGTACGTGTGGGACGGGCTCAACGCCAAGCCGTTGCATCAGTTCAGCAGCCACACTGCTGCTGTCAAGGCGATTGCATGGTCTCCGCACCAGCGCGGGATTCTCGCCCTGGGCGGCGGCACGGCTGATAAAACCATCAAGACGTGGAATACGCTCACAGGCAACATGCAAAGCGACGTCAACACCGGGCTGCAGGTGTGCAACTTAATCTGGCTGAAGAATCTGAACGAGTTGGTGCTGACGCATGGCTACCTGCGGAACCAGATCATCGTGTGGAAGTATCCGCTGATGCAGCAGATAGCCCAGCTCACAGGTCATACCTACAGAGTGCTCTATCTCTCGCTCCTGCCGGACGGGGAGACGATAGTTACGGGCGCGGGCGACGAGACGCTTCGCTTCTGGAACGTGTTTGACAAGAACAAGAACAATGATCCGCCATCGCTGGTGTTGTTGGACGCATTCCTGCAACTTCGATGACTGACAAGTGTACTATAGATAGAACCGCTTCTGCTTGACGGCAGAGCGCAATCGTAACGGGACTGGCTACCGTCGTAGTGGCTGAGAAGGTGCTGGCGTGTATACGCAACTTGACTGATCAAAAAGAAATTGCGCCATTCTGCTCCGAGATTGCAAAATAGTCAATCCGGCAATGTACTACAACTGCACCTAATCAATGATGCCTCCGCGCTCCGAGCCTCGGGCTGCAATAACAGCCGGGGCAACCATCTAAAAAGAAGCGGCAGAAAGTCCTACATGGACACCCCGCCGAATTCGGTAGTTGGCGCATCCCGCATATTAGATATATGCCGGGTTTTATGCAGGGTCTGGTCCGAGTCATCATATATAAGAAGCGAAAATCTACATTCGTAACCACCCGGAAAAAGCCGAGCCCGAGAAAGTGCCTCAAGCGATTCATATAGACTGGTACTAGTCGGTTCCACCACAACTTAATACTTGCATTTCACTGCGGATCCATTCCATCATGGTTGTCAAGTCAGGAAAAGAGAGCTTGGAGCTCAGACACCTTCTCTCCGAGGAGTCGAAGCGCAGACGTGACTCGCAGCTCAAGAGCGCGTTCAAGTACTACAACAAGGACAACATTGTGTTCCTCGGTGGCGGCCTCCCGCTCGCGGACTACTTCCCCGTTGACCACATCAACGTGGAGGTGCCTGCTGCGCCATTTTCAAAGGGTATCGCCTCGCTGGCGACGGAAGGCAACAGAACCGAGGTGGACATCACCAAGTTTAAGGATGGTTCCGACCAAGTTGAGCTTGCCAGATCGTTGCAGTATGGTCTGAGCGGAGGTCAGAAGGAGCTCATGGACTTTGTCTACGAGCACACCAAGTTGATTCACAACCCGCCATATGATGACTGGGAGGTGACTGCTACCACTGGTAACACCCAGGCCTTGGACTCCACCTTGAGGACCTTTGTGAACCCCGGTGAGTGCATTTTGGTCGAGGAGCTCTCGTTCTCCTCGGCGTTGGAGGCTTTCCACGGCCACGGTGCCATCGCCTTCCCGGTGCCTATGGACACCGAGGGTATTGTGCCCGAGAAGTTGAGCAAGATTTTGGACGACTGGACTGGTCCCAAGCCCAAATTGTTGTACACTATCTGCACGGGCCAGAACCCTACTGGGTTCTCTTTGAGTGCCAACAGACGGCGGGCCATCTACGAGTTGGCTAGTAAGCACGACTTCATCATCGTGGAGGATGAGCCGTACTACTTCTTGCAGATGGAGCCCTACACTGCTGATGTGGCCCTGAGAGCGGAGAGAACCGTCCATAGCCGCGACGAGTTCCTCAAGAACTTGATCCCTTCGTTCCTCTCCATGGACACCGAGGGCAGAGTGATCAGATTGGACTCCTTCTCGAAGGTGTTTGCGCCGGGCTTCAGATTTGGCTGGGTTGTGGGCCAGGCAAGATTGTTGGAGAGATACTTGCGGTTGCACGAGGTTTCCTCTCAGAACCCCTCGGGCTTTGCCCAGTCGATTTCGTACGGCATCTTGCAAAAGTGGGGCCAGGAGGGTTACTTGGACTGGTTGATTAAGTTGAGACAAGAGTACACCCATAAGAGGGATGTCACCATCGATGCCGTGAAGAAGTATTTGCCTTCTGAGGTGACCTTCTTCAACCCGCCTGTCGCGGGCATGTTCTTCACTGTCTTTTTCCACGCGGACAAGCACCCTCAGTTCAAGACCAAGCACCAGTCTGACCCAATCAAGGTCGAGACTGCGATCTTCGACTCGTCCTTGGACAATGGTGCGCTTTTGATCCCGGGATCTTGGTTCAAGACCGAGGGAAACACCATTCCTCCGCAAAAGTTGGTGCCCTCGAATCCCGAGTTGGAAAACACCTTCTTTTTCAGAGGAACTTTTGCCGCCGTTCCCTTGGACAAGCTTGTCAAGGGTATCGAGAACTTTGGCAAGGCAGTGAGGGAGGAGTTTGGCTTGTAGAAGAGCCGTTTCGTTAGAATGGAGGTGTAGAATCTATTTTGATACAGTATGTCGTGTAGTTACCACTATATACCGAGCTTATTGTGGAGACCATTCTGCTCATTAAGGTACGCCACAGAGTAGAGGCATTGGCAGCGGCTAAATGCATGTTTTGAAGCTTCCGTGGTTTGGCCACAAAGGTATGTTCGCGTGGAGTATTTGAGGTTGAGCTGTGCTAACATTAGCGGAGAACAAGCGCGTGGAGTGCTATTCTGTCACCATCAACGCTGATGGCAGCCGATTGGCCTCTGGAGGCTTGGACGGCAACGTGAAGATCTGGGACACGAAATCGATACTTTCGTTCGCCAATAGCAGTGAAGACGAAAGTTCGGTTAAAAATGCGGACAACAATGATGCCGCCGTTGCCACGAAAAAGGTCCCACATTCAAAAGGCAATGGAATCAGGGACGCATTGAGGCGCCCGCTCTGCTCAATGAGTAGACACAATGGTGTTGTCACGCTGGTCAAGTTCTCGCCTGACGGGAAGTACTTGGCCTCGGGATCCGATGACAAAATCGTGCTCATCTGGGAAAAGGACGAGGAGCACGCCAGCAGACCAAAACAGTTTGGCGAGGAGGAGGCTGACTTGGAGCCGTGGACAGTGCGAAAGAGGCTTGTGGCACATGACAATGATATCCAGGATATTTGCTGGTCGCCTGACGGAGCGTTGCTCGTTACTGTGGGTTTGGACCGGCTGATCATAATATGGAGTGGTATCAACTTTGAGAGGATAAAAAGGTACGACATACACCAGTCCATGGTGAAAGGCATAGTATTTGATCCGGCAAACAAGTTCTTTGCTACAGCCTCTGATGATCGAACCGTGCGCGTGTTTCGCTACTCAAGAAGTTTGCATTCGCAAGCAAGCTTCAACAACTATGAGTTTCAGATGGAGCACGTTATATTCGATCCATTCAAAAAGTCTCCGTTGACATCTTACTTTCGCAGAATGTCCTGGTCGCCGGACGGCCAGCACATTGCTGTTCCCAATGCTACCAACGGTCCAGTGATTTCTGTCGCGATCATAAACCGAGGAAACTGGGCTGCCGATATATCTTTAATCGGTCATGAAGCACCATCTGAGGTGTGTGCATTTTCTCCACGCCTCTACGATATCTCAGATGCCAGTTCAAGGAAGAAAGACGGTGCTAATTTTGGAACCATTCTCGCCACAGGTGGCCAGGATCTGACGTTGGTCGTATGGAGCACATACCAAACCAAGCCGCTTGTGGTACTCCAGAATGCTACCAATAGCTCAATCACAGACATATGCTGGGCTCCTGACGGTGAAAGCTTATATTTCAGTAGCCTTGACGGCTCGATCACATGTGTGTCTTTCGAGCGCAATGAGCTTGGACAAACAGCTAGTGTGGAAGAGAACATGACTCAATTGCATAGATACGGCACGGACCGTGAATCTTCTATATTTCCTGAAAGTGTTGAACAGTTGGTGCTTGAAGACAAGTCGGCAGCTGCGGAGGTGAATAGCGATGAGCTCAAAAAGGGCCCGCTGCCTGCTCAAACTACTCCACTCCAGGAGACGAGAATTGAGGAGAGTTCAAACGGAAAAGCGAGGACCAGCACTCCAGACTTTCTGCCTGCAGTGGCGATCAACAACTTGACGCCTAAGCAGATTGACAAAATGACCCAGAGTATTACAATAACCAAGGATGGTAAGAAACGCGTGGCACCGTTGCTTATATCGTCATCTTCAGCAAAACAACCCAAACCGTCTCCGGGGCTACTGGCTAGGCCACAAAAGGTAGTCAAAAGCACGAAGTTATCGCAAACGAGCTACTTCCTACCGCGGTTGGGACTTCAGACAGCTGTGCGAGGAACTAGGTCGAGACAGTTGGACGATCCCCATAGCATGAATGGCCAGAACAACCTCGAGGATGCAGACAATGATAATGTTGATATCGGCATGGACATTGGAAACACCGCTAACGACTTGTCTGGCACCACCCTAAGGCGATACCGGAACAAGTTGAAGAAAAAGATGCTTGATTTAAGGTACCCAGGGTGCTTCAAACTCATTTCTGATCTACCCGAGTCATTATTCTCGGCACAATTCCGGTCGACTGACTTGAGTCAGCACTTGTCACTGCTCGATGCGAAGGAAGGGGAAATCACCAACATCACGCATGCCTCCGTTGACACCCAAGATGAGTATCTAATGTTTGCAGTGGTGGTACAAGGGATTGAACATAATGAGTGCCCGGAATATTCTGAAGGTCGCAGCACTAACGAAGTTGTGGTGTCGACTTTGGAGGTAAGAAACGGCCCACCCTGGGCGGAAGACGAGGAGGATCCGCAAAATGTTGCATACAATGATGTTATAGACTTTCAAGACCCAACGCGGGTTATAGTCTCTAGTAGCAAGAACCGGCAAGAGAGAAAGTTTGTGACGTACTTTCCCTTCAGAATTCAGCATGTTGTTCCGATCTTATTTAACAATGTCTTGGTGTACTTCGCGCTCATCTCTTTTAACGGCTGCGTACAGTTGATATACGCCGAGTCAGGAACGCTTGCAGCACCTAGTGTACAGCTTGGAGAGAACATTGTCGCAGTGCGGATCCGCCTGGGATACCTTTTGTTGTTGACGAACGCTGGTCTCGTGCACGTATGGAAGCTCTCTAGGTCGTTTCATGGAGCTATCGTGAAGGGTATTTTATCAGGAGTATCGTTGGCTCCAATTCTCAATACCTGCGTGGAGGTGCCTACGGGCACATCGGGAGATGGACAAAAAAAGTCGGGCAACAAAGTGCCGGTTGCTAGGACCTCCAGCATAAAGTACTTGGATGTCGATCCTGTTGATGGCATGCCCTATGTACAGACAGATGGAAGCAGTGATGCGTATCGGTACTCCAAGCTGATGCTGGTGTGGGTCAAGGTAGTGGAGCTGTGGCATATGCATGCTCTTGAGGATGTTGATCTGCTGCTCTCGCACAATCTTGCGAGCAGCTACGTATACAAGAGCCAGCAGGCATTCTTGGAGCGTGTTCAGCGGCGGGAAATTGGTCGGTACGTGTTTGACGCCACTACGGCCGAGTTAAAGCAGCAAATGACGCAGCGGTTCTACGAGACGTTGGCGGCGAACGCGGACATCTAATATAAAGCTACAACATGACAATACCAGGTGTAGAAATGCTATGAGGTTTTCTTCTTTTGCGCCTTGGGGTCCACGGGGACGTCCACAGCCTTCTCGAAGGGAAACGTGACGATGAACAAGGCGGACTTGCACACGCTGTTCACGGCGTACATCCACACCGTCAAGCCCACGGCGCCAACGGACATGAACGGGAGGGCAAGACCCCATTCAACAGGGTGAGGAAGCGCGCCGGGAGGAAGGTAAAAAAGCACGGACTTGCGGAACCAGAAACGCGCGAACCACACCGGAAGCGTGGTGAGCACAGTGATGGCAAGGCCCACGGCGCGGGCCACGGTGGCACGCAGCGCCGCGAGGCCGTCGTTCATGGCCAGCACTTCGTTGGTCAACTTGTCGTGCTGACGGTTCAACTTGGTCCAGCGCGCGTACTCGTCCTGCGCGGACACGGCTCTGCGCTCGCGGGCAACGCTGCGTAACTCGGCGGTCTTGTCGCGGAGAGCCACGAACTTCTGGTCG
This sequence comes from [Candida] ascalaphidarum, assembly GCA_030674335.1. NCBI lineage: Eukaryota > Fungi > Ascomycota > Pichiomycetes > Serinales > Debaryomycetaceae > [Candida] ascalaphidarum. Next base: position 245,661 of record JAKTYC010000008.1, read on the forward strand.
CCGAGGCGCGGGGCCACGCGGCAGTACACTGTCCACGCCCACGCCTCTAGCCCGGCCTTGCCCACAGCAGCAACAACGTTCTTGAGCACGAGAACGACGGTGATGAACACCACGATGGTGTAAGCGTCGAGATCAAGCATGGCACTCCAACACGCGGCGGTGCGAGGACCAAGTGGTGATGTGAGACTGCAGGCGGGCGTACTGCAGAATGGCAGCGGCTCTGCGCCAGCGGTGGCCAGTGCAGTCTGAGTCTACGGGCTGGCTGCACAGAGGAATCTCTTCTGGAGTTGATTGTGAGACTGCCAGCTGGCACAATCGTCCAACGAGAGAGTCCGGGCCATACCATGCTACAACGTCTGTGCCGCGGTGCAGTGCGCAGTTTCCAGGTAACTACAACGCCAATCAGCCTACCTGCTGCGATGGATCAGCGCGCCGATAGCAAGGGCGAATCTCATGCTATGCCCGCAACGCTGCAAAAAGAAGGCGTCGCCGCGGCCGCCGCCGCCAGCCGCGGCCAGCAGCACTTTTGGTGCGCGCACGCTGAAAATATATCAGGGAGAGAGCATCGCGCCTGCAAACGCGCACGGCAGGATGTCGCTGGACCCCGAAGAAGACTATGTGCCGTGGATCCAGCAGTTTTGCGACCTCTTCGGGCACGACTACTTTGTGCCGGTGTCGCAGGACTTCATCGAGGACGACTTCAACTTGACGGGGCTCTCCCTGCAAGTTCCGTACTACCGCGAGGCGCTCTACACCATTCTCGACTACCCCGTGGAGACGATCGAGGACAGCAACGACAGCGCTGCTGCCAGCGGCGCCGACAAGGGTGCGGGCGGCGAGCTCCCGAACAAGGCGCTTCTTGCGCACCTGGCCGAGTTGCTCTACGGCCTCATCCATGCGCGCTACATCATTTCCAAGCAGGGCTTGACCGCCATGGCCAGCAAGTTTGAGCGCAACGAGTTCGGGTCATGTCCGCGGTTCTACTGCGACGGCATGCACATGATCCCTGTGGGGGCCACCGACATCCCGGGCCAGGAGACGGTGCGGCTCTACTGCCCCTGCTGCAACGACATATACTTGCCCCTGAGCCTGCGGTACTTGAACATCGATGGCGCCTTCTTTGGCACCACGTTCCCGGGGCTTTTGGTCAAGATGTTCCCGGAAATCGAGAACCAGTGTCGCCTTCGCGTCAACAAGGTGAACCAGAACGACTTTGGGTTGCGACTCTTTGGTTTCCGCATCCACGAGTTGAGTGCCAGTGGGCCCCGCATGAAGTGGCTTCGCATGCATCCTAAAACAGCGCAAGAAAAGCAGGAGTGTGAGAACTGCGATTTGGGGGTGCCCGAGAGCGACGACGAGTCCAGTGACGACAGAATGGACCACGACGACGACGACAATGACGACAAAACCATGGCCTCCGACAAGTAGGCGGTAATAGAGTGCTTAGGCAATGTACAGTAGTCGCATGACATCAAACGTAAGCTTACTATGTATACTGTCTCCAGCGCCGTCCGCTGGTGGGCTCCGCGGGTCAGTGGGTGAGGAGCACAGGCTTGCCGGGCTCCCAGTCCTTGATGCCATTCTGGATATTCACCCAGTACTTCATGCGCACCGCTTCCAACATCACCTTGTTCCAGTCTATCTCGCTCTGCGACAAGAGCTCTTCAATGGTGGCCTCAGTTTCTGCAATGCGCCGGTCGTTGTCCTCCAGGAGCGAGTCCAAGTCGTGCTCCAGCTGCGCCATCTCTAGTGCCTCGTGCGCATCCAACACCGTCATGAGCATCGACTTGTACTCCATCGAGCTCTCCGGCAGCTGTTGCTGTAAAGCAGCAATGAGCTGCTTGGCCACCTCGTCCTGGGTGATGTCAATGCCCTGCGGCAGCTGCGTCTCGATGATGTGGGCGATCCGCGTGTATGGGTTTCTGATGGTGGCATATCCGCGGTTCAAGAGCTGTGAGTATTGGTCGTCGACCGGGCCATCGGTCTTGCGGGCAAGTGCCGCCAGCCCAATGGCAATGTCGGGGTGGTGCTCGCTCTGGAGTGTCCTAAACTCGCGCCGGAGCTGGCGGAGGTTCACGAGAAAGCTCTCGCCCGGTGGTGGGCCCTTTGGGAATGATCCTGGAAACAAGTCAAAGTACGACTTGACCTCCGTGCTGTATCTGCGCGTGGCGAGGACGGCACGCCGGGCCACGCTCGAGAACATGAGGTTGCTGTCGTCCGCCGCGTGGAAAGTGATTAAATGCGGGGGTTGTATGCAGGGGCCATCGCCAGCCAAATCGGGTTCCGCATTTCTGACAAATCCATCCTGTCGGTATTAGCAGCGACGCAGTTTCCTTTGGTGTGATAACGGCATTTCGTGAGAGTGATTACAGCTGTGCGGCGCGCCATGTTCAAGAAGCGCAAGGTGACGCTGGGAAAGCGTTCGTTGGGCAAAGACACGGCAACAGAAGGTGTCGTCGAAAGGAACGATAAGGACCGGGTCTCGCAGACCACGCGGGAAGAAAAAACACCACAAAGGGCCCCACAGGCAGCAAAGGTGGAGGATGTGCCTGATACCAAAAAGGCAGAGGAGACGAAGGACAACAGAAGTGACTCGGAGGAGTTGCCGCGCAAGGTTGCCGGTCCCAAGCCGGCCCCGGCCAACATCCGCACGACTACAGTAGTGGACTTCCAGCCGGACGTGTGCAAGGACTTTCTCCAGACGGGGTATTGTGGTTATGGCGACACGTGCAAGTTTCTCCACATCCGTGAAGAGCTGCGTGTGCGAAAGCCCGTGGAGAAAGAGTGGGAGACTGTGCGGGGGGTGGAGAAGAAGAAGGAGGAGCCCGTTCCTTTCAAGTGCGTTCTCTGCAAAGGCGACTACCGGGCGCCAGTGCGCACAGAGTGCGGCCACTATTTCTGTCGGCAGTGCTTCTTGGAGCGTAGCCGCAAGAAGGATGCGTGCTTTGTATGCCGCCGGGATACCCACGGTGTGTGTGTGCCGGTGAGTCGCAAAGAGATCGAGCGGGTGGGGCTCGACGTGGCGGAGGCCATTGTATCATAGTGTATTATAGCCGCTGAGGACCTCAGAGTAACAATAGAGATGTAAGGAGATGTGCTGTCTCTGTAGATGGTACGGGCGTATGAACGCTGGGTGTACGAGAGTAGTAGGCGGAGCCTACGTCTAAATCTAGGTTATCGTAATTGGTACCTCTTTGGCACTTTGTTGTGCGTGCAGCCAATACGTTTCTTACGACAGCGCCACAGAGCCCACGCCTGGTCCCCTTTTCTCAGCCTTGGGAATCCCTACATGACACAGCTCAGTGCCGCAGAAACAACTCTCTACCGCCGCCGAACCCGGAACAACTGTTTATCTGCAGTCCGATCGGGCTGCAAGGGCAGCAGCCAGAAACACTCGAGGCGTTTGCGGCTCCTCTCGATCGGCACGCCTTTTTGCCATGGCGCAATTGCAGCTGACGCTCGAGGGCCTTCCCGGCTACGACATTCTCATGGGGTTTTGGGATGACTACGCTGAGAGCCACCTCAACAGCAAGGACCCGTTCGAGGACGAGAACGGGGGCCGGCGCAAGTTGCCGGCGCTGAGCAGCAAGGACGAGCAGCGGCTCTGGAAGGCGGTGCAGAGCAAGGCGTGGGTGCACGATAAGTGCTTGCTCGGTCTGTGCGGCGTGGGCATGGACTGCGGCTTGGGGCTCGTGCCTTTTGCCGTGCTCTTCTTCCCGGTGCTCGGGCCCCTTGTGATGTACCTGCTCCACGCACGGCTCGTCCACATGGTCGATAATCAGGTTCGCCTTCCGCAGAAGACTTTGGCGAAGATGGAGGCCAACATTGGCTTCGACTTGCTCATCACGTTCCCGCCCGTGATCGGCTCGTTTTTCGGGTGGCTCCACGGCTGCTCCACCCGCAACGCCGCCTTGGTGTACACCTACTTGTGCTTCCTAGCCGAGCAGCGGGAAAAGAACCTCAATCCGACCTACCTCGGCGCCGTGGCCCACAACCCTCACGAGATACCGGGCCCCGAGCCTGCGTACCGCCAGCACCGGCCCAACAACTACCAGAACCCCGTGCCAAAACGCGGCACCTTCCGCAGAACCACCCAGGACCACACCGTCGTGGGGCAGCAAGAGTCTGGCTTCGTCTGATGCGTGTCGGGCCCGGCTCTGCTGCCTTGCTCCCACTGTCCCCACGTTGGTCCTGTACATAGTGCCAAAGTCGAACCGGCATGTGCTGTGGTGATAGTCTTCATCATGTTCGCCAGACCTGACGGCCTCGAAAACGCGCGCATCTGGGTCGATGGGTGTTTTGACTTTGCCCACCACGGCCACGCCGGCGCCATGATGCAGGCCCGGCAGCTTGGCCGCGAGCTCTACGTGGGTGTTCACTCTGACGAGGACATCTTGCACAACAAGGGCCCGGTGGTGATGAAGTTGCAGGAGCGTCTCGCCGCCGTCAATGCCTGCAAGTGGACTACCAAGTCGGTGCCTGGCTCGCCGTACGTGACTAGTCCCAAGGTCATGGCAGAATACGGCTGCGACTACGTGGTCCATGGCGACGACATCACCACCGACGCTAACGGCGAAGACTGCTACCAGGAGGTCAAGGATTTGGGCAAGTTTGTCGTCGTCAAGCGCACGCCCAACATTCTGACCACCGACCTCGTGGGGCGCATGTTGCTCATGAGCAAGAACCACCATTTCCACCGCCTTGACAGCCTCGTGAAGCACCCGTTGTTCACGGACAAAGCGTACTCTGAGCGCTTTACCAGCTACGCCACGGATGAGACTGGCCGCCAGCCGGGCTCGGCGGTGTTTGTGTACATCAACGGCCAGCAATTGCACGAGCTTGTTGCACCGTCGGCCGCTGTTCGCAGCAAGCTCGACTCTTTTGTTTACGTGGACGGTGGATTCGACCTCTTCCACCCCGGCCACATTGAGGCATTGAAGGTGGTGCGCAAGTACGCTGACGAGATTGGTGCCGCCGTGGTGGTGGGCCTCCACGATGACCGCGTCATCAATGAGGTCAAGGGCTACAACTATCCCATCATGAACCTTTTTGAGCGGTCCTTGTGCGTGTTGCAGTGCCGCTATGTGGATCTGGTGGTTCTTGGAGCGCCATTTTCTGCGTCGAAAGCGTTTTTGCTGCAATTGCCGGGCAACGTGGCCGCAGTGTTCCACGGGCCCACCCCGGTGGAAGATGAGCCGTACAACGAGGTGCGGGAGGCAGGACTCTACCGTGACATTGGTCCGCACGAGTTCGACTACATAAACACAGAGTTCATTGTCAACCGCGTGTTGAGCAACAAGGCTGCCTACGAAGAGCGCCAGAAGCGCAAAGGATGGAAGGCCCAGGTCGAGCTGGAGCTCAAAACGAAGGAGAACGAGAAATACAAGTAACTACTATACCCAATGCATTCGTGAGTCGTTTATTCGTAATTTTTTTCCGTATCTAAGCAAACGCATCCTCCACTTTGGTGGTCATGGCCTGCATCTCGTGTTCATTGATAGCATGATTCGAATTCCTGCGTCCGTCGAGAAGATGCGCAAATTCGGCCTCGTCGCGAAGCTCGTCGCCGGGCTGGCCCCAATTGTTCTTGCCTGCGCCCATCTTCTTGACCTTGGTGGGGTCTGCGTTCACAGGGCCGTGGTGGGTGAACCACTTGGGCTGCGAAGCCTTCTCATGCACCGTCCACTTCTGGGTTCTGGTCATGAGGTCTGCAATGTCAAGGATATCCAACGTGAAATTGGGGATGTGGTGTGTGCTGTGCTAGCGTGAAGAAAAAAAGTGGGGTGCCGCTAGTATTTATACTTCTCCGGCCAAGCTACTCCTCTGTGGGGAGATATCGGTCCTGTATGTGGCGAAGGTGCCTCCTGCGTGCGGCTGAAGGTCTCGTGAATGACGGCGCGGCTATGCAGTACGATAGACGTCTCTGGAACAGCCGTGAAGGGAAGCGTGGCGCAAAGTACCCGGTAGTGCGCTAGGAGGGAATGTGCAAGATGGAGACGCGACTGTGGCTTTGAGTGAGCAAGGAGAAGCTCGATCGGGCTGCTGGTGACGTATAGGGCTCGGAGGGTGCCCGCGGCGGCTTTATATAAATAATAGGCGTGTCCCGACCGTTTCTAAAGTGTGGGGTCGGTGTTGCACGCGTACTCCGAACACATGGTGCAGCAACCCCGGCGGTTAAAGCCCCGGGTCACAAAAGAAGCGTAGTGTGCTCAAGTGCATGCGCTCCGAGCAAGCGTATGCAGTTGAGCACAGCGGCCCGGTCATGGCCATCGAGGCTGGGCCATGCCCGGCGTTCTAGGCGCAGTCTGTGCATGCGGAACACTGTCACCTGGAGTTTTTTCCAGCGAGCGCTGGTGCCCGTATTCTCGTCAAGCCACTCGGCGAGCTTGCCCGTAGGCATAACCCCGGGCATCACCGGGGGTAGGGCGAAGTTGACGGTGCCGTCGCTCAGCACGTCGAGGTCGAACCGCAGCACAAGCTTGTCCCACGCCGCCTGGGCGCCGGCATACACATGGGGGGCAGACACGTAGATCGCCCCGGCGACATTGTCGAGGGGCGTGGCTCGGGCAGAGGTGCTCTCCGCTTGGTCCCGTGGAGGGCCTGGAGTGTACACTTCGCCGTGTGGAGGGTGCTGTGCGTCCCCCACCACAAAGAGCTGGCCGTTGGCCATAAAGTCGCCGAGGCGGTCAAAGGGAAAGTACACCGCGTTGCACACGTCGAGCACCTCGCCGCCAAACTGGCGCTTGTAGCGCATTTTCGGGCAGTCGTCGACGTAGTACCCGAGGTAGTAGTACCCGAGCCCTAGGTGCTGGCACATGTACATCTCGCGGAGCCCAGAGAGCACCCCCAACGAGAGGTGGGCGTAGTCTGGGCTCCAGATGAAGTACACCGACAGCACGCCAGAGGGGAGGAAATCAAGCACCAGGACGGCAATGAGCACGTCGTCGAGGTACCAGCATTCGTGGACGGGGCCCACGCGGCGCACGAGGGGGGGACCATCAGCACGCACCCAGCCATTGAGACCGGCCCACTCGGCGTCGGTGCCAGCACACTCGGCGTCAACAAACGGCGTCTCGCAGAGAAACCGCTCAAACAGTTGCGGGGTGACGTCCTTTGGCTTGTCGCCGTGGACGGCCACCTGGTACTTTTTGTACAAGTCAAACTTTTCGGCGGTGATGTCGGTGGCCTCGAAGCGCGTGTAGAACCGCAGCGACGCCGCCTCGGCCTTCCGCAAGGTATCAAGATCGAATGCGGTGCCCTTCTTGGGCTTGTGGGCCGGTTCCGCGTCGGCAATGGCTCGCACAAACCGGTTCACCACCTTGCGGTGGTGCTTGGACAAGCTGCACTGCGCGAGACTGGTGCGCACGGTGTACTGCTTGCAACAGCAGCGAAGAAGGTCGGGCTTGTACAAGAAGCGTCCTGATCGACGGAACCCGCGGTTCATGAGCGCGTCGTACTGCTGGCTCAGCATGTTTTGCACCATCATGCCCGCGGTGACGTTGTGGGCCCGCGGCTGCACCGAGGCGCTGAGCCCAGGCACCAGCTGCCACGTGGCCTTCTTGCAGCGACAGTACCCGCACGAGCCGTCGCTGAAGTACATCGGCGCGCTGGCGAACATGCTGTCACGGGGGTCCATTTTGCAGCAGGGGACCGACAAGTGGCCGTTTTGGGGTTGTGTTTATATGCAGGTCACGAGCCTCAGCGGATTAGGCCCAGCGCAAAACGATATATTTTTGCCGCAGCGGGGCCAGCGACGGGGCGTTGGCGTGGTGTGGGCTCTGGTAGTGCGCGACGACCAACAGGTTCTGCCGCCCGCGCCGCACAGGCCGCCGGCAGCAGCCGCCAAATACCCTGCCTGCACATAGTGCGGTAGCGCCCGGTTCTCTTGTCGCGCCGGTGCCGCCAGGCTTCCTTAGGATGAGCGCCCGGACCAGCCCCACCAAACGACCCACCGCGCCCAAGGTCGAGGGCGACGCGGAGCCGCTGCTCCGCGAGGAGGAGCCGCTGATTCTCCTGGACCCCGAGGACTACCTCGACGAGGACGAGCTGCTCGACATGGACCTCGCCGGGGGCAACCAGAAAGTGTGGTTGGTGAGGCTCCCGCGCTACTTGGCGGAGAAGTGGCTGAACTTGGACGCAGTGGGCGGCCGGCAGCTCGGCACGGTGAAGATCAAGCAGCCGGCGCCGGGGCTGAACGAGAAGCTCAAGGTGAAGCTTGCGCTCGGGCCCTCCGCCTACAAGGACATTCCCCAGGAGTACGACATGTCCATGCTCAACACACAGGTCAAGAACGCCTACGTGTTCAGCGAGGAGAACCTCAAGAAGTTCCGCCAGGTGGTGACGGAGGTGGACGAGAACATGCCCGAGGAGAAGCTTCCCGAGCCCGACGAGGACGACCGCCGCGGCGGCGACTTCCCCAAGTCCCAGGTGTACCGCGTGCTGAAGAGCGACAAGGACGGCAACACAGTGAGGAAGAGCATCCCCTTTGTCAAGACCATCCCCAAGAAGACGTCGCTCGTGGGCCAGATCTGCCACGACTGCCAGATAGTGCCGGCCAAGAGCGACCGCAAGTACGGCGAGATCTTGATGAAGCGCCAGAGCATGGCCATCGGCAAGCCGCGGCCCAAGGTCACTCTCTTGAGCGAGATCCCGGGTGTCACCCACGCTACCGCCGGCCCGTCGCTCCGCGGTAGCAACACCTCTGTGTTCTTGCGCCAGCATCTTCCCAAGAAGTCTCTTGACGGACGCGCCACCAGAATGCCCAAGAAGGACTTGTTGGACCTCTTGTTCCGTCTTTTTGAGGAGTACGAATACTGGTCCTTGAAGGGTCTCAAGGAGCGTACCCGGCAGCCCGAGCTGTACCTCAAGGAGTCGTTGGAGGAGATCGCCAACTTGATCAAGAAGGGGCCCTACACCTCCAAGTACAACCTCAAGCCCGAGTACAAAAAATTGCGCGACGCTGAGCGCGCCGCCCGCCTCGGCTTGAGCTCGGTGGTACCAGAGAAGAAGGAGGAGGACGAGGATGACGTCGAGATGGAGGACGTTATCTAATGAGCATAATGACCATAAAGCATACGCTGTAGCACAGACTCCCACCTGGGGGGACCAGCCCCGCGATTGCAACCTCTAGATGCACTCTAGCCGGCGTCGCTGCATGCCGCTTCCTGGTTGGAGCTAGCGTCGACTTCACTCCCGTGCACAGCACGTTGTTTCTACACTAATTCTAGTTAGGTGTATTAGCTATTGATGCATCCCCGTAAAATACATTAGTGAAGGCTTGCTTACAAGTTCTTGATCTCCAAGGTAGGAGGAAGAGACTGCTGCAACTTCTTGGCCTTGGAGGCGTCGTTGACGACCAAAGTGTACTTGTATCTGGAGCCTCTGACCTTGAACTTGGTCTGCTTGAACTTCTTGCCGTTGGCGTTGATCTTCTTGTTGACCTTGACAACAGCCGACTTGATGTCAGCTCTTCTGGCCAACTCAACGAATTCCTTGATGTCCTTGATTTCACGAGCCATTTTTGCGGTAGAGTACACTGGTTCTGAAGCAGTGCGCAGCGATAAAAGCTGAAAAATTTGGCACCGCGCAGTCGTGCAAAACAGTCAAAGTGATGCCCTAATTCTAGTCACGTGCATTTTGCGTGCGTTCCCAGTGGGAAATGAGTCGCTTCACCGCCGTGATCCAGCGCCGAGTCTTGTCGTCTATCATGATGTTGGCCGCGCGCGAGTCGCCGGTGATCTTCAGGTCGGCAGCCCGCGCGTGGAGGCCCACTCCCACCACGCCGATGGGCCAGGCGACGTTGCCAATGCTGAGTTTCATGTACGCCTCGTTGGCGCGGCGGCCGTCGCCCTGCTGCAAGTAGTAGGCGATGGTGGCGAGCGAGGTTAAAATGCTCTCCCGCACCTTGCCGGCGCGGAGCTTGTAGAGGAGACGCACGAGGTCGACCTTGGTCTCGTGAAGAAGCTGCTCCTGGTGTTGGGGTGCGGTGCCCTCGAGGTGCTGCTGCTGAAGCTCGTCGCTCCATTCGAGAAGCAACTGCTTCAAGTAGACCCGCACCTGGGTGGCGATGGCCTCGTCGTGGCTCGCGATGGCCAGCAACGCGATCTGGGGCTCGGCGTGGGCCTCGCGCTCCAATTGGGCCTGGTACTTGCGCTTGCGGGCGTCCGACTCCATCACGAGCCGCACCGCGAGCGCGTTCTCGCGCGGATCCTCAGACACCATCTGCTGGTGCTGCTCGAGGGCCCCGGCAACCGCGCTGTCGGGCACGCTGCGGGGCTGCAGCTCTACGGTGTCTATGGCCGGCGGCTTAGCGTCGGGAAGTGATTCGGGCACGGCCGCGGCGGGCGACGCCTCCTTCGCCGCCACCCGCTTGCGCTTCTGGCGCCGTTCTGCCGCGGCGGCTCGCTTCTTGCCGATCTCGCGTGCGAGCTGGTCGCCAAAGTCCATGGCGGCTGGCAGCGCTCGAGCCCGCGCTGGAGGGGCCATGTCGCGCGACATTTGCCCGACATTGCCGGGGTCTTCACAGGACAGTGTTGGCCCGCGGCACGGATCATTCTGGAAACGTTTCTCTGCACCAGCAACCGGTTTTTTGTGCCGATCCCAGTCTTGCTGCGGTACTGAGTGGATTGTCGCGACTCGTGCACTGCTGACTGCAGAATGAACGACCACCCACTCGCCGGAGACGATGGCCCGGACGCCGGGCACGAAGTGCGGGCACAGTTCACGGCGCTGGGTGTGCGGGACAGGCCCGTGCGCACGCAGACGCTGCCGTTGCTTCTGCTGACGCCGCCGGTGGTGGCCAAGTCGCTTGTGCGGCTGTACCCGTACTTGATCATCGTGAACAAGGCGTTGAGCATCATCACGTGGACCAACGACGACTACTGGATCAACCTCGCCCTCGTCAGCGCCTACGCGCTCGTTGTGCTTTATTTCGAGAGCTTGGTCAAGTGGAGTGGCCACTTGATCCTCGTGCTGATTGTGACGCTGTACGCGTTGCTCAACAATCGCATCGTGGCCGAGACCAAGGCCCATCCCACCTTGGACGACGTCATCCAGAGCCTCACCACCACCTGCGTCAAGGCCGATATGCTCTTGGCGCCTGTCACCCTGTTGCAATTGACGGCGTACGACATCAAGCGCCTTCTCTTCACCACGGTGTTCCTCACCCCTCTCTACCTCGTGGTGACGTTGCTTGTGGTGCGCCCGCGCACCATTTTGCTTGTCACGGGCTTGTACGTGCTTACCTACCACTCCACGTATGCTCGTGTGCTCCGCACCATCATTTGGAAGGTCAAGTTCACCCGGCTCGTGGTGTTCTGGCTCACGGGCCTCGACTTCCAGCACGCGCGCAACCACCTGCTTTTTGCGGCTGCGTTCGCCAAGGTCCACAAGAATGCGGCTGGCTCTGCATTGGACTCCGTTGGCAACAAGTCCGTGCGCTTCACCTACGTCATCTATGAAAATCAGCGCCGGTGGCTCGGAATTGGGTGGACGGCCAACCTCCTTAGTTACGAGCGCACCCCGTGGACGGACGAGTTTCTCAACGAGCTGCTGTCTATCGAGCTGTTCAAATTGCCCAACACCGACTCGAGCCCGGAGTTTACCTATGACGCCAATGTAAAGGGTGCAAAGTGGCGCTGGGTCGACAAAACGTGGCGCTTGGACTTGACCAACGACGGCGCCATCACTTTGCCTTCCAACAAGAGGTCAAAGACTACTGCCAATCCTGGTCCCGATGAAGGCTTCATCTACTACGACAATACCTGGAAGAGACCCACCACGGAGGACTCCTTCTCCAAGTATACTCGCCGCAGACGGTGGATTCGCACTGCGGAGCTCGTGCTCGACAATGCGTCTGCGTCTCCGTCTGCGTCTGCTCCTCAGGAGGAAGCCACGCCCACCGTGAGTGTGGAATCGGCTGCTGATGTGATAGCGTCAGGCGTCTCAACCGGGGACAGCGAAGGGCAAGAATCAAAAAAGCGTTTGCGTTTCGCTGCTGATGAGGAGTCCAAGGAGGAGGCGCAGTAGCCACTGTTGCAAATATAATCTGGAGCCCTTTTCTGGCCATGGGGGGCATGGCTGACATGGCGACCTCGTCGGATCGCCGGTTGCAGCAATCTTGACCGGCGATCCGATATGCACGCCGCTTTATAGTGCAACTGGGCGCCCGTATTTCTATGGGCCGATCGGAAATATCCGCTATCGTCTTGCTTCCCAGATTTGCCTGAGCCACTACGTAATAAAGGCTGATTCTTTACCTGTTGACACGGTCTCCCGAGTACGGGGAGCATGGTATCTCCTGTATGTAGTAACGGCTGGTCGCTGATTACGGCCACAACGGTCACAAAAGCTCGGAAATCACCGAGCAAGTGCCACGCGCTGCGCATTCTGTGGCAGCCTCCCCCTCAGTGACGTGTGTCTGCGCGAGGATCGGGTCTAAATTGGGGAGGCGCTTAGAAAAGCGTTAAGGGAAGGAGTATGCACTCCACTACACTGAATGTTCTTCAACGAAGGATATGCCCGAGTGGGGAACATGATGCAGGACAAGATAACACACTCAAGAGCAACACCACTCAAGAGCAGCACCATTCGCACCACTACTAAAGTGTCGTCGGGGTGCCGAATAGACTCATACACCGTGGATCCTTTGGCTGCTGGCGGCCAAGGAAGTTCGCACTTCTCCGAACAACATAATCTCCCCACGCTAAAGTTGAAAGCCAGGGCTCATATCTTATCAGTGCGGATATGGCCGAACCACGAAGTATTTAAGGGATCATTTCCTCCCACCTCTGGCAGAAAGCACTCCTTACATCTTTCTCACACTCCAAACCAGCAAATGTCATTAGTAAGCTCCAAGTACGGTAAAGGAAACGTCAAGTTCCTCAAGGTGAAGAAGGACCCAAAAGACTCCCAGATCCAGGACATTATCGAGGCCAATGTCCAGGTGTTGCTCATTGGCAACTTCGATGTATCCTACACCGCGGCCGACAACTCGCCGATTGTGCCCACTGACACGGTGAAGAACACCATCCAGGTCGAGGCCAAGACCACTGACGTGTGGCCCATTGAGCGTTTCGCCGCCCACTTGGCCAAGCACTTTACCACCAAATACAGCCATGTCGATGGCATTGAGGTGTCCATCGTGCAATCCAGATGGTCCAAGTACGAGGTTGACGGCAAGGTGCACCCGCACTCGTTCAGACACGATGGTCCCGAGACGCGCAGAACGTTCCTCGAGTACAACAAGAAGAGCGGTGTGCTCAAGATCTCCTCCTCCATCAAGGACTTGAAAGTGTTGAAGTCCACCGGCTCCATGTTCTACGGCTACAATGTGTGTGACTACACGACATTGAAGCCAACCAAGGACCGGATCTTGTCCACCGACATTGACGCCGTGTGGGTGTTTGACACGCTAGGGTCCTTGGACAATGTGTTCAAGCAGGCCGACGCTGGTCTCTTTGACCGCGCCTATGACGCAGCGAGACAGGTCACCTTGGAGACGTTTGCGAAGGAGAACTCGCCCTCTGTTCAGGCTACGATGTACAACATGGCCACGCAGATCTTGAACCAGATCTCAGAGATTGGCACTGTGACCTACACCTTGCCAAACATTCACTACGTCTTGTTCAACCTCGAGTGGAAAGGTATCAAGAACAATACTGACTTGTTTTACCCATCGTCAGACCCTAACGGTTTGATCAACTGTGTTGTGGGTAGAAACAAGAGTAAGTTGTAAACAATTTGTGATGCGATTGGAGATGGATGTAGGTGTGGAGTAGAGGCTGCTGCAGAACTCACACTCGGTGTAAGGATATTTTTCGCGATGATCATCGCGACCCACACCGTCACTGGGGCAGCATGTCGGGCGCTCGTCTCAGCGTGGCCATTGTGGCCACTGCCGTGGTCACTGCTGCCGTGATTGAGAGTATCCATCGTTACATAAAGAGCGAGGAGAAGCCGGTGTTGGAGAGCAACGGATCCAAGCTGTATCCTGAAGAGCTCATCCAAGAGCAGCTAGCGCGCAACTACGCCTTCTTGGGCGAGGAGGGCATGGCAAAAGTCAGGGCGCAGCGTGTGGTAATTGTCGGTGCTGGCGGTGTCGGTTCTTGGGCGGCCACAATGTTGGTGCGCTCCGGCGTGGGTAAGATTCGGATTATAGACTTTGACCAAGTCTCGTTGAGCTCTTTGAACCGTCATGCCGTGGCCAACTTGAAGGACGTGGGCATTCCCAAGGTTCAGTGCTTGAAGAACCACTTGGAGCAGATAGCGCCGTGGGTGAACATCGAGACCAGAAACCAATTATGGAACATGGCTACCGGCGAAGAGCTCCTTTTGGGCGGCGATTTCCGCCCCACGTACGTGGTGGACTGCATTGATAACATCGACACCAAGGTGGATCTCTTGGCCTTCTGTTACAAAAATGGTATCCCGGTGATATCGTCGGGCGGAGCGGCGTGCAAGTCTGACCCCACGCGCATCAACGTGTCGGACATGAGCAAGACGGAAGAGGACCCGTTGGCGCGCTCGATTCGAATCCGCTTGAAGAAGAGGGGCATTGTCGAGGGTATTCCGGTGGTGTTTTCTGCAGAGAAGCCGGACCCCAGAAAGGCCAAGCTCTTGCCGCTCGACCTGGCGGAGGTGGAAAAGGGCGACGTGAACCACTTGGCTGCGCTCCAGGATTTCCGCGTGCGCATATTGCCGGTGTTGGGCACGATGCCGGGCATGTTTGGCTTGACGATCGCCACGCACCTCTTGACGGTGGTTGCCGGCTACCCCATGGAGCCCATCGAGGGCAAGAATCGCTACAAGATCTACGACGACTTCCTCCAGAGCTTGGCGGCACAGCAGAGCCGGCTCGGGCAGTTGGACCAGCGCGTGCCCATTGCCATGAGCGACGTCAACTACATACTCGAGGACATTTTCCGCGGCAAGTCGCCCATCTCGAACTACTCCACGCGGCTCACGCTCTCGCGCTGGCGGCCGACCGAGGACCTCTCCTTCCAGAACGTGGTGGTGATGACCAAGGACGAGCAGAAGAAGCACGAGCAGCGCGTGCTCAAGGGCGGCGAGCTGCTCGAAGACGTCTACTCCTCGGAGGTGCTTGCCCGCGTCGAGCAGCGGTTTGCCGACGAACGGTACTATGCCCAGTTTAGGTAGAATGTATGCGGCCGGCCCCCATCGGGACACGTGATCACGTGCGCACCCATTCCTGGCAGGGCCCATCGCGGTTGCCACCCCAGCATGTGGATGAGAATTGCCACGCGGCGCGCGGCTGCCCGGCCGCTGATGTTTTTCGCTCTGCCTCTCCGGGTGTTGGCACGGAACCGCTTTGTGCGCTTGCAGTCGACGGCGGCTCCCGCGCGCAAGCCCACGGGCCTCAAGGCGTTGATGAAGGAGTACGGCTACGCGGCGTTGGGGGTGTACTTGGCCTTGTCGGCACTCGACTTGCCCGTCTGCTATGCGTTGGTGCACTCCATGGGCCAGGAGAAGATCCAGTACTACGAGAACAAGCTCAAGCAGCAGTTTGGCTACGGCGTGTCCGACGACGAGCTCCAGAAGCGCCAGGATATCGACCGCATCCAGCACGGCATCGAGGGCGAGCACCTCCCCCAGGTGGACGAGAACAGGCTGCTCTTCTCGCGCGCGGCGGCCGCCTTTTCGTGGACGGAGTTGGCCATCGCCTACGGCATCCACAAGTCGGTGTTCATCTTTGTGCGCGTGCCCGTGACCGCCGCCATCACCCCCGGCGTGGTGCGGTTGTTGCGGCGCTGGGGCTTCAAGATCGGCACCGACAAGCTCGCGTCGACGGCGTCGTTGGCCAACTCAAAGATCAAGGACCTCACCGCGTCGAGCGCGCAGTTTGGCACCCGGCCGAACCAGCGCAAAAAGTGGTTCAGCTGGTTCTTTTAATGTACATAGATTACCGGCGTCTCCAGAGGGAAGCCGTCCGTGTGTTGTTTTCAATGCTGATGCTCTGTTACTATACATGAGACAATAAATAAGGTCATATTCCGAGAAATAGCTTGCACCGCTCATACACGTAGAAGGAGCATGCCACCATGGGGATCACCTTCATGTACCCGATGCTCAAGCCCACAAAGTAGCCCCTGATGCCGCTCTCCCGGAAGATCATTTTGGCTGTGTTGGAGAAGGAGAGGAACTGGCCCTGGTTGATGACGCCGCCCACTTGCATCCGCCGCCGAATAACTTCAAACGGGTACGCTGCGGTTTGCGAGCACATGCCAGCAAGCCCACCCGCCACAAGCTGCGCCGGTGCCTTGAGCGGCAAGCGCAGGTCCCGCGAGTTCACCTCGTGCTTATTGTCCAGAGTGCGCTTGATCACTCGCTTGTTCGCCGCAGCCGCGGGCGATGCCAGCTGGACAGTGTACTTGGAGAACAACTTGGATCTAAAGAGGTCCTGAATCGAATCGTGCGTGTAGAACGAGGTTCCCGCGTACGGTATCATGCCCATGATGGTGGGTGCAAAGCCGCGGTAAAAGTTCGACACCGCCACCACCAGTGGAGGGAGGCGCTCGCGCATGAACCGCAACCATGAAGGGTCAGTGGCCTTTTGCGGCGGCTGCTCAGAGAAGATCGTCCTCACGGTCGTCATCAAGCGGCCGCGCCGCGAGTTGCGAAGTTGGTTGATGGTGTGGTCCGTCTGGAACGCCATGCGCACACGGACCAAATCCAACGGGTAGGTGCAGAACACACTGGCAAGACCAGACAAGGAGCCGGCCATAAACCGTCGCACTGCTGTCTCGTACTGGTCGTTGGGAATGAGGATCGCACGGATCTGCTCGTAAGCAACAAATTTCACCGCCGCGTAGGGGAAAATCCGGAGAAGGGTAACGGAGTGGCCCTGAAACAAGCCCATTATGCCATCGTGGGCATAAATTTCCTTTCCAGCGAGTGCGAATCCGGTGAACGTGCCGCGATACTTGACAAAGTCTGGATTCAGCGTCTGGAACAAGATCTTGATACGGTCCAAAGGAGCAATCAATGTCTTTGCAGCGCTGCCAGCCATTCCACCGGATATTCCTGAGCGAACGATGTAGTCGAGGGACTGCTTGTCGATGACTTTGAGCTTCTGGTCAGACTTGGTGCCATCAGAATGGGATCGCTCTCGCGCAGCCAGCGTGGCTATCGGCGCGCTCAATGTGTCTTGGTTGGACATGCCGCCGGAGAGCTGTTTGTGCCGCGCAGATCACGATGGAAGGGTTTTAAGGGAGCGGAGATAACGGTGAATGGACCGTGAATGACGTCGAAGCGCGACCGGGGCCTGGGGCTTCTATGATGCTGTAATGCCGTTGTCTATATGTGGCCACGCAGCCCGTATTGAAGGTCGAGCGAGGAGTTATTTTATGCTCTCAGCAATGTTTTTATTGGCTCAAGAAAACCCGTGATGGCCTCAGCCGCTACACTCGTGAAATATGGGGTCAGTTGTGTGGTGCACGACCACTGCCCCGGGTTCCCACGGCAAGTGTGGCCAGTCACCAAATACACAAGGATGTTACTGAATGTAGGGATATCTCTTGTTGTCTGCGCAAATGGTATTGCCTGTGTTTTCACAATTTTTTTAGCGGACCATTTATTGGTGGTAGTTTTCGATGTTGGTGAGAAACCACAAAGAGTTGCAAAATCTATGTGTATTTCTCAGCCGTCGAATAAAATTTGAATATGCTGCCAGCAAGCAGACAAATCACAGTGATTCACAGGCTACGTACACAGCAATGCGGGGTCTAGGAGGACAATATACGATTCCGTGCTAAAATACATAATATACATCAATGGGGGTGGAGATGGCCCCGATAGCCCGAGGTGCGGTCCTTGTGATAGTTTGACGGCGAGCGCCCGCGGATGATGAGGGGAGGCGTCTCGATGGAGGAGAGGAGGATAGGCTGGATTTGCAGGTCCTCGTCCTCGATGATGCCGAGAAGCTCCACATGAAGGGTGAAGTAGCGCAGGTTGATGGCCAGCGACTTGAGGCGGATGGACAGGGTAAACTGGATGCGCTCGAAGCGGGCCACCTTGGCGATGGAGTCGCTCGGGTAGTTCTTGAGCACCAGGTCATCCTTCAACGTGTCCAAGTGGGCATTGTGGTAGTACTCGGCGCGGTCAAACAAAAACACCTTGTTCATGTTCTCAATCTTGGAGCCGTTGCGCTTGTTGCACAGCGCCTTCACTGTGTCGTGGTCGGGCAAGTCGCCGGGCACGGCGGGGTATATGGGCGGGGCAAACTGGGGCCCCTTGTCGCGCTTGGCGGTGTGCTGGACCAAGGAGATGGACACGTCGTCGTCGGAGCACTTGGCCACGAGTCGGATGGCAAAGTAGCTGATATCGACCTTGGTCTCGCCCACGCCGTCGCCGGGCTTGGCCAGCTTCTCGAAGGTGTAGAATTTGTTCTGGATGAACTGGTCAAACGAGAAGCCCTCGAGCACGAACGCCGCCACCAAGGTGAAGTAGTTGCGCTTGTAGCCGATCCACGTGCCCTGCTCGCCCACCTCGAAGCCGCGGTCGATGCGCGCCTCCAACATCGGGTTGACGTTGAGGTCGTTGCGCTTGCAGTATATGTCCTGGTGGTGGCGCGTCTCCGAGAACTGCGGGCCCACCTTGAACAAGTCGGTGCTCCGCGGCGCCACCTTGCGGCTGGAACCGTCAAGCAAATCCTCGTCGTTCGTCTGGGCGAGCATGTCCAAGTGGTGCGCCCCGCCGAGGCCGTGCCCGAGCGGGTGCTGCAACGGGTTGTGCTGCAACGGATTGTGCTGCAACAGGTGGTGGTTGAGGTCGTAGGCGTCGGCGTCGGGCGGGAGCTGGGCGTGCAAGGCGCTGCCGGCGCCGGCGCCGTGGTGGAGCTGCTGCTGGAGGGGGTGGCCGTGGTGGAGCTGCTGGAGCAGCGGCTCGTGGGCGAGGTGGCCGTGCTGCGGACCGCCCACGCCGTGCGTGTGCGCGGAGTGCTGGTGCGGGAGCTGGTGGTGGAGCTGGCGGTGGTGTTGCACAAACTGGTGGTGGAGCTGTTCCTCGTCCTTGAGTTGTGGAAGATGCGCCACCGCCAGGCTCGCCGCAGCCACGGCAGCGGCCGTGGTGGCGTCGTCCGGCGATATCGTGTTGTCCGACATGCTCATCATGGTGCAGCCGATAAGCGGTGCAGGCGACACAAACCCGTTTTGTGTTATATCCCTCTTTACGTAAACACGAGAGTCTTGGTGATAAAATTTTCTGCACGTGACTCTGGTCACGCACGCGGGTGTTCCGTGTGCTGCCCGCGACGGAGCGCCAAACCAAAGTGGAGGACGAGGTGACGGGTGGGCGTGTGAGCGGAGCGGACGCTTTGAGGTTACCACAGCGTCCCCCAAGTGCTGCTTGTCGTGAATGCTGTGCAGTGGGCGCTCTCATGGGGAGCACCAGTACAAAAACTCCACCCTAAGCCTCTATGGCCAAGTTGGTAAGGCACCTCACTAGTAATGAGGAGATCGTCAGTTCGAATCTGGCTGGAGGCATTCTTTTTTTTTTGTACATTTTTTTATAGTCATGTGCTCGCAGTATTGGCAATGGGCACCGCACATAGTAGCACAGCTCCGTCTTCGAACTGTTTTGAGTCTCGTGGTCTGGACTACCGTCTGATCTTCACTACCGTCTGACACTGGTTAGCCGCTCCTTTTGATCACGTGATACACGCTTGTTTACGCCCAGATCACCTCCACTAGTAGCCACCACGAGGCATGAACGCCCCGCACCGAGCGATGCGGCCAAACGCGGGCAGAAGCTCATTGCCGCGGTCGCAGTCTGTTGTGGGAAACCTCGACCGCAAAAAGGACATACTAGCTCGTTTTCTGGAGGATGATGGGGGCCCGTTCGGCGACCCGGAGGCCGACCTCGACGACCAGTTTCGCACCCTCAGGCTCGGGAAGGACGACTTGGAGACGCTCAATGCGCGTGACCGGCCCGCCAAAACGCTCAAGTTCACCGACGATATACTAGACGACTTTGAGGGCCTCGACGACGACGACGGCTTTGCAACGTTGAAGCTCGCCAAGCAGCACTTACCGTCGCCCGGTGAGCTCAAACTCTCGCCCGGTACGCTTTCGCCGCATCCACGCATGCGGCGGGCGTCTCTATCGCAGTACAGCGAGGATAACGACACCGACATCACGTCCAACTTTGACGACGACGATTTCGACAACATCGACGATATCTTTGGCAACGAGGAGAGCGGCATATACAGCAGCGGCGGCAAAACGCGAACCCTCAACGCCAGCAAGCGCCTCGCAATGACCCAGAAGAAAATGCAGAACGACGCCGAGCTCGAGGAGCAGGAGCTCTACAAGAAGTACCAGCGCCTCCACAACAAGCCTCCCGAGGAGACACATACCCTCAAGTTGAAAGTTTTCAACCAAGAAAACCCGCTTGAGCTTGATGCGCTCGAGAACGAGAAGACTATCAACTACGAGTACACGAGAGACGACTTTGAAAACTACGAGGACGGCTTTGACTTGAGCAGCCCCGTCCGCTTTGACACCAATAAACTCAAAAGCTTCGGGAGGCAGCCGGGCCGAAACCTCACCATCAAGGCATCGATGCCCACCTTCAACAGCCTTGGAAAGGGCCTGAATATTAAGAAGTTCAAGTCTTCCGTTGAGCTCAGCAAGGAGGCCGCGCTCCCAGGTTACAATAACAGCAACAAGGTCATCAGCAGGCTCGACCGCATCCCATCATTTTACAACAAACCCAAAGAAGTCCTCTTTGAGGACCCCGCGGCCGAGAAACTCAACCAGGACATGGAACAGAAGAAGCAGCAATTATTGAGCAGGTATATGGAAATCACCGAGAGGCAAAACCGGCTCAGCAAGCAGTCAAAAGCTAATTTGAAAAAATCAATGTCTGTTCCAGGCTACTATCAGAGTGGAGACCAACGAAAGTCTCGCAAAGTGGGTCTAGTACGATACCTCAATGACGGCCCCATCACGGGCAACCACGGCAAAATGAAATATGACCATGCGAAGAAGGTATGGCAGGGGAATGATATAGACTTGGTCAAATTTGAACAGGATGCATCCCCAAAGCCTCTGCTCATTACCTTCGACGACTTCAAGAATACCAATAAGGATAAAAAAATCCAGGGAAATATGGTTTACGATCCTGAGAAACTCAAGTGGATAAACTTGGACAAGAACGACGAGGAGAATTACATCTTGAACGACTTCCCCGATCTCCCGGCGGATCGTAGGTCGCCAAGCAAAAAGCTCAATCGAGGTGCGAGTGCGTTTACACAGAGAACGCTTTCGAGCTACTCATCGACCACTAACGAGGGTGAGGCCATAGAAAATGACGATGAATTCACTCTCAGTAAGAAGCTCATCGACAAATTCATGAAAGAGGAGGCTAGGATCAAGAAGAAGACGGCCAATTGGTTCAACCCGCAGGAGGAGTACGATTTAGTAAATGCGGCATATACTACGGACCACTATTGGGAGATCCGAAAGATGGTGATAGATAACGAGGACGAGCTATAAAGACACGAATGCATGATACCAAGACAAGTAAAAGAATGCGTAGTGAGCAACTAGACACAGCCGCCGGATCTGCAAACTTCAGGACACCAACGATATGTTTTCGTTTCGCAACCAGAGGTGCAAACGATTCACCTGACGCGCTTCCAAAGTTCTTGGCAGGGCATGGCTCATATCAACATGTTCATTTTTCCAGGTGGACACACACCAAGACTCGGTAAACGCAACCGCCCCGTCCAAGACTGGCTTTTCCACTGGCATACCATGTCACCGAATGCTTTCTTACGATTTTCTCGTATGGATTGAGGGCCAATATTAAGTTAAATGTGGTTGGTAACCCGGGTAAGGCACCGACACAAAGCTAGACTTGCATCGATCCTCGTGGATCAAACCAGACCCTGACTATGAGCATTGGTTTCGCAAAAGTATTTAAGTCGACGCTCTCGCCTTTGCTGGCACTTACTGGGCAAAATGGTTGAATCTCATTCACATAATAACCGACCTAACATTTATTTAATGGGGTCCCAGATGCCTCACGTCTAAGCGAAGATCATACCAGCACCAACAGCAATGGTGCCACCGACCAACATGGACTTAGCAAAGATGCCCAAAGAGTGCTGGCTAGCGGCGGCGTTCTTCTTGGCGGAGCCTGAAGAAGAAGAGCTAGAACCCTTGCTGGAAGAGGAACCCTTACCGGAAGAACCAGAGTTGGAACCAGAGTTGGAGCCAGAGTTGGAGCCAGTTTCAGAACCAGCGTCAAGAGCAGTCACACTGCCCGCTCCGTTGGTGCCGGCAGCCTTGAGGAGATCAGAGCAAGAGCTGGCAGTGGTGGCCTTCTGCAAGGTGGCAGAGCCACTGAAGTCACAGGCGTCACTGTTCTTGTTGTTGCCCAAGTAGTACTGGTTCAAGACATAGTTCAACTGGTCCTTGGGAGAGCAAGGAGAATACGCACCGTACTTACCAGTGGTACCGTTGGCAGAGATACCGTCGCAGAAGCCCTTACCGCAAATGAAGGAGAAGAGGTCGCCATAGTTCTTCAGGGCGACCTTGTCGCTGACAACACACAAGGCGGAATCGGAGGCGCACTTGCACAAGCCTTGGTTGGGGCTAGGAGGCAAAGCGGTGGCGGCGTTCCAAGTTGAGTCCTCAGTGGGGCACGAGGTGGGCGACACAGAGGCAGCCTGGGCGGACAGGACGCCGGAGGGGGACACCAGGGCGATCTCGCTCTTCAAGTTGTTGAAGTCGGCCAAGGTGGACACGGAGTTGCCATCGATGCTGACAAGACCATAGTTGTTGGCCTCCTGGAAGTACATGTACACAATGGCGCCGGACCACACGTCAGTCATGTCGGAGCCATAGATGGTACCGACCTCCTGGAACTGACGGGGCTGGACCTTGTTGCAGCCGTACTCGGAGAAGAAGATGGGGATACCAAGGTCCTTGTACGACTCGGTAATCTTCTGGTAGCCAGAAGCCTGGAACGAGGACTGGCCACACCATTCGTACATGTTGATACCAAAGAAGTCGGCGCGCTCGTCGGAGCTGCCACAGGCAAAATACTCAGCGAGAGGCACACGGATGTCAGTGTCGTCGTTGGCAGAGTAACCGACGGGGATCTTACGGTAGCCCTTGTCCTTGATGTATGCCTTGGAGTCACGGACTGCGGCCTTGACGAAGGCAGAGGCATCAGTGTTGGAGGGCTCGTTGGTGACTTCGTTACCGGCAAAGAAGCCAAGAACGTTGGTATAGTTCTGGAAGGCGTCGATGACGGCGGTGTAACGCAGGAGGAGCTCGACGTTCCATGTGGGGGTCTTTCTGTTGATGGACTCGTCGGGCTGCGAGAGGTCGGCCACGACGTAGATGCCGGCGTCGTTCAACAACTGCATGCACTCGGTGTGGTCGGCAGTGACGTCCAAGGCGTAGACACGGATCACGTTGGTCTGGAGCTGCTGGAGGAAAGGAATGTCACGCTTGCAGGCAGCGGGGTTGGCGAGGGGGTCCACGAACTTGGCAGTAGTGTTCTCCGGGTTCTGCTGGTAGGCGACACCCTTGAGGAAGAACTGGGAGCCGTTGTTGGAGTAGAAGAACTTGTTGCCGACAACATCGAGGGCAGGAAGGTCGGCGCCAACAGCGACGCCAGCAGCAAAGGCTGCAGCGAGAGACTTGAGGAAGAGCATGGCGTAGACTACACTCACGGGCTGGCGACTTGTGGGCAGCTCGACACTATAAATATCGCGCGTAGACGGCGTGAAAAAAAATACGTGAAGGAGCGAATTTGCACGCAGTCCCAGGATGGTGTGGTGCAGGAGGCAATAAATAGATTGGCAGATGTTTACCCACCAACAATGCCCGCATGCGGGTTGCGTGCAGTGCGGAGCGGCACGGTGCCGGAAACGACCATCTGTGTGCACACTGCCGCGCCGCTGACGCCGGGGGGCGCAGGAAGACAGCGTGAGACTGTGTCCAGCCCGGTGTTTACCTTTGGGATCTGACTTCTGGATCCGGACCGGTCCGGTGTACATGCAGGATACACCTGTCACCACGCGAGGCGCAGCACATTATACCACATTTAGACGATGGCGCCGCCACCTCCCCTGTCTTGGCGCCATGCCGCCGCTGGCACGGTGGTTATCCAGGGGACATTGCGGCTGCTGTACCCGGCTGGGCACCCGCACAATACGCGTTCCAGGGCCGGAGCGGCACGCCGCGTGGTCGGCACACTACCTGCTTCGCGCCTCGTGGGGGGCTCGGGAGCACCATTTTGCCGCTTCGGGCGAGACGACGGCGACGGTAGTGCGCCGGAGTCGAGCCTCCTGGGCCGCCCCAGGTAGTCCGCACACCGTTGTGTGCCCCCACCGCGGGGCCGCGGGCGCGCGCCCGATCGTTCTCCGCAAATATCACGTGACAACGGCGACATAATTTTCGGGGTCGGAGCAGCATTCTTTTCAACGGTAGTGGCGATCATGGGCGACAACATCATGGACGCCGTCGAGGACGCGAAGGACAGCTATGTCGAAATGTACATTCGCTTCAATGACGACATGGAGAAGGACTACTGCTTCCAGGTGAAGACGCTGTCCACCTACCGCGACTTGCTCAAGATCTTCGAGACATTGCCCATCTCGTTGCGGCCGAGCGTGTTCTACGAGCGCATGCCCGTGGGGTTTGTCGTACTGACGGCCCCGGGCTACTTGACCCAGAATGGCGGCCTCTTGTTCTCCTACGAGACCAACTTGGAGAAGTACCAGAAGAAAGTCTCCTTGGACGACACGGTTGCCGACACCATCTGGCCCGGCCAGTTGGTGTTGCCTGTGTGGAAGAAGAACGACTTTGCCCACTATGCGGTGTTGTTGGGGCTTTTGACCTGGCTCTACACCGACTTGCCGGACTTTATCTCGCCTACTCCGGGCATCTGCCTCACCAATGTCTTGACCCGCCAGGTGACCAAGGCCGCCGTGCGTCTCGGCTACCCCAGTTTTGCCGCCAGTTTGATCCGCGACTTGGAGTCGGAGACGGGCGTGTTGGGGCAGTCCCTCTTCTTTGTGTTCCACGTCGTCAAGTGCCTCTTCCTTTACGGCGTGTTGTACTTTGGCATGTTCAACCCCATCGCCGTCAACAAGTTCGCCACGAAGCAGAAGTTGCCCAAGGAAGTCACCCGGGACCAGCTTGTGGCCATTGGCTGGACCGGCTCCAAGCGCGCCAACCCGGACGACTACAAGGAGTTCTACCGCGACTACCGCATCAAGCAGTACCGCTCGGTTGTTGAGGCCCACCAGGACGGCTTGTTCGAGATGCTCAAGAACTTGGGTATCTACTTGGGCGACGGCGAGGGATGGAACACTCCCCTTGACTCCAAGTCCACTCTCAAGGACTTGAAAGACCCAGAGAACGAGAAGTTTACTCTCAACTACCAATACCTTGCTCACGTGGCGGGCGTTCTTGAGAAGCATATTTCTAAGGAGTCCACCGACTTGAACGAGGCCATCAAGCAGTTCAGAAGGTACGGCTTGTTACAGAACGATGAGACCATCGCCGAGATTATTGAACTGCGCAAGCAGTTCGGCGACGCCGCGGTTCGCAAATAGATTCACGGCTACCAGCAACCCAGAAAACAAAGCCAAACAGGAGATATTTTTGCATGCAATACAGTGCACGCCGGCGGTGCTGCTAGTGCAAGCCATGGCTCTGATGCTTGGTTCTCCCATTACAGCTCCAAAAGGCTGGTCCCCGCAGTCTTGCTTTAATCAATGCTAATTCTACGACTCTAATGTAGCTCAGCTCTAACTCAATTGCACTCTTGACGCAGGCGCCGCCTGTTAGAGTCGGGGTATCAGGGTGTTGGGCCCTTGGGCGCTGTAGGTCACGTGATACAACATCGCGGCGTCCACATGGTTTGGTGGAATGCCTGAAGCGGCGCCAACACTTGCGAGTAGCCAATATCACGTGCCAAGATACTGGCTCGCGATTGGCTCGTTTCCGTCGTATATCGTACCTTCCTGCACAATAACAGCGCTCCCCGGCACAGAATTGAAATGACTCTGGCCCGTGTGCGTGCCGGTGTAAGGAGATTTTTCAGCCAGAGATCGTGGGCATATAAAGGCACGAACAATGCCGGCAGGTAAATTTTTTTCTCCTCAGGTTTCTGTCGGCTAATAATTGTGGACCGCACAATTGCTGCTTACCGTTGCTAGATACCACTTGGTTCAATTACTATCACCATGGTTCAGTCGTCTGTGTTGGGTTTCCCCCGTATTGGTGGCCAGAGAGAGTTGAAGAAGATCACCGAGGCCTACTGGGGTGGCAAGGTCTCTGTTGAGGACCTTTTGGCTAAGGGTAAGGAGTTGCGTGCCAAGAACTGGAAGTTGCAGAAGGAAGCTGGTGTGGAGATCATCCCCTCCAACGACTTCTCCTACTACGACCAGGTTTTGGACCTTTCTCTCTTGTTCAATGCCATTCCCGAGAGATACACCAAGTTCGACTTGCAGCCCATTGACGTTTTGTTCGCCATGGGCAGAGGTTTGCAGAGAAAGGCCACCGAGTCTACTGCTGCCGTCGATGTCACCGCCTTAGAGATGGTCAAGTGGTTCGACTCCAACTACCACTACGTCAGACCCACCTTCTCTCACTCTACTGAGTTCAAGTTGAACACCGCTGCTGGCTTGAAGCCCGTCGACGAGTTCTTGGAGGCCAAGGAGTTGGGCATCCACACCAGACCCGTTATCGTTGGTCCCGTGTCTTACTTGTTCTTGGGTAAGGCTGACAAGGACTCTTTGGACCTTGAGCCCATCTCCTTGTTGGAGAAGATCTTGCCTGTCTACAAGGAGTTGTTGGCCAAGTTGAAGGCTGCCGGTGCTGAGCAGGTTCAGATTGACGAGCCCATTCTCGTTTTGGACTTGCCTGAGACTGTCCAGTCTAAGTTCCAGCAGGCTTACGATGCCCTCACCGGCACTGACTTGCCCGAGCTTGTCTTGACCACTTACTTTGGTGACGTCAGACCCAACTTGAAGGCCATTGAGAAGTTGCCTGTTAAGGGTTACCACTTCGACTTTGCCAGAGTCCCTGAGCAGTTTGAGGAAGTTTCCAGCATTGTTGGCCCTAACCAGACTTTGTCCGTTGGTATTGTTAACGGTAGAAACATCTGGAAGGCTGACTTGGCCAAGGCCTCTGCCTTTGTCAACAAGGCCGTTGAGAAGTTGGGTGCCGACAGAGTTATTGTTTCCACCTCTTCCTCCTTGTTGCACACTCCCGTCGACTTGGAGTCTGAGAAGAAGTTGGACCCCATCATCAAGGACTTTTTCTCTTTCGCCACCCAGAAGTTGTCTGAGGTTGTCACCATCACCAAGAACGTGAATGGCGAGGACGTTGCTGAGGCCTTGAAGGTCAACGCTGCCTCCATCAAGGCCAGAGAGGAGTCTTCCATCACCACCAACCCCAAGGTTCAGGAGAGATTGGCCACCGTCAACGAGTCCTTGGCCACCAGAAAGGCTCCTTTCAGCGAGAGATTGCCTTTGCAGCAGGAAAAGTACAACTTGCCCTTGTTCCCCACCACCACCATTGGTTCTTTCCCTCAGACCAAGGACATCAGAGTGCTGAGAAACAAGTTCACCAAGGGTGAGATCACTGCCGAGCAGTACGAGGACTTTATCAAGAAGGAGATCGACACCGTTGTCAAGTTCCAGGAGGAGATTGGTTTGGACGTTCTCGTTCACGGTGAGCCCGAGAGAAACGACATGGTCCAGTACTTTGGTGAGAAGTTGGACGGTTTCGCTTTCACCACCAACGGTTGGGTCCAGTCTTACGGTTCCAGATACGTGAGACCCCCCATCGTTGTCGGTGACGTTTCCAGAACTGGCCCCATGTCCGTCAAGGAGTCTGTGTACGCTCAGTCCATCACTTCCAAGCCTATGAAGGGTATGTTGACTGGCCCTGTCACCTGCTTGAGATGGTCCTTCCCCAGAGACGATGTTTCTCAGAAGATCCAGGCCTTGGAGTTGGCCTTGGCTTTGAGGGACGAGGTTGTCGACTTGGAGAAGGCTGGTATCACTGTCATTCAGGTTGACGAGCCTGCCATCAGAGAGGGCTTGCCCTTGAGAGCTGGTAAGGAGAGAACCGACTACTTGAGCTGGGCTGCCCAGTCTTTCAGAGTCGCTACCTCTGGTGTTGAGAACGACACCCAGATCCACTCTCACTTCTGCTACTCCGACTTGGACCCCAACCACATCAAGGCCTTGGACGCCGACGTTGTGTCCATTGAGTTCTCCAAGAAGGACGACCCTCACTACATCCAGGAGTTTTCCAACTACCCCAACCACATTGGTTTGGGTTTGTTTGACATCCACTCCCCCAGAATTCCTTCCAAGGAGGAGTTCATCTCCAGAATCGAGGAGATCTTGAAGGTTTACCCTGCCAACAAGTTCTGGGTCAACCCTGACTGTGGTTTGAAGACCAGAGGCTGGGAAGAGACCAAGGCGTCCTTGACCAACATGGTGGAGGCTGCCAAGTACTTCCGCGCCAAGCACTAAGTGTGCGGCCGGAATGTAAGACCCCATATTGATGGAGTTGCATTATTCAATTCGTGATTGTTGATGCGGGATTACATTTATTCAACATTAATGTAATTTTTTACTGCGGGCCTACCTCGGTTCGCCAGCAGTGCTAACGAAGCTGTTTTTGTACAATTTTTTACAGGTTACGACATGGGGTTTTAGAAAATCGGGATTTCAACATCGGTAAGTTATAAATAATATATGTTATATATTACTAGAGGCGTAGCGTTCTCGGGGCCCGGACAATATGCAGGCACCAAATATATTAGCGGCGCGGCAGCCGCATTAGTGCCACCAGAATGGCGGACAGAGTACAGGAGGAATTGATCGAGCAGTTTGTCAATGTGACCAAGTCGTCGCGGTACTTGGCAGAGCAGTACCTTGCTCGCAACAAGAACGACTTGATGAACGCGATCGAAGACTATTTTGCCGACACCAACAAGCAGCTGCTGGCGACGCCGCCAGCTCAGGGTAGCAAGCCCCGTGCGGGCTTCCGCACCCTCCGCGACTTGGGAGAGGACGAGGACAAGGAGGACAACACCAACAACCAGTTCTTTACTGGCGGCGAAAAGTCAGGCTTGCAGGTGGAGGACCCGAATAAGGATGGCAAGAAGCAGCAGCGCAGCCTCATCGACGAGATCTTTCAGCGCGCCAAGGAGCAGATGGGTATGCCTGACGAGAGGCCGTCGGCGCAGCAACCTGAGGAGGACGCGGTGCCCAAGTTCACCGGGACAGGCTTCAAACTTGGGGACGGTAACGCGCCGTCAGAGCAGATTGCCGACAACGCCTCGCGCGTTCCGCACCGTCCCGCCAAGGTGTCTCGTGAGATTACCTTCTGGCGCCAGGGGTTCACTGTGGGTGACGGTCCCTTGAACAGGTACGATGATCCCGCGAACGAGCTGGTCCTCGAGGAGTTGAACCGCGGTCGCGTGCCCATTGCCTTACTTGACGTCGAGTATGGCCAGGACGTGGATGTGAGCGTGTACAAAAAGACTGAGGAGGACTACACGCCACCCAAACGCAAGGTGGGCGGCTTCCACGGCGATGGCCAGCGCTTGGGTCTGCCTGTGCCCGGCGAGAGCATCGGCGGCACTCCCGAACCGGAGCAACGGTCGGCGGCCGCCCCTGCACCATCGAATGACGCTGGGGATGGTGACTGCTTGGTACAAATAAGGTTCGCCAACGGCCAGCGCACATCGCACCGCTTCAACTCCACCGACCCCATCTCAACGGTGTACGAGTTTGTGCGCACCAATGAGCAAACCACGCCTGGCAAAGCATTCATTTTGTCTCACGCGTTCCCAGTCAAGCCCATTGAGAACTCGGACGCAGTGACAGTGGCGGGTGCCAAGTTGAAAAATGCGGTGATAGTGCAGAGGTGGAAGTAGTCCTGCGCCAGGTGCCCGCTTCTTAATATTTCCTGCAAGCCTCGGCGGCTTGCACAATTTCCACAAGTCTTTTGGTGAAAATAACCCCGTAGACACTTGTTTCGCAATATGTATGCATCAAAAGACTGGTTCCGCTGTTTTCGTCTTGGTTACTAAGGCTGCAGCTGCAGTCATATTCACCTGCATATTCTTCCTTACTGATCCCTTTAACTCATTCTGGGGGCCATGTCCGAACAGGATATAAGTACTGACCCCAGTCTCAATGAGGCCGTCCAGAGGATGGCCCAGTTGAAAAAGGAGCTTCGGCTTCAGCAGGCTGACAAGGAGAAGCCGAGCGAGAAGTACGAACAGCTCCTCATGGCGTGCAGGGTGGGTAACTTTGAGGCTGCCGAGGCCTTGATTCTGACCCCTGGGATGGACATCAACTACGTCGACGAGTGGGATTACTCGCCATTGATCTTGGCTTCATTGTGCGGGCACTACGAGATTGTCGCTCTTCTTTTATCCCGTGGTGCAATAGTCGACAGAGACACTTACCAAGGAGCACGGTGCGTGTACAACGCCTTGAACTTGAAGATCAGGGACCTCTTGATTGGTCAGGAGTTGTCCAAGGCCCTTGATGTCGACCAGCCCTATGTGACACACGTGGCTTCGATAATGGGTCCGTTGACGCAGATCGCAACGAGCGATGTTGTGTTCCAGTTAGACTCCCAGTACTTGTCAGCAAATCGTTTCTTAGTTGCAGCGCGGTGCAAGCAGCTCGGAGAACTACTCACAGCGGGGTCCTGGAGCACATTACCGGAGGTGATAATAGATGACGTGGATTTTGCATCATTCCAAGTGGTGCTAGACTATATTTACCTTCGTATAGACCTGCCACCCAAGAATCGCGACACTGCCAAAGCGGCCGCCGCGGTGGCCGAAAGGTTTGGCATGAGTGAGTTGGTTGACTTCCTCAATGGCTCCGAGGCGAGGAAAGGCCATCGCCGCAAGCAGTTCGACTTACTCCAAAATTTCAAGGATGACATTGCAAAGTTCCTCGAGAAGAATATATTTAGAGCCGCCTTGAGGAGCAACTTGACTTTGGATCACGATGTTGACGTGGATGAAATTAACTTGAACGCACACCTCACCGAGTCGCAGGTCAACGAGCTCATCGACTGTCCTGCTCTCCCGGACGCCATTCTCGGAGCCATTGATATCGAGAAAGAGCAAGCTGTGTACTATCCCGTGCACAAGTTCTTCTTGGCAAGGTCTGAGTACTTCGAAACAATGTTCAAGAGTGAAATCACCAAGACAGTCCAGGTTTCGCCGCCATACCATAGCTACGGAGACGACCACACGTTGCGTCAGGTCATAGACCGCCCTGCTATGACAAAAGAGCACGTTCCTCTTCTTAGTTTAAACAGGAGTTCCGAAGTAGCAGAGTTTATACTCCACTTTTTATACCGCGATGATGTTGGAGACATACCTCCGAGACTTGCGGTCGAACTCTTGTTTGCCGCGGACGAGTTGTGCTTGGAAAGGTTGAAGGCGCGTAGTGCAACTAGTATTACGATGCACTGTCCAGAGCTCACGATGGAGCAACTCAAGGCTTTGCCAGATACTGTTGGCTACTCCGCATACGATTTGGTACGAGTCTCTTGGCAGATACGTTCAGAGAAACTTGAGAACCACATCTCAAAGCTACTTGCGTATAACATCCGCGCAATTTGCACCGACGAGAAAGAGAGACAACAGTTGACTGCGATTGTCAAAGAGAGTGCTGGTAGGATCCAGGAACGTCAGGACACTGATACAATTGAGCTTATTGACGATATCAGGTATTATCTTCAACGCAAGTATGGTATCGATGACGCCACGCCCGATTTTGAGCCTACCGCTGCTCTTTTTGGTTCAGAATCCGAGGACATCAAGCTAGTAGTCAACTCCAGAGCCCAGTTTGAAAGGGACTATGACTTCATTGAGGAGATTTTGTTTGCTTTGAACTTGGACGCTTGATGGGTTGCAAGCAGCATGAAAAATATCCTTACACCAACTCAAATCTAAGCATCGCGAGAAGTCTCACCTCACGCATTCTATAAGCATTATATAAGTTATAGACATTATTCAAACGCCGCATCGTTTTTGCATACCGGTATCACGCCCCATATATCCAATTCACACAGACAACAGCGAAGAGCCTTCAGTCATACCAATGGAATCGCCACCTTGTCTGTAAGTGCTGACAATGCTTCTTCTACGACATACTGCAAGGGCGAGAATAAGACCCCATCAGGAAGCAGTGGCCCGCAGTTTGAGCCAGAGCCTATCTCGACGAAATGAATCTAGAAATAGTGGTTTCATCAAGCCTCGTATCCTTGAAGAGCTGAATGGAATCTCACCTGCTGAACGCACAACCGCATTAGCCACCAACGGCCATTTTTATACTCAAGACTACTTAAATTCGCATATTCATCGCTTCGTGCTGGAGAAGTCCGAAGTGAGTGCATTTACTCAGGTCACGCATCCCAACTTCACAACAGTGTTGCATGATAACCAGCACGAACGTCCCCAGGTGGGCTCCATCATCGAGTTCTGTTGCCAAAGCACGGGGAAAAGATACGTCGGAGTGGTTATTAAGGCGGCAGAACTTCTATTCAATGAGAACTATAACAAATTAAAAGTTCTTTCGCTGAACGACGATATTGTTGATGTTCATCCATTAGATGTTGTGTGCCACCTTCTCCGCGTTATTGAACCTCGATACATCGAACACCTCAAAATGACTGAAAATTGCCACGCGAGTGAATACGCGGGGCGCAGCACATTGTACCTGATCCTTTCTAAGTTCATTGCGGATTGCCAATCGACCATAACGTACCTCGAACGCTCAAAGATGCTCGACGTTGCTTACTCGAAATTCGCACAGAAAGATCACGTAACTAGCATTTCTATCTCAGAAGTTATCAATTGCCTCCCCTTACTGCTGGCTAGTTTGGAGCTACTTGGAAACTCTTACTATGAAAAATCAGTTCTAATATTCAGTTGCCACACGATCATGTGTGACAACCCGACTCACTGGATGGTACCTAAGCTATTGAGTGCCATGAGGACATCAAACATTGCCGGCGAAAGTTACTCAAATGCTCTCTGTCCTCCCATAGCATACTTTACAAACTCGCATCGCAACCTAACTGCCCTAGAGCAGTTGGAATCACTCCTGGATGATAGTCAGACCTTCCAACAAACGAAGAAAAAGCTTCAGGAGTTCATCAAGGTACAAATGTCAGAGGAAAGGATGTCTTTTGACTCCGTCAATATTCATCTTCAATTCTGGGAGGGAGCGCAGATTGCTTTCCTCATTGACGTGCTCAAGTACTTCATTGTCTACCCTCATCCTCAATTGAAGCCCAAATTGAGTCAGCTTCTTGGACTAGATGAAATCACAAGCACTTCGGTATTCAGGCTTCTCAAAGACCTCGGTTTATATGATAACTCTCGGCAACGGGAGACCGACCCATTATTTTCGGCTCTGATATTCGGCGAGCCGTCAGCGAAAGAGGTGTCTGTGTCTGCGGTGGAAGAACTAGTGGAGAGGAATACAGCAGATGTTGACTCAGTGGTTAACCAAGCTACGCGAAGCGATTGCTTTGCTCATTTGAGAAAAGAAAGAAAGTACTACTACGACCACATTATTTACGGTCTTCTCCCATCGGGCGAATCGAGGGGTACATCTGTTGGCATATCTTTGGAGAAAATAAGCTCAAGGAGGTTTCTCGTTAATGTCCATGTTCCGGATGTAGCACTGAAGTTTTCGCCCACATCACGTCCTCTTAGTGACATGGCGGCTAGCAGTACGAATATGGTTGGCTTGAAAAATTTACGGGATGGAAATACGTCAACTTTGTTCCCAGAGGAAGTTCGAAATGTCTTTCAATTTGAGGAACAATTTTCAGAGAAACCAGCGGACTGGGTAAATGCGGACGATGCATTCCAAGCAGTCATGCAAAAGTCAAAGAGAAATCCAGTCAAGCAAAATTTGACCTGCTTAACCATATCATATGAATTCAACACATCAGACTCAGACCCCTTCAAAAATGCGGGTCTGAAAGTACGAATTAGTTTTGACAACTTGAAGACTACTCGCATCAAAGTTCTTACCCCAAAGAAATTCGAGCAAGCTCTTCGAGGACAATCACTGCTCGTGCTCCCATTCAAGATATTTGGGCGCAGCGGTAGGAGCACTTCGCATGATGGAGGAGCGATCACAGACGACGACTTCCTGAACATCGGAACTATATTAAGTTTCATGAAAATCCACTCGAATCAGAGGAATTTTAAAGGTGCTTCGTCTCCTGACCCATCAGCTGGATTAGGGCTGACGAGAGAGTGCAAGGTCGAAACTGATTTAGCAGTTGAGACTAACGGAGACGTGTCAGCGTCGATGAACTTAAAAAGCAGTGACCTTCCTTTGGCCGACTTTATGATGAGAGAGATAGAGCTCTTTGCTAGCCATATGACTTCCCAATATTGCGCATTGCACGAGATCCCGGTCTTGACGCATGCGTGTCCGATGATTGAAGAGACAAATGATGATGCACTTATCATGCACAATAATGTGCTCCTTCCCAACTTCATGGCGAGCTCGTACCATCAAACGTTGATTTCGAGGGACACGCGTGGTTTCGTATCCACTTCAGCTCACTTGATTGGACTTAACTTTGTGGGACGTGAGAAATTAGAGGTTAGCAGTGGCAGCGAAAGCGCACACCAAACGCTCGGGATGACGACAGGGTCTGTCCCAATTGCCCTGCTCGACCTGTTTGAAGCATTGCTTAATCAGTACCAACTTCTTTCTCACAAGCACGCACAATGGCAACGAGAGAGCAGTCGGGGCCGCACGAGCTACTACGCCGAAGTGCACGAATTCGCGCACTTGCAGAGACTCGGTTACTCGCAGAGTCCGTGGCTGTACGAATTTTTGTTTCGGCAGTTGATGAAGCTAACGAACGCTGAAAGGACTCGTTCCTTCGTGCAGTCATACCACAGTCGCTATTGGACGCTCAAGTACTTGGAGCAAGAAATCAAAGCCGGATCGAGCAACATCTACGAAGCCATTATTACCAGAGTCGGCCTGGCACTGTGCCCACTGAGGGGATACATACCTGAGCTAGGATTAGAGATGGATATCATTTCTAGCACTCCGCTCCGTATGGGCATGGAGGTGGAGTGCCACGTACTCGGAGTAGAGCCACCAGCTCTCACGTGCGTGCTCGAGCATCGGCCCAAAAATATGTAAATAGAATGCATGCTACAGACTACTCTCGATGGTAGATAAGACTCTGACCGCAGCAGCATGGATCTGGTGAGGCTGATCTACATGCAGGCCATGAATTTTTCATGAGTCAAACCGCCGTTGCACTTCTTTAATTGACATTCATGTTTGTATGTAAATGGTGTGTCGCTGCCAAACAATCAGATACTAACAAAGACCAACTACGAACCGTCCCTAGAGGGCCTTGTGGCTGTCGTGGAGGCTGATCGTGATGCCTCCGCGTCGAAGAAGAGCCTCTATCCAATTTACAAGTTTGTCGCTGCCGACGACTTGACTGTGCACCAGGCGTACCTCAAGCTTGCGTGCTTAAACGACAAGAGTCGTGGACCTTCCTTTTTGCTCGAGTCTGCTGTCAAGGGTGACACCGTGGACCGCTATTCGTTTATCGGCCTCCAGCCACGCAAAATCATCAAGACTGGCGATGACCCGGCCGTGTTTGCTCCTGAGTTCTGCAACGTGGACCCCATTACGGTATTGGAGAAGGAGATGCTGCAATACCGCCAGGCGCAGCTTCCTGGATTGCCCAAGTTGAGCGGCGGTGCTGTGGGCTACGTTGCTTACGACTGCGTAAAGTACTTTGAGCCCAAGACTCGGCGCGATCTCAAGGATGTGTTGCATGTACCGGAAGCCGTGCTTATGATGTGTGACCTTGTGGTGGCTTTCGACCACGTCTACCAGCGGTTTCAGGTCATCTACAATGTGGAAATTGCTTCTGCCGCCGACGTTGCGAAGCAGTATGCTGTTGCCAAGAGCAAGATCGCTGAGGTCGAGGCAGCCCTCACAGCCACTGTGTCTATAGATGAGGTCCTGCCCAAACAGGGCCCTATTGTGCTTGGCCAGACCTTCACGTCCAACATTGGCCAGGAGGGTTACGAGAACCATGTGCTGACCTTGAAGAAGCACATTCTTTCCGGCGACATCATTCAAGCGGTGCCGTCGCAACGGGTTGCCCGTCCCACGTCGTTGCACCCCTTCAACATATATCGCCACTTGCGTACGGTCAACCCATCGCCGTACTTGTTCTACATCGACTTGGTGGACTTTGAGATCATTGGAGCATCGCCAGAGCTCTTGGTCAAGTGCGACGCTAATAACAAGATTGTCACCCACCCCATCGCCGGAACCATCCGCCGTGGACGCACCAACGAGGAGGACGAGGCCAACGCTGAAATATTACGTCTGAGTTTGAAGG
Organism: [Candida] ascalaphidarum; assembly: GCA_030674335.1. Classification (NCBI taxonomy): domain Eukaryota; kingdom Fungi; phylum Ascomycota; class Pichiomycetes; order Serinales; family Debaryomycetaceae; species [Candida] ascalaphidarum. The sequence goes on from JAKTYC010000008.1 coordinate 282,113, forward strand.
ACCGTGCCGAGCACATCATGTTGGTTGATTTGGCGCGCAACGACGTCAACCGCGTGTGCACGCCAGAAAGCAATAGCGTGGACCGTCTTCTCACCATTGAGCGCTTCTCCCACGTCATGCACTTGGTGTCCGAAGTCAGCGGCACGTTGCGCAGCGACAAGACTCGCTTTGACGCCTTCCGCTCCATTTTTCCCGCGGGGACTGTGAGTGGTGCCCCCAAGGTGCGGGCTATGGAGCTTATTGGCGAGCTTGAGCGTGAGAAGCGCGGAGTGTATGCCGGTGCTGTAGGTCACTGGGGCTACGACGGGCGCACCATGGACACGTGCATTGCGTTGCGTACCATGGTGTTCAAAGACGGCGTCGCCTACTTGCAGGCTGGCGGCGGTATCGTGTTCGACAGTGACGAGTACGAGGAATACGTTGAGACTATCAACAAAATGAAGGCGAACAACAACACCATCGTGCAGGCCGAAGAGATCTGGGCCCAGCGGGTGGGAACAAAAGAGGCATAGACAGTACGGATGTACATAGACACAGACTAGGCTGCGGCAGCGGTGTAGAACCACAGTGGCCTACCCCACAATGACCTGCATATGGCTGCGATGAGCATCGCACCGGGCCGTGGCCCAGGCCAGGGTCCGCGCCACACGACAACAGCCCGTGAGGATACCGCCTGCACAAAGGGTCACGTGATCCCGTCGTCGGCGATGATCATCGAGACCAGCGCCTGGTGATCAGGCGCACATTAGCGGCCCCACAATTTACTGCGCGCAGGCAAGAATAAGCAGCGCACGGGCACGGACACTGATAGTGGGGGCACCATGAGTAAGGAGGACAAAAACGCCAAGACCCCCACGTCGTGGGACGCCCTGGACGACTCTCTCCTCATGCACTTGAAGGACCAGCAGAAGCTCGGCTGGAAGGCCATTGCCAGTCACTTCACCAACCGGACGCCGAACGCGTGCCAGTTTCGGTGGCGACGGCTTAAACTGGGCAACCTCAAGAACCCGCCCAAGACCGAGGGCGGCAGCGACGACGCCAGCGATTCCGGGGCGCGTACTCCCACCGCCGCCCCCAAGAAGAAGAAGAAGGAGGTGTTTACCAGCATGCTGTACAGCTACGAAGGCGTGGGTGGGGCGTTGGCAGGGTTGAACGCCCTTCTGAACCCGCTGCTGGAACTAGGCTCCCCCATGCCAAGTCTGTTTGCTGCCGGCTCTCCCCAGCTCAACACGCTGCTGGCAACGCCGGCCGAAGTGGCGAACAACCGGCCCCCGCCCGCTGGCGGCGGGTACTACGCCGACATTCTGGTGGATCCCACTATGAACCTTCCCCAGAACCAAACACATCCGTCTAGTATCACGCCCCGCCCATCGACGTCGGGCAACGGCAGCCACCCGCTGCTGCAGCTGCAGGCCCAGCGCAGCAACTCCATCATCCAAATCGTCAACGACCGCACGTCGGTGCTGCTGACGGCGCGAGCATCGGTCCTGTCGCTTCCCCTGAAGCTGATGAACATTCCCCACCACCAGCTGAACAACTCCGCGTTGGCGCACTTGCCCATATTGTTCGGAGCCAACAGCGTGCTGGGACCGTCACGGAGCCTGAGCATATCGGCCACTGTGCCGAGCTTGCGCAATGGCTCCATCGTGGGCTTGCCGTCCGGGCTGGGCTACTACTCGCGGTCGGGGCTGGTGATTATCCCGCAGGGCGAGGCCAAGCCCGCGGGCAGCGAAAAGGAGAAGAAGACCACGCCGATAAAGAAACCGCCCAAGCCGAAGCAGCCGGCAATCAAGCTTCCGTGGTCGATCGAGGAGGATGAGCTTCTCATCAACCGCCGTAATCGCGAGCTCTCCTTCGCCGAGCTCTCGATTTTGCTACCCCAGCGCACCGAGGGCGAGATCTGGGCCCGCATCGACTATCTTGAGAAGCTCCGCAATGGCCACCGGTCGCTGGCCAGCCGCAACCGACGCCACCGCCAGCTGCAGCTGGAGTTGCCGGACGAGGACGATTTCTACGACGACGTGGACTCCATGATTGGCGACATCGACAGCGAAGATGAGGACGAGGACGACGTGTTAGTGGAAGTGGAGGGTGCAATGCCCCACAAGAGGCGAAAACGGCGCACGTCGAGCGCGGTGAACCCGCTCGAGCGCAAGAAGTTCAGGGTGTAGCGTGTACACTATGTATAATACGGTATGGCGCGGTGTAGGCATGTACTAGTACAATTTCAACTCCAGGGTGATCTGGTCCATGACGGCCTTTGGCGCCGGGCCCAAGCCCAACACCGTGGCGCTGCCGGCGGCGATTTGGGTGCGGCCAGCGTCATGAACAATGTAGGCATTGATGCCGCGCTCGATCGCGTGCGCAAACAACATGTCCATTTCCTCCTGGCTCGGCACCTGGAGCGTGATCTTGGCCTGGCCGTTTCCCCACTCCCACCGGCGCACCATCTCCGGGTTGTAGGCGGGCAGCAGCGGGTCGGTGATCTTCTTGTAGAGCGCCAACGTGGCGTGCGAGCACTGTGCTGCCGCCTTGCCCTTGCCCATCTTGAGGTCTGTACGGACAATGAGCGTCATGCGTACCTCGCCAGGCACCAGATTGAGGTCGCGAGAGTCAATGTCGATGCCGTCGCTGTCGCTGTCGTACTCTTCCTCGCTCAGCGACAGGGACCGCCGCTGCCGCGATGCTGGCGCAGCACCGAAGTGCCTGGCCACAAACACACCGGTGAGAAAGGACGCCACTGCCACGCTCACGAGCGACACACTCTTCATTGTGGGGAAAAGAAGCGATGAGCCGGTGCAGCAGCCTGCATTTGCGATGAGGTGCGAGTTTCGAGGATGCCGGCCCCGACTTTCGACCATTCCGGTCTGCGAGTTCCGACCGCCCACCGGGGGCCCACCGGGGACTGGGACGATAGTGGGAACCTTCGTTCTTCGTCGCTGCCGCTGTCTACTGCACTGTGCTATGCGATGACTTTTTATGTAGAGCTCACTTCTAAAAGAGCAAAAGGGCACTTCTTTGACGACCATTGAAGGTAGGGATACATGTACAACGTGGGAGCGCTTGGAGCACTACGGCGGTCAGCCAAGCACCTTCCGCTTCTTCTTCTTCTTCTTCTCGTCCTTCCCAGTGTAGGTGCGCCAGCTGTTGACGCGAGCATCGCGGTCGTCCTCCCACTGCGCGGAGGCCTTGCGCTTAGCTTCACGATCTCGCCGACGCCGCTGCTCTTCCTCGCGGGCCTGCCGCTCCTCGCGTCGTTGAAGCTCGCGCTCCACGTCTTCGTGCTTCAACTCATTAGCAAGAATTGCAGCCACCTTGCTGCGCACATCGTCTAGTTTCGCCGCAGAGTGCTTGGAGAATACCGACAGGTATATCTGCTCCAAGCGCTCCCGCTGGGCCACCTTGTCGTCCTCTGCGGATGCAAGCACCAGCTCCGCCTTCTTGAGCGTGTCAAACGCCTTTGGTGCATCAGCGTGGTCTATTTTGTCAGGGTGTATGAAGAGCGACTTCTTGCGATACTGCCTCTTGATCTTGGAGGGGAGATCCTCATCCCGAGGATCGATCTCAAGCACAGCAAAGTAGTCCTGCTCAAAGCATGCTAGCACCCTCTCTATCTCTTGCTCACGAGCATAGGCCTGCTCTTGCCGGCTCAAGGTCTCTTCGAGGGACATGACTTCTTCAAGCAGCCTCCTTCAGGCGCAGACAAACCACAACAATGTGCTGTTCGACTGTCTTTTGGATGCTATTGCCAGTCCCTGTTTTTGCAATTGCAAGTGTCAAGGTGAGTTCTTGGTTCGAGTGCAACGCAGATGCAGTCGCGATGAGGAAGAGCGCGCTGCGGTATCGTTAGTCATACCCAAAATAGAACTATTTTCTTCTCTCGCTATTCTCCTTGCACTTCTTGTGACAGCTGCACAGACACATTCTTACTAGCACACGCTTCAACCAGTTTCATTTGTCTTATGCTTCGCAGAATGTGGCGCCCCAGATACTTCGATATAGGCGTCAACTTCTCCGACCTGATGTTCCGCGGCCGCTACCACGGCTCTCGCGCGGCCAAGCACCCGCTGGACCTCGAGAGTGTTATCCAAAGGGCTAAGCTCTTCAATGTTAGGAAGATGCTCATCACTGGCTCCAACATTAACGAGTCTGAAGAGCATTTTATATTGTGTGAGCAGCATCCGAATCAGTTCTATCTGACTGCCGGTGTCCATCCTTGCTCTGTTGCCAAAGAATTCTATGAGAGAGATCCGCAAACCAAGGAGTACACCGAGAAATTGCATCCTGACACAGAAAAGAAGCTCCTCAAATTGAAGAAAATCGTGGAAACCGGCCATGCCAAGGGCTATGTCAAGGCATTCGGCGAGTTTGGCCTCGACTACGATCGTCTTTTCCATGCTACGAAATCCCAGCAGATCACCATGTTCCAGAAACAGCTTGAGTTAGTTGCTCTGCTTAAGCACTTGAAGCTCCCACTCTTTCTTCATGTGAGAAGTTGCGTGGACGACTTCATTGCAATCATCAAGCCGTTTATCGACCGCGGAGACATTGAATTTGGCAATGGTGTGGTGCACTCATTCACTGGCACCGCTGACGAATTGCAAAGGATCTTAGACTTGGGGTTCTACGTCAGCGTGAACGGCTGCTCATTGAAGACGCAAGAAAATTTGGATGCTGCTAAACTTATTCCGCGCTCCCAGCTCATGATAGAGACCGATGCTCCGTGGTGCGAGGTAAGGAAGAGCCACGCCAGTTACAAGTACATTACAAAATATCCCAACACATTCTATCCCGAGATACATGTTGACGAGCTTCCTGCGTCAAAAGAACTCTCGAGTATCAAGCTTCACGAGTTCCTTCCCTTTGCATCTATCAAGAATGACAACTGGAAAAAGCATTTCACTGCCGTGGCTACTATTAGCGAAAGGGATGCTATGAACAGCGACGTCAAATTAGGTCCGCTTGCTTCTCCATTGATTAAATCCAGAAACGAACCGGTTATGGTTGGTCATGTTGCCGAGATCATGTGCGGATTATACGGAATAACAGAAGAGGATGAGATAAAGGCGTTTATTGACGAGGTATACGAAAACTCGTGTGCATTATTCAAAGTCTAGACAACCGAAAAATTGGTATATATTACATAGAGTACACTATTATACATATTTTTTTACTTGTGCCTGCCGCTCTTGCGCAACTGTGGTTGCTTTGCAGAACGTGCTCTGAGCGTTCTAATAGGCGGCGGCAGCTCTGATATTTCTATCGCTACCCGTCGACTCCTTCTCCTTGGCACCTCTTCAATCGAGCTATCATCCCCCTCGTCTGGTTCCTCATCTGATATCGGCCCGTGACTGACGTCGCTATTCAAGTCTTCAGCCTTTTCATCAAATGACTCCTCTTCAGCATCGTAAAAGTCCTCGAGCTCCGACTCTTGCAATTCCTTAACTTCGTCGAGCTCGCTGGGGATTATTGGGTCTTTTTCAACCACCCGTTGCCCTTTCCTAGGGGAGTACAGAACCCCGGCATGGCACGTGTAAAACTCGCTCGCATTTGGGACCGCGCTATTTTCGTTCATCTCCAAGCACATGTCAATTTCTTTGAGCGCTTCTTCTTCAAACAGGTAGGGGTTGTTGAGGTCGTCCTTAAGGAAACTAACTATGGAAGCAATGGTATTGTGGCTGATTGGTTGGGAAATTGTAGCACCGTTGACAACGGAATTAACCACAGCAGCTGGCAGGGAGTTAATGCCGCCAGATGGACCGAATATCATAGGCTTCCATATTAGCTTGGAGTAGTCTAATGTCGCATATTGCTTGCGCTCCCACTTGTCAATGACTCTTGTGATCTCCTCAAGATTGATACTTATCCCGTAAGTGCCCGTGGCTGGGTTCTTTGCCAAAGCAGATAGCTGTTCCAAGCCAACCACAACGTCCGACGGTGTCATCCCCGTGAGCTTAGATATATTTTCGATGGACACAGTTGGTTGCAGACCCCCCTTGACATACTTGATGTAGAGCTTGCGCAAAGTGTAGGCCACCTTGATTTTCCAGTAATTAGTATAGCTGAGGAGTCCAAGGTCGCTGAGCGGCTTTTCCGGAGTACCGAATTTGAACTCTGAACGAGACAAGAGGTAGCTGAAATCGATCAACAAACTGCCATAGCCCTTGCGCTGGTAGATGGGGAGGGTGAGAATGCAGGATACATTGTAGTCGGAGCCGTTGAGCTTCTCTTTGGAGAAGTAACCGACAAAATGGTATGTCGAAGGGTCCCGTTCGTCTATTTCGGTGAGCACATAAAAGACAAATGGTTCCACATCGTAGTACAAGGTCTTGGAGTTGAGAAAGAGCTTAGCTAGAAGGCAAAGGTTTTGGCAGTAAGCAATGTTCTTTCTTCCGTCGACCTCCCACATTGCAATGCGCTGCTTGGCATCGCGGTATACTTCCGTGCCTGGAGGGTGACTGTTTGAGCCATTGCAATTCTTCATCAGATGGCGCTTGAACGAGACGGGTGAGTTCATATACTTGAGGCAATGCTCGCAAATGTACAACACCTTTGACTGCGAGTACTCTTCAGGAAACGGAGCTGTGTACCAGGTGTCGATCTCGTAGCCCCGGAACCGGATCGTTTCGATCTGGGATCTGAGGAAGTTGTATGGGGAACCGTTCTCCGAAGCATCCTCGGCGGTGGCCAGTCGCCTCCTTTCATTGCCGAGCTCCAAGAAGCGCTGAAACTGCGCCCGATCTCGTCTTGTCGGTTCTGTGTCATTTATGGTGCAATCCGGGTACGGGAGGACTCCCTTGTAGGGAAGATCTTTGTCGCTGATCTTGCGGCCCGCTGTCCGGGGAACGTTTATCTTTATGATGAAGTGCTTCGGCGAGCGCCGCACCACACGAACAGAGGCCAGCACCAGCCTCGAGCCTTGCGCCGGACGCGGTGCAGGCGGCGGTGCCGTCTCTGCCTGCTGGATCAAGTCGCGGAGAGCATAGCTCGGCGTTCGGCGTCTGCGCTTGTCGATTTCGGCCCCGCGGGAGATGTCACCAAAGACTTTGTTGTCGTCGATGACAAGCTGGTCGACCAACCTGCGTTTCGGCGGCATGCTCGTCCGCGCTGCTGGCGGCCAATGTCTCTGGCGACACCGGTGCTTACGCTCGCGGAGTACGCGTGTGCGTGCCCCTACCGGCTACGCGCGATGATGTCTGCGATCTCATGCAATACTCATACATCTATAGAACTCGTAACTAGGCCTGTGCGGCCGGGAAGTGACTGTAATTCGTAGACGAATACTTGGATACAACATAATGGACTAGGACTACTTGTGCTCCTTCTTGTCATCGTCATCCTCGTCCTCGTCTTCCACCTCCTCGACGTACTTGTCGTGGACACCGTCGTCGTTGTCGTGGGCGAATTCCTCGTCCTTGCCCGACACGCCAAAGTGGGCCAACAAGGACTGCGCGGAGGAGGTATCCAAGTAGATGACACCGTTCTCGTTGCTGATGGCATTGCTGGCCAACAACTTCTGCAAGGAAATGGCGCCGTTGGCGGCGCCGCCCTCCTCTTGGTGGTCGGCCTCGTCCTCAGGCTCATTCTCGTCCTCATTGTCGTTGTCGCCGAACCGGTTGAAGCCGGGGCCACGCAAGCCAGGCAAGCCGCCAAACATGGAGTAGTTGCCATTGCCAGCGCCGCCGCCCCCGCGGGAGGACAGGTTCTGAGCCTGCTGGCCAATCTCGTAAAACTCGCCATACATCTCCTTATATATGTCGCCGTATGGGGCCGAGATGTTCCCGTAGTCAGATGCCTCCTCGGAGTCAGACTTGGCAATGTCGATGCGCTTGATAATCTTTTCGTACCACTGCTCCAACGTCTCGCTCTTGGCATAGTCAAGCAACGCCACAATGGCAATGGACATGTTGTCGCAGCCAATGCCCAGGCCATCGCTGGTGGGGGCACAGCACAACTCCATGATCTCCTCACAGATGGTAGTCAAGGGCTTTCTCTCGTAGATGCCTCTTCTGACACACTCGACGCAGCTCTGCGACGTCAAGCAGTCCCAGATACCATCGCACGCCAACACGACAAACTCGTCCTTGGAGTAGTCCAAGTCGTGTTGTATCACGTCGGGGTAGCAGGTAACGATCTGCTCCTCGGCGGGCAAGTCGATGTTCTTCTTGAACTCAAAGTCACCAATACCGCGCGAGAGGGCCAAGTTGCCGTTGACTCTGCCCATGTCAACGTAGCCACCGGCGGCGCAGATACGCGCCTTCTCGCCCTCGTTGGAGGGCTTGTGGTCGTAGGACAAGGCCTTGGCGAAACCGTTGATGGACATGACGGTTCTGGAGTCGCCTGCGTTGCCGCAGATAATCTGGCGCAGCGTGATGAGCGCTGAGGTGGCGGCGCAGCCGCTGTCGTCATCACGCATGTCGTAGTCCAGCAAAATGGCCTGGTCGCAGCTCAAAAAGCCCTCCTTCAACGCGTTGATGTAGTCGCCTTTCTGGTACGCGTCCGTGGCGCAGATCACCTCGTGGAGGTGCTTGCCGGTGAAAATGGCGGCCTTCTCGCCGCCGTGGCCATCGTAGACACCGAAAAACGCCACGTGATCGTCGTGGGCGGTGCCGTTGGCCTTCGCCGCGGGCGCGGCGTCGTCGCCGTCCGCGTGGGGCTGGTACGCCTTCACCTCGCCAAAGTCGAGAATGGTGGCATGCGCGTCTTCCATGTTGATACGCCAGCCTTGCATGCACGACAATCCATACGCCAAGTGCTTGTCGGCGCCCTTCTCGGACAGCTTGTCCTTTTCGGGCTGCGAGAGGATCTGTCCCATGATGAGGGCTTAAAGTGTGGGGGCACGAAGTGGGGTCGCGGTGCTGTTTGTGCACGCGTAGAACCGAGGGTGTGGGCTGGAGGGGGCTGTTGGCGGTGTCCTCCTGACAACAACAAGGTGTTTGCCTCCCGGTGGTGACGCTGGTTGGTGCACGCAGAAGGGTTTTCCGCGGCAGGTGCTGCTTGCGCTTGCTAGAGCTTGTTGTGGGCGTCGGTGCGGCCGCGACGTGCTGTTTTCACTACCGGTGGGATGGTGTTTGTAGTGTGGCTAGCAGTCGTCGGTTTTTCGCAGAGGGCATTTCTTTTTCGGCACGTGATCTCCTCCGCAACGTCACCAGGCCCGCCTGCGTGGGAGCTGTGTGCAGGAGAGGGTACTGGGGCTCCGAGCCGGTGCAGCTGTGGTGGGGCTGCGGGCGGGCGGCGATTGCAGGCGGGCGGCGAGTGAGGGCGGGCGGCGAGTGAGGGCGGGCGGCGACGCGGTTGGGTTTTGTCTGATTTGTCACGTTTTGTAGAAACGACATCGTGCCTCGGCTTGCGTCGCTGGTGCCTGTCGCGCGCGATGCTAGGCCCGCGACGGGCACGACGTAGATACTACGGTGTGGGGGTAACATATTCATTGCCTCATCTTTGGTCGATCATCCGCTTCTATAAGTGAATAAATTACATCTTTTGGTCGTATATCATAATCATAAAGACATGACTCGTGGTACATTAGTCGTGACGGAGGGGTGCGTCGCACGCGTGAGATCGTGCTGCGCGAGTACCACCCTCCTTGGGTTGTGTCTGGTGTCTCCGTGTTTCTCTCAAATGGCATTGTCGTCTTGCTGACATGCTTTTTTCTTGCATTTCCCCTGCGGTGGCTTCGCGGCTCCATTACTTTGGGCCCCAGATGCCGGTGCTCGAGTTCGCGCCCAAGTTCAACAGCGTCAATTTGGTGGTCAAGTCGCCGTTGTTCTTGTCATCGGTGCCATTCTGGATCGAGGTGAAGCTGCCGCCCAACTGAGCATGCTGCCCAAACGGAGCAAACCGCGTGTTGAGGTCGTTGCCTGTGGGCAACGGCGTCAGCGGCTGGCTCAACTGCGATTGCAGAATGTTGGCATTGTGGGTGAAAATGCCCGCCTGCGCATGGTTCAGCGGCGTGGGCGATTCAGTCACGTTGAACGAGTTGCCCTGGAGCGGCGGCGGCGTGGACCTCATGTCACCATAGGGCCGGTTGCTGCCCGAGTTTCTCAACATCTGGGCCGCGGTGCCAGTAGCGCCGTGCTGCGACGAAGCTGACAGGGTTCCGGCGCTGCCCTGGTGGTACATGAATGGAGGAACGTTGTTCGAGTACATCCTGCCACCCTGCTGGCCGCTGGGCTGCGGCGTCATCGCATTGGGGCCACCTTGCTGGTACTGGGGGAAGTTCAACTGAATCTGCGCGTTACCGCTGGGGTTCTTGTTCAACCTTGGCAATGGAAGCGCCGACTGCGACTGCGACCGCAACAACTCGGGGTGCTGCAAGGAAGCGTTCGCCGGAGCGGCTCCGTTCAACTGATTCAAGTTCAAGAGCGACGACAGATGGCTGGGCTCGGGCGGGGCCTGGCCCTGCATCACCGACGTGGGAGTGTTGGGGTTCATCTGGTGCAAGAGACTCGTGCCGGGCTTTCTTCTAATAATGATGGAGCCATTGTCGTACAACTCCAACAAGTTCAAGACCGCGCACACACCAGACAAAGCTTTCCTCTGGGGCAACGTCAAGGATGAAGAGAATGCCAACTCATAGATGGACTTGGTGACGTCGTCACGGAACACCAACAAGTGGGAGTACAACCCCAAGGTGTCGGGGTCGTTCAAGTCCAAGTCGCCTGAGGGGACGGCAAAACCAGCGCCGCTGGGGTACTGGAAGAATACCCGCTCGGTCTGGCTGCCGCTGGGGGCGCCGGCCACGCTCAAGTTCTTGGTGGCGGCAGTGGTGGACGCCGCGGACATGAGCGAGGCCAACGAGGCGTTGGAGTTGGTGCGGTGCTGCTCCTCCAACTGGCCGCGCTTCTCACGCTTCTCGCGCTCGATGCGCTCGCGCTCTTGCAAGGGCAACATCTTCTTGTACTCGACGCGCAACTTGCGGCCGCCAATCTCGCGGCCGTTCAACTGGTTCACCACCAAGGACGTTTCGTCGGTGGAGGTGAAGTTGGCAAACGCAAGGCCGCGGAAAACGCCATTGTCAAAGTGGTAGTTGAAGGCGTAGGGCAAGGGCAAGTTGAGCTTGGTCATGACGTCCAAGAGCTGTTCCTTCTTGATAGCAAATGGGATGTTCTTGATAACGATGGCGGTGGGGATAAGCTCGTCGTCGTCGTCAGAGAGCTTGTCCTTGTCGTCCTTGGGGTCGGGCGACGCGGAGACGTCAGCGGCGGCTGGGGCCGCGGCGGCGTCGGCAAAGCTCTGCTGCTGCTGCTGCTCGACCCACGGGGCGACGTTCATGGCGCCCGGGGCCCACGCGGGGGGCAAGTTGGTGCTCAGAGAGGACTCGTTGCCGGCGGAGGCGTTGCGCACGCGCAGCTGCAGGAGCTGCGGCGTGCCGCTGCCGCCGTAGTTGGACGACGCGTAGCCCAGAGTCAGCGATAGAGACAGGAGCGATGGGCGGCGCTGCATAACGTCCAAGGGGGTGGTCAGGAGGTTCCGGAGATCCATAGGGCGCGCCGATGCCGCGGAGATCTCGGGGGTTCGGTGGGGCCGGCGGGGCGTGCGGGAGGCCAGTGCTGGCAGCGGAGGCAACAGCGTTGGGTGGGGCACGAGAGGGCGGGAAACACGGTCAGACGCGCAGGATCACCACGGCAGCTGCGGTGGCGGGGTCCTGGGCGTGGCTGGCGACGGGCCGGCGGTGCAGGCGGTGGTCCTGGCAACGGCAGCAGGCGGGCCAGCGGCGAAACGGGCGAGCAGAGGGGCGGCCCGAGAAAAGTGTGCGGGTAGAAGGCACACGTGCGTCCGAAAGAGTAGCGTCAGAGAGCTCAACAGGGGCGGACCGTAGCGTGGGACGGCCGGCTAGGAGACTGCGCTGAACACACAAGTTTTTTTCAGGCTCGATTTTCACCGCGCGAAAAAATCTCGCCGATGTTACACAAAACCGCCGGGGCCGCGCCAGCGAAAACCACCGTGTCACCTCCACCACGACAGCACCCACGACAACATGGTATGTTGGCGCCACGCGCCGCGAAATTTCCCCGCAAGAGCGTACTAACAGCAGAGCTCCTCCGTTGCCGCTCCCGGTGGCCTTAGAAGCGCCGCGAAGAGAAAGCAGTCCGCTGACAAGAAGAGCCAGAAGGACTTGCCCTTGTCCACGAGACAGGCGGGCGCCGGCGGCCTGAGCGCCACCATGATGAAGTTGTTCACCGACGAGGCCCAGGGCTTGCGCGTGGACCCCTTGGTGGTGTTGTTCCTCGCTGTGGGTTTCATTTTCTCCGTGATTATCCTCCACATCTTCGCCAAGATCACCGGCAAGTTCACCTCATGAGCAGCCGTTGGCGGTGCGCAGACCGCGTCTGAGACATGGTCTTGCCCCAGACAGGAATCGATGTTCGTTTACTAGATGTAGGCCGATTGACGTGTAGGATCTTGGGCCCGGCTCGATGCTGGTGGTGGCTGACGTGTACCAGCAAGGGCCTTGCTACGAGAGGGCAATTGCCCCGGTGGGGTACGAGCCACGCCCGGGCTATGGTTTATGCATGCTGTCTATGTACATATGTCACAAGGCTGCCAACAAGCGGCGGGCCTCTTCGCCCACGCGCTCGTGGTGCACGAGATGCTTGCTGCCGTCAGCGTCGGTGCCGTCGGTGTCGTCAGCAGCCGACACCGGCCGCCGCGTTTCTATTTCCACCATGGGGAACTTCTTGCCGATGATGATGGCCAACGGGATGCCCACCATGTTGCTGGTGTTGATCTTGGCCCCAAGCCCCACCTTGGCACGGTCGTCCACGCGGTAGTCCACGCCGGCTGCCTCAAGGCTGCTGAGCACAGGCTCTGCCCCTGCGCCCTTGGACATGTCGACCACGGTGGCGTGCCACGGTGCTATGGCCGCGGGCCAGCTGAAGCCCTTTTCGTCGCGAGTAAGCTCGCCAATGGCGGCTACAAGCCGGCTCACGCCGATGCCGTAGCAGCCCATCTTCACCGTCTGCAGAGCAGCGTGGCCAGGCACGTCCACAGTGCAGTTCAATGGGCGCGAGTATTTGTCGTCGAGGTAGAAGGTGTGGCCCACCTCGATGGCCCGCTGCTTGGCTAGGTTGCCCTCCTCACAATGGCCGCACACCTCGCCCTCCTCCGCGAGCACAAGCGGCACGTCGGTGAGGGTGGTGATGAGCAGGCGATTGACAAACGGGAGGGGGAAGTCCGGCAACGGCGATCGCAGGTCGAGGCGCGCGTCCATGATGCGCACCACGCGCTTGCTGAGCATGGCGTCCGGGTCGGAGAACTCGCGCAACAATTCCTCCTGGGTCCCGTCGCTGGTGAGGCTCACGTCGGCGACCTCGTTGAGGAGAAACTTGGGCTCAAGGGTGCGCCGCGCCGGATAGTAGCAGCACACGAGGGTGCTGCTGTCGTCGGTCTTGAAGTAACGCACCGCCACCTCCTCGCGCTCCGGCTCGCCTGATGGGAAGGAGAGCGTCTTCTCCACGTTAGATACGTGGCCGCACTCGCCGCACGAAAACAAGGTGTCCTCGCCCAGGGGGTGAATATAGTGCCATTCGTGCGAGAGCAGGCCGCCAATGTCGCCCGTGTCGGCCTCAGCTTTGACATAGGGCACCCCAAGGTCATCAAACACACCGTGGTACGCCGCCACCATGCGCTGGTACGTGTCCATGGCCGCGGCCTCGTCCACGTCGAATGAATAGGCATCCTTCATCATGAACTCGCGCCCACGAAGAAGACCGCTGCGGGGCCGCTTCTCGTCCCGAAACTTGTCCTTGATCTGGTAGTACGTCGCCGGTAGCTGCTTGTACGACACCAAGCCGCTGCGCACAAGCGCCGTGATCTCCTCTTCGCAGGTGGGGGCGAGGCAGTAGTCGTCGCCGCGGCCGTCGCGGAGCCGGAAGAGTTCGCTGTTGCCCCACCGTCCCGTAGCCTGCCACAAGCGTGCGGGCAGCACCGCCGAGAGCGCCACCTCTTCGGCGCCAGCCTGCTGCATGCGGGCGTGGACAATTGCCTTGACTCGGGCAAGCACGCCGAGGCCGAGCGGAAGCCAGTGCACCAAGCCGGGCCGGGGATGGGCGTAAAAGTGGAGCCGCGTGAAAAGTTCGTGTGTCGGCACCGCGGCATCAACGTCAGCGCCGTAGAACACTCGCGGCACCGAGCGAAGGCCGCGCTGGAGCATGGCGTGGAGAAGAAGGCTGCTGCGATGGAGCGTGCCGGATACGGCAAGTGTTGGATGCAGGCACCATGATCGCATCCGGAATCTCTAGCAGCACCCGCGGAACCTCAGGTGCAATGGCACTACGGATGCGGCGCCAAGGCGTCGTTTATGGTGTAATATGTAATTCGAGACTGATGGTGGTGTCAGATAGCATCACCGGGCTACTCGGTTCTCCACACGTCGTAGCCCTTCAACGAGTCGAGGGTGCGCTCAAACTCGTACTGGGCCCGTCTCCATCTGGGGTCGGTGTCCGCGCGCTGGCCCGCGGCGGCAAGCAGGTTGGAAGCGTCGTTCAAGTTCTTCTTGGCGAGCTCGTAGTTCTCGATGGCCTCCGCCTTTTGCTGGTTGTAGTTCTTCTTCAACGACTCCTTCCACTCGGCACAGGTGGCGTCGGCGCGGTCAATCTGCTGCTGGTTCCACTGCTTCAAAGACTCGTAGCTCTCGCCGGCCTTGGCGCGAGCCTCGTCGACCTTGGCCGAGCCCCATCTGGACCACGAGTTCTTCTCGCGCTCAGCACGCTTGCGAGCATCGTCGAGCTGGTCGGCCACCTCGTCCTGCTTCTTGGAGCCCCACGACACCCACGAGTCCTTGGTCTTGGCCAACTCGTCCTGGGCCTCGTCGGCCTTCTTCAGGCCCCAGTTGAACCAGCTGTTGGCCTTGGCGTCGGCCTCGCGTCTGGCCTCGCGGGCATCCTGCTTGATCTCGCCCTTCTTCTTCTGACCCCAGCTGAACCAGCTGTCCTTGGTGGCCTCGGCATCGCGCTTCAACTGCTTGGCCTTGGCCTCCGCGTCCAGCACAGTCTCGCCGGTGCCCAACCGGTTCACGGCGTCCACGTACCGTGCGGACAAGCGGTGCAAAAAGTTCTTGTCCTCGTCGAGGGCGGCCGGCGGCGCCACGCGGTTGGGGGTGAGGGTGGATTCGGCCTTGTTCCACAACTCGTTCAGCTTCTCGCTCACCTGCGTCACCACCTGCGAGTTCTTGATGTTGTCCAACGTCGACGACGCCGACTTGTTCAACTCATCCTGCTTCTTCTGCCACTTCAGGTTCAACTCGTTCTTCTGCTTGTCCAACTTGTCCACGCCCTTGTCAAAGTCTCTCTGCACCTGCCTGCTGTTGGGCACCTGGCGCGAGAAGATGGGCTGCACGTTGCGGTCGTAGTAGTAGAGACCGCCGCCAATGGCAACGGCGCCGAGCAAAAGCCTGTTGGTTCTAGACATGATTCAATTGAGTGCTCCGGCAAGAATCAGAGGACTCGGATTGGGCTCCAGACAGGGTGCAGATTCTCGGCGCCTTAAATACGGCCAAGGTTGCTACTGTGTGATCTCGATTGCTGTCACATGGCCTGTGCGCCGGTGGGCTGCAGCCCTGTACGCTGGCCGGCTGGAAACTTCCATTACGCACCGCGCGAGTCCTCCGCAACCCTGGCCGCGTCCCTCGCCGTTGCTGGGGTGTCTCACTGGCGGTAGCTGCAGCAATACCGTCTCCGTGGGGCCATGCATACCCGCTTCGGGCAACCGAAAGCAGCGCGCAAAACTGCTCCCTGTTGCAACGCACTAAAAAGGACCGATACCGCTGCCTGAGAGCCGCACCTCCATCACTACACTGCACCATCACTGGGATGCTGCTGCCGCTGCGTGGAACCGGCTGCGGTCCCAGCGTCCCCCAAGCCCCTATCCTGTATGTAGTTCAGCCGCACGCCGAATGCGGACGGGGTGCACAGCGCGTTGCTGCAGAGGTCACAGACAACAGCATTAACTGCGACCGCCAACACAAGCGAGCGGCGGAAGCCCGCAGTTGCAACCGCGGGGTGCAGAAAATGGCTGCAGCTACAGCCAGCCGCTTGCTGGCAGTGCCAGCGAACCTCAGAGGCACTTTTTTCAAACGCGCCCATGCGGCACCAGGAACAGCCGTGGCCAACAGCGCCCCACCAGGTTGAATTCCGGCACACAGACCAACCACGCTTGTGCTACCTGCAGGGTGAAAGCTAAACGTGACCTGAAAAATCCAGGCGAGATCACGATAAGGTTGGCAGGTTATGTTAACCGCAGCTATATAATCCCTGCGTCTTGTCAGCCAGCACCGTTTGCACGACCCAGCAGTGCACCCCCTCTCCATAGCACCGTGTACTCTCTGCCTGCGCGTGTGCGCCCGCGTGCCCTCCCCGCCTCGCCCGTCATCGCCCCATCGGCGGCCCCAACCTGGCTGTGTGTCGCTCTGCACTCGCTCCACCGCGCCCCGCGCACCACGACGCCCACCCGGGACTCTCCCTGCAGTGTGCGTGGGCCATGAACGAACTCCCATGCACCGCTGCCTATGACAGCAGCGCCCAGCTGCTAGTGGCCTTGTGGCGCCTCACCGGTAACGCCGCGGTGCAGCCGTCCGTCGACCCCGACCGCCTTCGCAACCGCCTGTGGCGGCTCCTCAACAAGAAGCTCCTCACGCCGCACGGCGTCGACAGCGATGCGCCGCTCTTGCTGGACCTCAACAAGCTCACGCTCAGCAAGTTGCGGCCCAAGCGGTCCCAGATGCTCTCCAACAAGACCTCCACCGACTCCACCTCCAAGAGCACGCTCTTCTCCCACAACTCGAACTTGAGCCTCGATGAGGACGACATGTCGGATATCTCGGAAGAGGACTACTCCGCTGACGAAGGGGGCAAGAACCTTTTCAAGGAGAACAACAAGAACATTTTTTTCATCGAGAACTCTCCGTCTCCGTCGGACAAGGACCGCCTGCCGGGCTCAGTGCCGCGCCTGGACTCCTTGTTCAAGCATCAGCGGCCCGCAGATCCGCAGCCGCAGCCCGCGGCTCCGCTGTCGCATCCATCGGAATCGGCAGCGGCTCCGCCCGTGCCCTCCGACCCCGCACCGTTGGCCCGCCGCGATACCCTCTTTAGCCAGCAGGACTTTGCCATCCACAAGGACGACGGCTACTCGTCCACCGACATCTCCGAGGACGACGAGTCGGGCATGGAGGATGGGCCCGAGCCCGAGGTGAGAAGGAGTCTGCACACCGACGACAACGACAGCGAATGGGTGTCCCTCTCTTCCGAAGACGAGCAGCAGCCCGAGCTCGCCCCGCCGCCGTTGAAGTTTGGCAAGCGCATGCCTATTCCTCGCAACTCCAACTCCATTGAAACCATCGCCGAGGACCCCGCCACCCGGGTGGCCTCGCCGTCCGCCAAGCCGCGGTCGCTTCTCTCGGGCTTGTTTCTTAGCGAGTTGGACGAGCGCAACCGCAACAGCTCGGTGCCCCAGTTCAACCACAAAAAGCCGCTCTTGAAGCGCTCATCCACTACCGGCATTATCACTATAGACCAGGACAAGCTCGAAGGCACCATCGGCGACAAGAGCAAGATCAAGAGGCCGCTGATTTTGTTCTCCAAAAAGTTCAACTCCTTGATCGACATCTCCAAAAAATACCCCCACTACCACAACCACTCGGTAAAGCATTATATCTTGAATGACGCCACCAGCGACCGTGGGGACGATGCTGACGACTCTGACTCTGACGCTAGCGGGTTTATTGGCAAGCAAAAGTCCATTGTTGGCATCTCAGACTTTAACGTGACGTCGAAGGCCTCGAACTCCGCCGAGTCGTCGCCAAACACCATCATCAGCAACAGTGAAAACGCTGAGAAGCTATCCTCAAGTCTCAGTCGTTACTCGAGCTCCTTGAAGGATGCACTGCATCGCTCCATCCCTCGCATACTTTCAAAAAGCTCCTTGAGCTTGACGCAGTTTTTTAACCACTCCAAGAGCCGCATCCACGGCGAGCGTTCCAAGAGCGATAGCCAAGAGGTTGGCAAGTCTGCTCCCCGGCTCAACACAGGCACCAACATTGACACCCCGTCCCGGGCAATGGATGCCAAGCATCTCTCACCCACGTCGCCCACGGTGATGCCGACGCCGATTCCGAAATCGCCGCAGAGAGAGTATGTGTCCAGGTCTAAGCCTGAGCAGGAAACAGCAGCCCTCGAACCATCGGACTCCGCAGAAGGCTTGCCGACCAAGTTCTCGCCGAAAACGACCCGCAGGGCCATGCTCTCCTCAGAATTGAGCAAGTCGTTGAAGGACTCCATCATCATTGACTACAAGCTAGGCAAGGTTCCCTTGCCGGCCAAAGTAGTCAGAAGCTCCAAGGTCGTCGTTGACGAAGACGACTTTGGAGACGACTATCACTCAAAAGGATGGTAGTTCATGTACATTAACTGTAAATTACGTCATAAAAGTTTCGCTTTGTTTCCCGTAGCGAGCACTGGCAGCCCACCTCGCGGTGTCAAGCGGACGGGTTTCCTATCTCGGTCATACTCAATCACGTGATCCCATCGCTATGAGCGAGTCACCATTCTGCAGCAGGCTTCAGCGCCATGAAAACATGCTACTACGAGTTGCTTGGTGTTGAAAGCAACGCTACCGATGCAGAACTAAAGAAGGCCTATCGGAGGAAGGCGCTCCAGCTCCATCCCGACAAGAACCCGGACGATGTAGCAGGTGCTACCGACCGATTTGCATTGGTGAGAGCAGCATACGAGGTTCTTTCAGACCCCCACGAGCGCGCATGGTACGACTCTCACAAGAGCCAGATTCTCGCCGACGACGACTACGCCTATGACGACGAGGCTGACGAAAGCGCTCTCCATATCCCCTCTATATCGGTGCAAGAGCTTCTACGCTACTTCAATCCGTCGCTCTACCAGCGTATGGATGATTCGCAGGCTGGCTTCTACTATGTGGTTGGCCGAGTATTTGAGACCTTGGCGTCACAAGAAATTCTCCACGGTAAGAGCCAAGGCCACGAGGACTACGCCCGGTGCAAGGACGACGACGTGGCCAACATCAGCGCTACGGATCCAACTTTGCTCATGTTCCCACGTTTTGGTGCCAGCGGCTCCAGCTATGTCGACAAAGTAAGACCATTCTACAATACGTGGCTGTCGTTTCAAACGGTAAAATCCTTCTCGTGGAAGGACGAGTACCGGTACTCATCGGCTCCTGATCGCCGCACACGCCGCTTGATGGAGAAGGAGAACAAAAAGTTGAGGGATGCGGCGCGCAAGGAGTACAACGAGACCGTGCGAAGCTTTGTTGATTTCATCAAGAAGAGAGATCCCAGGGTAAAGCAAGGTGTGAGCGAGTATGAGAAGGAAAAGAAGAGAAAGAAGCAGCAAGAGTTGGAGCAGCAGCATCGTGCTAACCAAGAACAAAATTTGCGCAATCTTGCAGAGATTAAAAACTACGAAGTCCAAGACTGGCAAAAGCTTTCTTTAGACGAGTTGAACGAGCTCGAGCACATGCTTAACGAGGAGTACAAGCTGTCCGACAGTGAATTCGAGGAATTCGAAGAAGCTCGAGACGACGATCTCTTTGAATGTGTCGTTTGCGATAAAATATTCAAGTCTCAGCAGCAGTTTGAGATCCATGAAGCATCAAACAAGCACAGAAAAAATGTCAATAGATTGCGGTGGGAAATGAAGAAGGAAGGAATCGAACTTGGGATAGATAAGGACGATATCGATCTCGATGATTTTGAGACTGCCAGCAGTCTGTTTGGATCCGAAGAAGAGGAAGAAGAAGAAGACATTGGCGATGTGCTGGACACGGCTGACCACAAGAATGAGGAGGAGGTACCTGAAGGCATTGAGTATGCGCTGGGTCCTGAGTTTGAAGTTGATGACATGATCAGCTCTGGTGACGAGTATGTTTCGAAAAATAGCAAGAAATCATCAAAGCAGGCACCTCAATCACAATGGGAGCCTTCTGATTCACAGCAGCTCGATGAACTTTCAAAGCTTGCCCAGGATTTGAAAAACGGGGTGGCATTAGACGATGACGACTGGGACATGAAGCCGAAAGGCAAAAAGAAGAAGAAGGCATCCAACTCTAAAAGTGCCACCCCAGTTCCACAAATCGCAAGCACCAAGGGACAAGATAGTCATATTTGTGCCGCGTGTGGCTCCGAGTTCTCCACTAGGAACAAGTTGTTTCAGCATGTGAACACAACGGGCCATGCAGCCCCTCCCAGCCAAGTGAAGGGCAAGAGGAAGAATAAGAAGAAGAGAGAATAGCTGCATTCGCTTCATAAATAGTCATTATTATTGCATAATCTATAATCTATTTAATACCCGCCTTGGACTTTTTCACTTTGGCGAGCACAGGATCATTAATACCTTGGTTTCCAAGAGCACCGAGCCCCTCGCCCTTTTTCCATCCAAGCTTCTCCAAAAGCTGGCGGCCAATGTTGTTGACCCCAATCTCTGGAGCCTTGGCTCCCACAACCTCGCCTTCTTCGTAGTGAGCGTTGGATTTGTCGCGATTACGCCCGCGCACCTTGTCCTTTTTGGAATTCCCGTCAGTAGCTACTTGCTCGTCTTTGGGCCGCTTCTGATCAGTTCGGTTGAAAATCGGTCTCTGGCGTAAAACTCGGGCAATGGTGTCGTGGTTCGGCAAGTAATGGAAAGTCTTTCTGTTTTTTGACACTCTCATAAACAGGTGAAGGCCGTTCCCACCGACTCTCGACGCCTTCATATTATAGCAACTGGCTATCTTGGCAATAGTCTTGTTGCCATGAGGATCCAACGGAGGGAAACTCAACTTATCCCGGCTGGCATCTTGGAGAAACAGTTCGAATTCATCGCGTATGTCTTTAATGTGGAGAGAAAATGGGTATTTGGCGCGCAAGTCATTCCGAGACAAAGCGGCTTCGGTCATGCGCTCTTCAAAGTCCTTCTTCTTGTGCTTCTGCGACTGGCGGCGAGCATTGAACTGCTCTTGCAACAGTTGCATGGTTTCCGCGTCAATGTTGCGGTGGTCAAGATCGAGCTGCTTCTTTCTACCTTTTCCTTTCGTGCGCAAGCTGGTAGTGTCGGGGAGGTCCATTGAGGTGAACCGCTGCTGGGTTTTGGCAAACTCCATGAGCACATCTAAGTTCTCTTCGTCCTCCAGTTCTTCTTCTTCCTCGCTCGATGACGACGGGATGTAGACCTCCGGCTCGCTTTCGGGTTCGTCGCGCGTGAGCCCGTTGGTGATGAAGTGGAGGAAGCTCTGAAGACGATGCTCCTTCACGCCCTTCAGGAGCACAAACTCGAAAAAGTTTGTCTCGTCGATCCAGGCAAAGTCGTCGCTGCCGGTCAACTCCAAGCACCGAGTGTAGTATTGGTTCTCGATGCCGAAGCGGACATTGGTGACCAGCATCTGGGAGGTGTCGAAGGCGTAGTCCTCAGGGAGGAAACCATACTCGGGGTCCCCGGGCTCGGGTGACACGCTTTGTGCCAGCAGCGACTCGCGGTCGTCGTCACTTGGCTCCACGGGGTCGTGGTTGCCATCGCTGTCATAGTCGTCGTTGTCGTAATCGCTATTGTCTTGCATCTGCTGCATGACTTGCAGGATGTAGTCCTTGTAGGCGTCACGGGCATCATCGTCGGAGTCCGTGTCGAGGCCGGCAATGTCATGCAAGCTGTCGGAGATTCTGCTGCGGCCCGCCCGCGGGACCGACATGAGCTGGGCATGGGTATCGCGACTTGAGCGCGTGGTCTGCAACAGCACCTTGCCAATGGTGAGCACGGGGTCGTAGTCTGTGCCCGGGGTATCAGTAGTGGGGCTGGTGCGGGAGCGGTTGTCGATGACCATGGACGTCAACGGCCGGGTGAGCTCGTCGCGGACACTGTCGTCGCCACGCTCGTCGATGAAGAAGGCATCCAGCTCGGTGCTGGAGTCGGAGTCGGAGCCAATGGCGCCGGCGGGACCATGTGAGTCATCGTCAGCAGAGCCATCGTCCTCGGCCGACTTGAGGGCGACGGTCAGCTCGTCGCCATCACCGAGCGGAGCGGGCGAGGCTAAAGGCGCGGGTTCTGGCCCCACTGTCTTTGACGGTGGCGGCAGGGGTTGCTGGTCGCTCATGCTCGACGCAGGCAGCGCAGCTTCTTCTCCCGCGCCGCGTTCAGCCGTGCCTCCCGCCACTGGAGCCGCAATCTCACCAGCACCCGCTGGCTCGAGCGAATCGAGCACGGCACGGCTCTGTTGGGCCACACGCCGCACAAGCTCGCCGGGATCATAGTCCTCGGTGGCCCGCACAAACTCCATGGGCCGCTTGCGAAGCGGCTGCCGGAGGGTGTCGGCCGCGTGGGCGCTGGTGTACGACACCTCGTCCTGCAAACGCGGCCGGCGGGCGCCGCTGCGCATGCTGTTCTTGGGCACGTGGACATCCATCTCGGGGAGGTAGACGGCGGTGCCCAAGTCCATGAGCTCGGGCATCGGGCCGCGGTGCGAGTGGCCGCGTCCCTTCAGCTTCGGGCGCCGAAAGCCCCCGCGGCCACCACCTCGGCCTCCGCGTCCTGGGCGTCCTTTTGCATGGCGCGCCATTTTGTAAGGAAAAGAGCCTGCGGCAGCCGCTCACGGCATCGCGACACAAAGCTCGGGCTGTGTGCAGTCCGATAACCCTATCGCGGGCTGGCGCGCCTCCACCACCCCATGGTTGCAGAAAACGAGCGCATGTGGCGGCGCGTGCTGGACTGGATGCGGCCGTCTGAGAGCGCTGGAGGTGTTTCAGGGGCGGCTGAGGGCCGCCGCGAGGGCCGCAACGGCGCAGCGGGAGGCGCGGCGCAGGGGCTGGGCGCGGGCAGCAGCGACAGAGACGCGGGGGGCCCCGTGTGGGTGCTTGGGCGGCAGTACGCCGGCGATGAGCTCGACCTGATCGAGATGGACATCCGGCTGCAGATCTGGGCCACGTACCGCACGGGGTTCGAGCCCATCCCGCGAGCGCCCGGCGGGCCCGCGCCGCTCAGCTACGCGGGACTGATGCTCTTCAACCGCAACCCGCTTGCCGGCGCGGTGCACGGGTTGCTCGACAACGACAACTTCAGCAGCGACGTGGGGTGGGGGTGCATGATCCGCACGCTGCAGCTGCTTCTCGCCAACGCGTTCCGCCTGGTGTGGCAGCGGCAGCAGCGGGCGGTGCCCTACGACCGGCTCATTGGCCTCTTCCGTGACGAGCAGCGGCAGCCGTTTTCCATCCACAGCTTCATCCGCGTGGCGGGCGCGCTGCCGTTGCAGGTGGCGCCGGGCCAGTGGTTCGGGCCCAACGCCGCCTCCTTGTCGATCCAGCGGCTCTGCGCCGCCGCCTACGGCACGGTGCCGGGGCTCCCGCGCGTGCACGTGGTGATCAGTGAGGGCGACGTCTACGATGACGCCATGGCGGAGCGGTTCCTGGCCGACGCCCCCGACGCCGTGTTGGTGCTCTTCCCCGTGCGCCTCGGCATCGACCGCACCAACGCCTTCTACTACGACTCCATCTTGCTGCTCTTGCGGCTCCCGCAGTGCGTGGGTATCGCAGGCGGACGCCCGTCGCTGTCGTTCTACTTCTTTGGCTGCGAGGGGCACCACCTCTTGTACCTCGACCCGCACTACCCGCAGAGCGCGGCCGCCGCCAACACCTCCTACCACACTGGTGCCTACAGCCGGCTCGGCGTGTCTCTTCTCGACCCGTCCATGATGGTGGGGGTGGTGCTCACGGGTCCCGACGACTACGCGCAGTTCCGAGCCGACGTGACCGCGGCCAACAACAAGATCGTCCACTTTCACCCGCGCCGGCCCCCTGCACGGCTGCGTCCGCTGCCGGGAGACCGCCGCCGCCCCGACGAGGACTTTGTCGAGGTGGACTCCGACGACTTTGTCGACATTGACGCCGAAAACGTGCCCGACGCCGAAAACGGCACCGCCGGTGTCTGCGACGACGTGCGCCTGCTCCCCGAGTCCCAGCACACGCCCGACAACGGCGCGGCGGCGGGCCCGCCGCCGTGACCCTGCCGCTTGCTGGTCAAGTCCTGCATATTATCCCGAGGTCTCGCTCGCTGCTCATTCTACACTTGTACCTCACTGTAGCTGGCATGACCGTCATCGACAGCATGAAGATCTGCACGGTGTGCGCCTCCAACAATAACCGTTCGATGGAGGCGCACAAGCAGTTGAAGGACGCGGGCTACGACGTGAAGTCCTTCGGCACCGGCTCGGCGGTGCGGCTTCCGGGCCCCACCGTGGACAAGCCTAACGTGTACGAGTTTGGCACCCCCTACGAGGACATCTACCAGGACTTGATGCTGCAGGACTGCCGCAAGATGTACGAGCTGAACGGCTTGATCCACATGATTGACCGCAACCGGCAAATCAAGCGCGCACCGGAGAAGTGGCACAGCAACGCCTACGCCGGCAAGTTCGACCTTGTCATCACGTGTGAGGAGCGCTGCTTCGACCTGGTGTTGGACGACCTCATGGTGCGCCTCAACGGCAAGGACACCGACTACGAGGTCAAGCGCGCGGTGCACATCATCAACATCGACATCAAGGACGACAATGAGAACGCCATCATCGGCGGCAAGGGCATCCTCAAGCTTGTGTCGATGATCCACGAATTCCACCAGAACGAGGCCGCGCGCCGCGAGGCCCACGACTACGAGGACGAGCTGCTGATCTTGCTCGAGGACCAGTTGGTGGGGGTGCTAGCACGCTGGCAGAAGGACCACGCCCACCTCCCCACGCTCTACTCCGTGGCCTACTACTAGAGCATATGTACTATAATGAATAGACGAGCACCACAGTAAGAACAGCCCTCCCAGCGGTGCCCCACTGCAGCATCGGCTACGGCCATGCTTGAGCTCATCGCTTATGTAAGCGACACCTTGTCGCGATGGCCGCCGCCGTGCTCCTCCCACCTTGCAACATGCCTCCCAAGGACGACAAGAAGGCGCGTCTCTACAGCAGCCGGCGCATCCGCACAGAAGTCTCTGACAGCGCGTTCGACCAGGGCGTGCTTCTGGTGCCCGAATTTCTCCGCAGCCGCGAGTTTGAGATCCGCTCATTCGAGAAGCTGCAGCTCAACACCAAGTATGCTTCGCTGAGCCGCGTGTTCCAGACATTGCCGCGTGCGCTCCGCCGGCGCACGGCGTCACACAACGTGAAGCGCATCCCGCGCCGCTTGCGCGCACGGGCGTTGCGCGAGATGCAAGCTTCCGTCAATGGAGCTGCCCCCACTGGAGCCAAGAAACCGCGTGGGCGGGAGCTCCACCGATTGAAGATGACCCGCAAGCTTCTCCGCCTCGCTCGGCGGCTCCAGCTTCTCCGCAGCGTGCCGCGCGCGGTTGGGCACAACCTTCGGCACAAGATCGCGGCCTTGAACCAGCAGATTGGCAGTGCCCGGTCCGAGCTCAACAATAAGAACAGCAGCTACGATATCTGTGCCTCGGGAGCCTTGGCGCAGCAGCCGCGTGGGAACGTGCGCTACGTCCACCGCCAGCGGACGTTCACCTGGCTTGCGTCGCATGTGTGGCACGCCAAGCGGTTCAAAATGATGAAGCGCTGGGGCTACCAGGTGCCCCACACCCCCACCCAGAAATGCTTTCGCTCCATGAATCGCGCCTTCAGGCGCCATACTGTGGCCTACGATACCTCCTACTACGACTGCTTGGTTATCGAGACTGCTGACGTTGGGCGCATCTTGCGCGCCATCACCAAGTTCGACACTGTGGTGCCAAAGAAGTACCTCGATGGTGTGCACACCTACGACGACTGGATTGTTCTCGGTGGGCGCAAAGTATGCCCCGGTCTTGTGTACGCAGCGGGCTCCAAGGTGCTTGTTCGTGTACACCCGTCGGTATACGAAGATATCTTCCATGCTGTTAGAGACACTGTGTTAGCGGACGGCGACCTGGTTTACGACTGTCGTTATGCCTTGGGGAGCATTGAGCTTACTGGTCCTCTCGCGGTCAGCTCGATGAGCCAAGTCTTCCATACCGAGCCGAACCCAGATTGGCTTAGTCTCGCCCAACTCCAAAACTCGGCTTCTATCCCGTCCGGCGCCTGCTTCGCATTCAGCATTAGGGACCCTCGCCTTTGGAAGGCGCCCCATAAACCCATTGCAAGGAATACGGTCCCGACCAATGACCTCATAATCAAGCTTCATACGCAGTCGCTCGCAAATCCGACTATCGTGCAATCCCTTTTGGATTCAAATGCCCGCAATGAGTCTTATAGAGACCAGCTCACAGTGAAAGAGCTCAGCGCGGTACGTGGTGCCGAGCCCACTGAGGACTGCCACTCGAGCATCCCATTACTCATTACAAAGCTCAAAACCCATCATAACACTTGGTGTATTGTGGCCCCATGGTTTTGGATAACACCCATTTGGCAGTCGCTTCAAAAAATCAAGCACGTATCTTCTGGTGGACTTCGTCAATTGCACCAGAACAACTTCGAAAATTCGATGCCTTTCTATCCCGACGACTACCCATACCTTAGAGAAGGTTTTTTGCAGGGCCAATTCAAAGAGAAAATACGTGCAATGGACTATGCAAAGACGTCAAAGAAGCACCAAAAGCCATACGCGAAATTCGAAACGGACTTGAACCCATTTGAGTGTGACTGGAATTTCTTGCAAAAGTACTCATTTGCCCAAAGAAAACTAGGTCGGTTGCCTGATACTAAAGGGTATGGAAAATTTGAGGGGTTGACACGGGAAATAAACAGCCGCCATGACCTTACCCTCCTCATAAAGAGTCAGCCCCTGCTTAAGGAGCCTGTAATTGAGCTTTATGATGAGTCAAACGAATCTCATGTCGCTTTCAAGGCCGGTAGTCTTGAAATCGACGTGAATAATTTGCCAAAACTTCCGGTCATACAGTTGAATGTCATGCTAACCGGCAAAGGCACGATTTCTGATTTTGCCAGAATTTATCGCATACCCCCAGACGCGCGGGAGCAGTACATTCAAGGATACCAGCAGTGCCCCGAAATTGACTTTCTTATTGGGTTTGTCACCAGTGGCTCCCAGAACTTGACGCATGGAGACCATCGTGGCATTTCCCTCGTTGCTGCTGACTTCACTGATGAGTTACTTCTCGTACGCAATGTGGGCAAGAGCCTTGTTTACTTGGCTAAATGTGAGAAACTATAATGCATAATTAGCAAGACATTCTGACTTGCACTACATACAATATCCAC
The DNA here is from genome assembly GCA_030674335.1 of [Candida] ascalaphidarum. Lineage (NCBI taxonomy): Eukaryota > Fungi > Ascomycota > Pichiomycetes > Serinales > Debaryomycetaceae > [Candida] ascalaphidarum. The sequence continues at coordinate 309,296 of JAKTYC010000008.1, forward strand.
TTCTGCCGCCATGATGGCTCAGCATAGGGGTCTGTAGCCTGTCAAGCAGCAGCAGCTACAGGTACTGCATTTACTCAGTTACCCGGACCCAGATCGAATATATATTCAACACGCCCGCGCCAAAGTTTTTTTCTCTTCATACTTACCTAGAGATATTATAAGAGATCAAGTAGTCTTATAATCGTCTGCGTCTGATAGCATTGCACATATTCGCTACGGGTGTGGATGCCAACGATTATAGTGTGGATCTTGTAATTTTTGATTTCATCCTATTAAATTAGAACCTGCTTCAATTTAATTCTTGGTGGACAGGGTCTGGTGATCTTGTCCCTCAAGTGGAAATTGAAGCTCATCTTAGCGTTCCCCAGGTGCCTACGTTCACACTTGCTTGTGCAACTGAGCCAAGAATATGAAGTGAAATGTAGCTCAGTACTCGATATCCTGTACATAGATTATGGAGAAAACGAGCGTCGCCGATTGCGTTTCTTTCACCAGCTAACTCCAGAGCCGCTGCATAGTCTGCTGAGGCGTATGTTGAGAGTCAAGTTCGGGAACAAGATCAACTTTGTTAGGGCATTGAGCAAAATGACAACACGTGAATGGTTGGTAGTGGCTTATGACAAGCCGGATGGTCCTCGGCTCAAGTTCAGGGACGAGCACCTCAAAGGCATCCCCAAGAATGTTGCATCTGGAGTGATTGCCAATTGCGGTCCCGTGTTCAAGGATGACGAGCAGAAGGAGTTCGCTGGCTCTTCCTTCAATTTACGCTTGAACACCAGGGAGGAGGTATTGGAGTTCTTGAAGAACGACATTTACGCGAAGGAAGGTGTGTGGGACCTCGACAATGTCATCATCCACCCTTACGTCCCCGTTAGTCGGCTCGAAAAGACTTTTTAGAGATACGTATAAAATACACAATTGGTGCCTTCCTACTCGAACATCAGATTAAGGGCAGATTCATGAGAAGTGCACACTGCACTCCCTCGAAAACTATCGTACTATGCGTCGAATTCACAGTTTCTACCACATAACGGTTTCCTTGGCTGTACCTTACAGAAAAGTGACTTTGCGAGACCAGCTGATGGGACCTGGGCCCTGACTTGCCTGCAGTATCTTTAACGAGAACCCTCATACGGACGGGCACATTTCCGTTTTAGAATGCGCATCACGCACGGCGGGTGTGTGGTACGCAGATAATATACTTTCCAAATTCGGATCCTAAGTAAGCAAATACAACATGAAAATCTTTCGCTTCTGCATACTGCAATTCAGTCCTGAGCCTCAGGTGGTTGTCAAGGCTATTTTTGGGACATTATCATCACAAGCTAAATCGTAACAGCCAGTTCGGGTATTCTCACCCCACGAGGTAGCAAAGTGTCCTGGTGCGAGATAAGCTCGGGATCTCGCTTAGTACCTCTTGTTAATGAGCATATAGTTCTCTATTGATGACAGACTACGACCTGACAGAGCCGTCCAGCTTCGCCACAGGACTACGCCCCCGATTTGACAAGCGGGGCAGCTCCACATGGGGAAGTGGGCACTACAGGCAAGATTGGCCGGTTTCGAAACAGGCTGGGTAGATACCATGCGCAGTGCCCGGTGTGCATGCAAGCCACGTCTCTATCGTTTTCAGCCACCGGTATGAAAAGCAATTCCTGCGCAATATACGCATGTTGCTCTAGTCAGGCACTCCAGTCCCAGACAAGCCGGGCGATGCCTCGTTCGTAAGCACTCGCTATACAACACAAGGAAAGGCAGGGACACAACTTTAGTGGCACTGCAGTGTGAAATTGCTAGTCGCGGGTTTAGGGGCTACATGCATGCAAAGGACCCTTTTAGATAACCAGCTACCCTATTCATGAGTCAGCGCGACCCACGCAACATCAATAGGGACGGCCTGCGGAAAAAAGCAATGTCCGGCTGCCAAACTCAGGCGGCTCGTGCTTGGCATACCTGCATCTACTTCCAGCTAACCCGGTCACTGTTGACATGCTGTCCCAATACGGTTGGTGATAGCCCCAATTGGGTAAAGTTTAAACTGCCGGCGAAAAAACTTCCGCATCCTTGCACCAAGGTCTCTTTTGACCCTCCGGACGACGAAAAGTATAAAAGGCCGAGTTCCCAACCTAGTCGCGTTTTTCTTCTCATACTATAATCAAGTCATTCGCTATGCAGTTCTCCAAGGTTATCGTCCCCGCCGCTTTGGCCACCGCTGTTGCCGCTGGTAACGTCACTGTCACCACTGACATCGTTGTCACCGACTTCACCACCTACTGCCCCTTGCCCACTTCTTTCGTTGTGAACAACAAGACCATCACCGTCACTGAGGCTTCCACCGTCACCATCACCGGTCCTTGCACCATCCCCACCACCATCGTTACCCCCGCCTCTTCCACCGCTGCCCCCGCCAAGTCTACCGTCGCTGCCCAGGTTACCTCTGCCAACGCCGGTGCCAAGGCTGCTGTCGGTGCCGTTGCCGGTGTTGCTGCTGTTGCCGCTGCTTTGTTCTAAGTATATTAGATTTGTACTACTTAATATATCTAAGAATTAATATCACGATGTAGATTTTGGTCTAATTAGATGCATTGAACGTCATCGCGACCCTGAACCGGGCTGAGTAACTGGATTGCATATAGGCGCCACTGTTTGACACGCCGCTCTGGGGTTGTTAAGCTGAAACCGGTCAGCAGTGCAACCGATGCACGTAGTCTACGGCATGTGCCGTGGAGGCATCCAGCCCCTCGCTCAACAACCCAAATCCTATCTTGGCGCCCGGCGCGCCACGCATAATGCACCAGCATTGCATGCGGCCAGCGCGGGCTGCCATCTGCACCAGGTAATGCGCATCCTGTGCAGGGCTCGTACCGCAGTGTTGTTATCGGCCGGCCGGTCGCAAGGACCAGTGCGTCGTTGTCTACTAAAATATCGCTTATCTATCATTCGCCTCGTATGGAGTGCGGTCACACCCGCTGGTAAAAGAGTATGTATGCGTTCTTGACGTTCTCCTCGCCATTCAACACCTCGTCGCTGCTGACCTGGCTGAGCTGCGTGTCGTCGATGCGCACCCACTCCTCGCCGTTGACGAGAACATCGCATGTGTAGTGGCCGCCCTCGGCTGTTGTACCATGGTGGTACACTATGCCAATGAGCTTGTACTTGTTGTCTGCACTTTGCTGTCTGCGTATGGTAGAGAAGCACTCCGCCGGAATAGTCAATTCGTGCTGGTAGGCAACCTTGCGCCGGAGCTTCTCGATGGTGCCGTCTTTTCTCTCTTCATTTTCAACCTTCTCTTCTTGCTGGTAGGAGAATCTCTTCAAGTGTATCACCAACACCTTGGGAAGCTGGTCTATAAATGTTTGCTTCTTGGCCGTCACCTCTTGGGGTTGGCCAGACACCTTGAAAGGGATCAACTCCACTTCGTTCAAGTTGCGGAACGCTTCTTCTATGGTGGTGATTTCGGGGTCAGCAATGTTGAGCTGCACGCACCGGAAGGGGTCCAACGTAATGGACATTTGCTCTTTCGCCTTGGGAATCTGGAGCACGGAACGGAACTGGCCGCCAAAGATGACATTGATGGGCGACGGCTCAATCTCAACTGTGCGCTTGGAACTGATCTTCTTATTGTTGGAGCCCACCTCGGCCCATCCGTCGTTATCGCCATCGTGCTCGGCGGACTCGTGACCTTCTTCCCTCTGCTTCAATTGCTTGACGGCATTCTTGACGTTCAATTTGAACTCGGGGTTGGAAGTTTGTGTCGTGAGGATCAACTCATCGATGGTGGTGGTGTTCAACTCCTTGACGCTCTCCACAAACTCCTCGTGCAAACCGTCCAAGAAGTACCCCAAGAACTCCTCTGCGTCTTCCTGCTGACCCCACTTGATATGTTGAAATTTCTTGTGGGCAATCAAGCTCAAGTAGTAGCTGTCAGGGGAGATGGTCTTGCCCTCCTCGGTGAACTGCTTGAGAAAGGCAATCGTAGAGTCGAGCAAAGGAGTGGATGTCTGCTGGCCCAAGCTGCCGAGCCTCTTGGTGTCGACCAACCTGAGCACCTTGCTGAGGGGCGAGCAGTTGAATAGGATCTGCAACACCGAGTTCATGTAGCAGATGTTGCCCGTGTTGAGTAACCCACGCGCATTGACGCGGAACGGCTCCAAGCTTAGCAAGGAGTACGTCGGGTCGAACAACAACCGCAAGCTCAACACACCCAATGGCTGGCACTGGGTGTCGGGAGCGGGCGAGGCCGGGGCCTGGGGAGGAGCGGCCACAGTAGAGGTGGCCTTCGGGGCGGCGGGCGCAGAGGGCGCCGCCTTCTTCTTCTTTGGCGCCGCTGGTGTCAGCAGGCTCTTGAGGATGGCGGCCCAGTTGTTTTTGTCGTTTCCGTCATTATCGTTAGATTCGTTATAGCTGACGACCCTCGAGGCCGTCTTATTAATGATTATGTTTGAAGATGCAAATGCAGTGTCGCCGTTGAGGGCGCGAATGATGCTCTCGTTTCTGAGGCCGAGGAGCTCCTGCCTGTGCGCCGTCCGCTCGCGCTGGGAGCGCAAGAAGGCGGTGCTGTCGGCGTTGAAGAACAACGGGTACAACGAGGGAGTGGGCTCGGGCTCGGGCGAGGCGGCACCGCTGGGGACCGTCTCCTCCGCTGGAACCTCCTCCTTCTCTGGCGGCGGTGTGATGGGCTCGCCCACGAGTTTGGACGCCGACACGTGCGCCGAGGCCGGTATGGAGTTTTTCTGGTACCGCGGCTTGTTGTACTTGGGCTTGTAGCCATTGTGGTTGGGCATCGGCGGCATGCCGGGGGAGCTGGGCATGCCGTAGCCGCCCTGGTTCACGTACATGGGGTGGACCATATAGTAAGGGTCGTAGTACTCGCCGTAGGCGGGGTTCTGCACCCAGCCCATGTTGTACGGGTACTGCCCGTTCTGGGGGAACCCGTTCATGTTGACAAACTGCGGGTTGCCATACACGCCGTACGCCTCGTTGGGCGGGTAGTACGGGTTCATGTTCTGGGCCATCATGTGAAGCGACGGGCTGGGCGAGAAGCTGGCGGCGTCTGTGCGGAAGCGGTTGGGACCGGAGTTGTTGGTGTTTGACGTCATGTCATAAAGCTTGTAATAGAGTAATGGGGCAGGTTTGAGGTGTGCTCAGGGCCGAGAGGGGCGACAGCAGCGGTTGCGGCGTGGGGCCGGGATATTATGCTAAAGGCGGCGCCAAAAAAAGGCACTGGTGGCGGCTGGATGCAGCAAATGCACAGCGCGCGGTTTGCGTGCGTAAAAAGTAAGTGACCCGGGCCACGGCGTGGAGCGACAGGCTGTTCGAGAAGGGCCTCTCACGTAGCGGCCAAATCACACTGAAAATTTTTGTCAACGCAAACTGGGGGGCGCACGACCGGTTGCCGGCGTGGACACGGCGTACGGTGTTAGCGGGAGGGGGTGCTCGTGGACTACCAGGGTGGCGATGATGGCGGCCGCGAGCAAGTGGCCGCAGAGGGGGAGCGGACTGTGGACTCTTTGTGCCGGGAGAAATGGGAGCGGCCGAGCCACCACCACCCCGGGTCGGACCCGGAATATCGGATCCTGCACGTACCCCAGATGGTACTGGCGGCAGCTGCAGTACCACCGGTGGAGGTCCACCACGCACTCAGCGGTGGCGAGTAGTTCTGACCACGTCAATTGCGTGGCGGGGTCGGAGTCGGTGGCGGGGTGGTCTGCCGCCGCTTCTGTGTTTCCGGGCAGGGACTGGTGGGCGAGTGCCGCCACGGTCTGTGGGGGCACCAGACGCACGCGAATGCATACAGCGGTGGCCTCGAGGTGGCCCTGCCAGTACGAGCGCGCTGCCTCTGCGGCGCTCGCACGAGGCTCGCGCACCACCACCTCGAGTGCGGCCCGTTCCACCACCGCCAATGCCTCGGCAAACATCTCGCCAAAAGCGAGCGCCATGGCCACGGCAGTGGTTTCGTCTGCCACCACAACCTGCTGCTGGCCCGGGCGCTCGTCGCTGGCGCCATGCATGCTACGCCCAGCACCGTGCCCGGCTGTTGCCTCGAGCACCTCCGTGACGCTGCGCAGCACGAAAAGGTGCTCCGTCCAGTCCGCGAGCTGCGCTAACGGTCCCCCGATACTCTGCTCAATCGGTGGGTCAGACAGAGCCATGGCAAACGTCGTGCTGCAACGTGCCTTTAATATACCCGTAGAACTTCTGTTTTGGTTAAGTTCCCTCAAGCTGCCAGCAGCTGAAAACCCGCTTGCCTAGACCACCTCAGAGAGATCCTCGCGCGTTTGCCTGTGTATACACTCCAATCGCCTCGCCACCAGCAGAGCGGGGTCAGCGTGAGCAGCGGAGACAACCACACGGCAAAAGAAAGCTTGAGCGCCGTGCTTGGGACTGAAACAGCAGCCTCCACCAGGTTCAAACTTTTCACGTGATGTGTGCACGTGACCTGCGAGCTGCCGGCAGAACGCGTTGTTTTGCAGCTCGACGCCAACGCCTTTTGCAAACTCCTTGTGGCGCCATTGAGTTTCTCTCTGGGCTCATTTGTCGATAGCTGCTGCTTGCGAGACGGCACGCCAAACTTCGGAGAACTACCCCAGCACTCCGTCCCGATGCCTCTTGAGTGGGTCGCCCTGCTCCCCCCAGAGCTCGAGGCTGCCGTGGCAGCGCTCGCCCAGAGCTCGCCCAACGCCGCCGCCACGCTCGACGCACTCCACACACACCTCACGTCGCCGTCGGCGAAGCGCCAAAAAGTGTCCCCCTCACCCGCGCCAGCCCCCGCGCCGGTGGCCCAGCACACGACGAGCGTGGTCCGCTTGAGTCCGTACATGTTGCAGTACACATCGGCGGTGCCGAGCTCCGAGATCATCTTTGAGTTGCCGCTCGTGACGTTCCAGCTGCCGTTCCGCAAGAAGCTCAACATGACGTTCCACCTCTTGCTCGAGCCCGACCAGCAGCCCAAGCCCGTTTTATCGGTGCTCAATCCCGCCGACTACGTGCCTCAGCTCTCGCTCGTGGACCTAGCCTCGGCTGTGGACCTCTGTATTCTCCTCCCCATTCTCGGCATGTCCACGACCGATTCGAAGAAGAACGTCGGGTCGCTCTGCCTCTGGATGAACCCGCAGGTGTCCAAGGAGAAGCAGGACCCCATCATCTGCCAGATCTACTTTGACGTGCTCAAGAAGAACCTCATCAAGGCGGGCAAGATCCCTGACCAGATCGACGCCCAGTTTGAGGGCGTCGCTGCCCTGCAAGACGGCATCAAGCCCGTGCACGACGCCATCATTGACTTCCTCCAGCGCCAGTTCAAGCTCTGCGGCATCAACTTGATCAACTATTTACCCTCGTCGACCCCCGGCAGAAACAAGTTTCGCATCAATGAGGACAACGCCATCACTCTCTCCACGCGCGCCAACAACGACAACGATATGGTGATGGTCCAGGCGTACAAGGGCTCGCGCGAGGGCTGTCTCTTGTTCTTGCGCGAGAACCAGCACAACCCCGGCCACCTCATTTTCGGTTTCAGAAAGCCGGTATTGGTGTTCAAGCTCCTGGACATTGTGAGCACGCTGTACACCAGCATCACCAACAGCACCTTCAGCCTTCTCATCACCATCCGCAACCCGCTCAAAGACAATCGTGAGGAGGATCTCGATTTCAGCATGATAGACAATAAGTACCATGAGCTCGTGGACGAGTTTATTCGAAGCCAGCTGATTGCGGACAACTCCTTCAGCGCGAACTTGCGCGAGAAGACTGACGATGCCAAGGGTGAGCAGCAGGGCGGCGAGGCATCGGCAGAGGATGCCACAGCTGCTCAGGGGGGTGACAGCGATGACGAGGAGGAGGATGGCTCGTTCCAACTCGGTCAGGAAGAAGACGAGGAGGACGTCGACGAAGAATTCGACTCGGCGGCTGACAGCAGTGACAGCGCCGACGGCAGCGATGGTGAAGAGGAAAACCTCGGGGAGGGAGAAGCAGACCCAGTCAACGCGCAGGCAGACGCCAATCCGTGATGCAGCTTTTGCCGCACGCCCACAATTCATGTGACGGTTACGTCCGTCCTTTGGCCCCACAGGGTCTTCTGTACTAATACACGTTAATCACCCTGGTGCAACTACGTTGTTCTTCACAGTTTCTATTCGTGAGTTCATGCTATTTGTAGGCGGCGCCGTAGCGGTCCAACAAGGCGAAAAAGTGGCCCTGTCTCTTGTCCGCTGTGATTCTGTGGTCAGGACGCTCGTCCAACTCGTGGAAGATCTCCTTCTTGGCACGCTGCTCGCGCAAAACCAACAAGCGTCTCTGTAACAACTCGCGGTTGCGATCCACCACACCGCTGAGCACAGTGTAGCCGCCGATGAACAAGCCCGCCGACAAGACGTAGCCCACCGCGCGGTCCCACGATCTCGGGTACTCCTTACCCACGATCTGGACCTGCAATCTTCTCGTAACGACCCCGAGGAAGCCGCTCAAGATGAAACCCGACGCCGCAACCATGGCTTCTGTGTGTGCCTGTTGTGCTGACGGCTGGGTTTTTCATTGGCCTGCGAAGTGAGTGCGCCAACCATTATCTTAATGCAGGAACCGTGGTGTGGTATGCACAATGCTTTCATCACGTGATGGAAACTATAACCACAGCACCGTTCCATGCCACATCTCCGGTAATGGGTCGTAACGTGAACCTCTTCAAGGGACATCCATCCCGAGAGCTTCTTCCCGCGAAGTCTATTGCGGCTGCGTACCAGAGGGCCCTCCTCGAAATTGACTTTTCTCAGTATGATGGCAGTGCGACTGACAGGAACCCGCTAACTTATGGCACCGACGCTGGCAACTTGGAGATACGGAAGACTTTGGCTCGGTGGAACGATGCCAAGTTCAGCCGTGAGCTGGCCACCGAGCCTGACTGCCTCAACTTGACTGCGGGTGCATCATATGGGGTTGCAAACATCCTAGCGCTGGCAACTGATGCTGCCAGCATTACTCGCCAGGCATTCATCGTTACCCCGTGCTATTACTTGATTAATGCAGCCTTCATCGACGCTGGATTTGAGAAGAAAATAAGCGCCATCGATGAGACGCCTGATGGAGAGTATGACATTGACATCAAGGCATTGGAGACCAAGTTGGAAATTTTTGATGCTGACTTCCCCAAGACGGATAAGGAAATCAATATTGTCAAAGACCCCACGGGCCGTCCAGACCGCAAGATATTCCGCTACGTCTTGTACATTGTACCGACGTTCCTGAACCCAGGTGGACTCTCATACTCGCTCAAGACTCGCGAGAAGTTGATTGAGGTGGCGCGTGCGCATGACTTGCTCATCATCAGTGACGACGTATACGAGTACCTTGACTACAGCGGCAGTAAGCTGCCCCTCCCTCGGCTCTCGTACCTTGACCGGGACACTTTGCCTGCTAGTAAGGCGTTTGGTAATGTGGTGTCGAATGCCACCACTTCCAAGCTTGTTGCTCCCGGTTTGCGTTTTGGGTGGCAGGAGACCGCTACTCCTCGCTTGGCTAAGCAGTTGGCCATTTCTGGAGCGAACAAGTCTGGCGGCTCTCCGAACCAGTTGTCTTCTTTCGCCATTAATGAGCTCATAGCGTCAGGTGAGATTGAAGACATTATCGAGAATTTCAAGAAACACTACGCTGAGAGAGCCAAAGTGGCTCTCGAAGCGCTTCACCAGTACTTGCCGAAGGGCACCAAAGTGCTGGGCGGTGATGGCGGCTACTTCATTTGGGTAACGTTAGACGTCAACTTCGATCACGCCGAGATTGTGCGCACCTTGCAGGACACGTACAATGTCGTGCTCGCTTCTGGCGAGTTTTTCGAAGTGTGCGGCGACGAGAGAGGCTGGGGCAAGAATTCGGTACGCTTGTCCATCAGCTTCTTGAGTCCTGAGGACATTGTGTATGGCATCAAGACGTGGGCCAGCGTGTTGCGGGAGTCGCACCCTGAGCTCTACTCATAAATGCTACGTTGAGGAAATATTGTGTGACTGATGTGTTAGTAATGTACGTGGATATAATCACTCAGCGTAGATCTTGGTGTAAACTTTTTGCTTTCTCATGGGTGATCGAGTTTAGGCGAAGTTTTGTCATCATTATGATTTTGGCGTAACATACATTTTGAGGTATAGATGAAAAACGAGTAAAATTTCTCCGAATTTATACTGTTTAATTGGATGAGGCACGACCTTTGGTGATGGCTGCTGGGCATCCAAAAGCAGCCAATGACCCCATTGACCTCTGGACGGGGATGATACATCTTAGGTTGTGAAGAGACGTAGTAGTAGTTAGCGTGTTCAATTTTAAGTGACTACTCTTGTGATTGCATTATTGTATCATTAAGTATGGTGATGCGAGATGGCCCACAACTGAGTGTGCTGCCGCAGCCATCAAAGAATCTTACGCGCCTTACTGCGTGCCTCGCGGAGCTTTTCGGTAGTGGAGTCGACCTCCTCGGAGAACTGGTCGAGCATCTCATTCTGCTCCTGGACCTCAGAGTTGATCAAGTCGCCGATCTCCCGTTGCCTCTGGATGATCTTTCGGAGCTCAAGAAGCTCTTGGTCCTGCAGCCGATGGATCTGGATCTGCTGTTGAAGAAGCTCCTTGTTGGAGAGAGAAATGGTTTCCTTGGTCTCCGCAGGCTGTTCTTGTGCTCTTCCGCCTAGCACTCGTCTCAGAGGGAAGGAACCGGGCATTTCGGGCTGGGTGCGTGGGACTGGGTTCTCGATAGCCGAGCGGAGCGCCGTTATCTGGCTCTGCAATTCCTTGACCAAGAGCCGTCGCCGCTGGTACTCCAGGGCGCTAATATGTGTCTTGAGCTTGCCGAGCGCAGCAGCGAGACGACTCGTGTTGGGGTCAAGCGTCTTGTTGAGCCTCGTGTGGGTTTCAGCTGTGGCCCCGATGCTGCCGCTGCTGGAGAAGGCCTCCATCTCCCGCGCCACCTGGCCCTTGAGAGCCCGGAACGAGGCAAGCCATGCCTGCGGATCTGACTCGGAGCCCTCAATGTCCACGCCGGACTCGCTCTCCTTGAACATTGCCGGCGTGAAGCGGAAGTTGGGCGGTATTTGGAGAAACTCGTGGAGGTGGGTGCTGTTCTGGAACTCGCGGTCGCGTATGAGGTTTTGAAGGAACGTGGCCAACTTTTGTTTGCGTTCATTGACCACCTTATCGCTGTTTTTGGATGCCAACCACGTGCCTTTCGAGGGAAGGAGGTACGGGAAGTCCTTGGTCTTGATGCCCGCTTCGGCACATAGCGAGTGCACGAGCTCGGGGAAGTCGGAGAAGCGCCGCATCACGCTGAGCGAGCGCAAGGGAAGCCGCACCGACACATGGTAGTACGTGACGTTGTCTGCCGACACCGAGGTGGTGGGAATGGAGATGCTGGCCATGCTTTCGTCGTCTCGCGAGCTCATCTCTTATCAGTTGGTTGTGTGCAGGATGTTAATTCCGTGCCGTGAGCACAGGTGCTCCACAACCGGCAGGCAGCAGCAGCGGTAGCGTTGACAACCTGCGCACGCGCAGAAATGGCTCGGGGACGGCTGGAGCCCGAGGGGGCGGGGCACTGCGGCTGGCCGGACCCTTGCGCACCCAGTTCCTGCAGGAGCCATCACCCATACGCAAGATTGCTCATTGCGACATCATTCAGACGACAATTGTGGAACGAAAAGGGGAGTCTTTTCTTGCGTGTTTCTGTACCTGCTAAGCGAGCCAGTTTCAGGCATTTTGCTTCACCACGATGTCTGCTGATTACGAGGCTTCCGACAACAGCGACCGGGGTCGGTCTTCGGAGCGCAACCCTTCCCCCACAGAGCGCGCACACAGCCGGCGCAGCAGCACCAGCGACTTGGAGCACACACCGCTTCTCGCCGACCGCCGCGAGCTTCTTGACCCCGATGACCCCAAGGTGCTGCCCCTCAACTTGTACAGAATAAGGCTCATCCGCTGGGTGCTAGTGGGTGCGTCAGTGGTCAATGCGGTCTTGTTCTTTGCCTTTTTGCTCTCGGACTTCATTGCCATTCCTGGGCTCAACAACCGCGGCAAGTCCTTCTTCGAGCTCGACATGGTCATCATCTGCGGCCTCACGAATGTGCTTACCTTGTGGTGCTTTGTCGTGCCCGTGTACTATGAGCGCCTTCTCGGCTACGTCACTGCCGCTCTTGTGGGCATCGACCTCTTGGTGGTTATGATGGTGCCGTATCAGCGGAGCCAATTTGGCCTCATTGGCGCTATCATCGTCCTCTGGACGCTTGCCACACTTTTGCTCAACTGCTACGCCGATTACCGCGTCGAGGAGGGCAAAAAGTACCAGGAAATCAAGTACACCGGACGCGTAGAACGCCGCCGGTCGCTTTTCGAGCTCATGGTGATGTTGGCCAAGATCATTGGCAAGTTTGTGCTTTTCCTTGTCTTGTGGAACATGAGTTTGGCGCTCTGGCTCCAGGCGTTTGACTCGCACGAACGGCCAACGGGCAAAATGATCCCCGTGAATAATGACCAATTCAAGGTGCACCTCAGTTGCTTTGGAGATGTGCATGACACCAATGCCACTCAGCCCATTGTGCTCGTTGAGGGTGGCCAGTTGAGCTCAAGCGAGGAGTTCCTGGAGTGGATTGAAGAGCTCTACCACTTGAACAAGCTTGACCGCTACTGTCTTTGGGACCGTCCTGGGTATGCCTTCTCTGACAGTGCACCCTCACCCATCTCCATAAGTCTCATCACAGAGTTTCTCATTGAAGCGCTAAAGAAGGAGGGCGTTGAGGGCCCGTTCCTGTTGGTGGGATTCGACTTGGGCGGGTTGTACTCGCGTATGTTTGCCTCCCGCACCATTGGCAAGGTCGACTCCATTCTCTTGGTCGACGCTTGGCATGAGGACCTTCTCAAGGTGCGGCCATTCAGCGGCCCCAACCGCAAGAACGAAAAGAGTCGTGTGTTTAAGAACATCCTTGAGCTCATGGACACCAAGACGGGGTTCAAGCTCTGGTTCAAGGGTCTTGTGAGTCCGTTGGGGATTGTCACCAACACCCACTGGTTCTTCCACCCGAAGCGGCACTCGCTGAAGAACCGCATCTACGGGCTGGACATGTACTGGCTGCCCAAGTACTTGCGCGCCCGACTCCAGGAGCAGATCACGGCCTCAATCTTGTCCTACAATGAGATCGCGGGCGCCGACGTGCACAACGTGCCCTTGAGCGTGATTCTGAGCGATTTCATGATCAAGAACCTGCTTAACTGGGGCAAGTGGCAGCGGGAGTTGACCAAGCTCAGCGGCAAGACCCAGGAGTGGGTTGTGGCGGAGAACAGCGGGCACAAGATCTGGGAGCTGGCGCGTGGTCGCGAGCAGCTCCAGCGGTTGCTCCTCCGGGTCATTGGCTCCGACGAGAAGTTGCCGTGAATATATAGTAACGTAAGCTACGAAAAATGTTATAATCGAACCTCTGCCTGGCAACTGGCTTCCACGGCATGGTATGCAAACATCTGGTGCTCGCGCCTACAAATATCTCTCAATACACCCCGTCTCCGGTTGTCCCAATACAGGCGACCATTTTCTACAATTTTGCACACAATGTCATTTCCTGCGTCGTTTGCATTTTGCAACCTTCTGAAAAGGGGCATGCGGCTTCGGCGGGCGATTGTTCCTGCACGTTCGGGTCGTGCGCCGCCTGCTCACAAATTGCTGGTTCAGCCAGCTACACTCAGCATCTGCGTCTCGTTACCTGGCCGCCGCCACGCCTCAGAAACCCGTTAAAAGCGCGCAGAACTGCTGACGCGCAGCTCAGGGAAGTTGTCCCAGCGTTTCTGTGTGTTTTCGCCAGCCCGTCCAGCGCGTATCTCCCGCTGCGCTTTGCCGGTACCCCAAAGCCGCCACACGATCCGGCGCCGTGCCCAGAGCCCCGCCGTTTGCCAAGCATCTCACAGGCCGCTGAACGTGGCCGCTGTTCTTCATGGAACGCGCCAACCAGGTCAAGGTGGTGCGGGCCACACACACACCCATGTCGGGTCTGCCCGCCAGCACCCCAACGTCGCCCGCCCTCGGGCCGCCAGACAGCAGCACCGAGCCCAAGTACGAAGATGCAGTGGCCCCCGAGTCGCCGCCTGCGGCACCGGTGCGCCGAGCGTCGTTTGGGTTGAACTTTCTTAGCTCGTTCTCGCTACGCCTGCAGCAGCGCCAGCAGGAAGGCTCCTCTGCCCAGCAGGCCCCCGGTGAGGGCAGCGCCAGCTCGCTGGCACCCAAGCACGCATTTATGTCCAACAGCCCCACGATCGCCAACCTCAACGCGTACGCCGGCTCCAGCAGCGACCGCGAAGGCGATGCGGCCTCGGGCGCTCCGTTGGCCCCGGGCTCGGCATCTGCGCTGGACACCGACCTCGCCTTGACTCGCCCCGACACGGAGGATCCCGAGGACGGCGACCGCACCGCATTAAATGTCTCCTCCGACGTGGCTAACGCTGGCTCCGCCGCCGATAAGGATGGCTTCTTCTCCATCCGCCTCACTCCTTTGATTGACCACTCCTCCTCAGCCTCCGGCCTCTACTTTGCGCCCATCATCCGCAAGGTCAAGTCCAACAACACAATCTCTATCGGCAGGTATACTGAGAAGAATAAGGCCGCCGCACACGCCCCACAGGGCTCCTCGGCCCCCGTGGTGTTCAAGTCCAAGGTGGTTTCGAGGACTCACGCCCTTTTCGAGTGTAACGAAGATGGACAGTGGTTCCTACAGGACTGCAAGTCGTCATCGGGCACCTTCCTCAACCATATACGGTTATCGCCAGCCGGCGAGGAGCTGACGCCCATGCCCGTGCTTGACGGTGACGTTGTGCAGTTGGGTATGGACTACCGCGGTGGTACGGAAGAAGTGTACCGCTGTGTCAAGATGCGGTGCGAATTCAACAAGAGTTGGCAGAGGAGGGTTAACCAATTCAACTTGGAGATCCACAAACGTCTCAAGAGCCTTTCGTTACAGAATGGTGCCGCAGAGGATGCCCTCCGGAACCCAATAGAAAACGCATTGGCAAAGGATGAGCTCTCGGAGTGCGCCATTTGTCTATTGAAGTTGGAACCGTGTCAGGCGCTTTTTATAAGCCCTTGCTCGCACTCATGGCACTACAAGTGCATCAGGCCGATCATCATAAAGAGCTACCCCCAATTTTACTGCCCAAATTGCCGCTCGATGTGTGATTTGGAAACAGACATCGAAGACGACGAATAGACTAATCATCATCACATTCATTTACAGAACAAGGAACGCATTTGGGCTATCAGCGCCAGTTGAGGCATTCTCATGTTTCAGTTCTGATCAGGAACGGTACAAATAAACATAACAGGTGGATTTTTGTATAACTGTATTGATTGTCTCGTTTAGCGATCGCTGAGGCGTGAACTTGCACATTTATTGACTGAAGACCACAAAGTCGCCCCACCCTCCTCTGCATCTAGAATAGCATTCATTTTCCTTCCGGCTTTTCCGATCTATCTCTTTTGAAACGAGGTTCCCAGCACAAATAAGAAATACGAGCAAACCTACATATCAAACTATTTTAAGTATTAATTGACCATAATCATAATGAATTGAAGTGGTAAATGCGCTAGGCATTATTTTAAACTTTCTCGTTACCGACGATCGAAGAGGCAGGCGAAACATCTCTCGTCTCATTAACGAGGTCCTTGACACCCTCTCTGCCCACGGCCTCAAGCACTCTGTTAGCATCGAAGACGCTAGGAATGGTGTTGACGAAGTCTCTAGCTCCAACACCATCGTGGAACATGACATCCAACTCAGCGAATGTTCTGTTCTTCGTCTCAGGCACTTCAAACCAAGCCCAAACTGCGAAAAGAAGACAGAATCCAGCCCAGAAGAAACCAGTCTTCGCGCCCCAGTTCCAGGACGTGGGGTTCAACATGTGCGGGGTGATAATTTGAACCACAATTCCAATAATATTGTAAGCGTTTCTCGCCAAAATGATGGACTTAGTTCTCAATCTGGTGGTGGGCATCTCTGCAACCAAGGTGTAGACGATAGGACCAACGGCCAAGTCGTAAACAAAATTGTAGATAATCAACATGACACCAATGCCCCAGGACAAGTTCTTCTTATCCTTGCCACAGCCCAAGCCACCAACGATGACCAAGATAATCATTTGAGTGACCAAGCCACCGAAGTAGATCAGGAATCTACCAACCTTAAGGGCCAAAAACCAGGAGCTGAATGTGCCCAAGAAGCCCAAACAATATTGGATGATTGTAAAGTTAAAAGAGAACTCTTTGCTCATTCCGGCCTGTTCCAAGAAATAAGATGAGTACGATGTCAATGCAGAACCGGTAACCGACTGGGACATCCAAGCAAGGCAAGCAATCCTGGTTCTTCTGAAGTCCTTTCCCTTGGCACAGTCAAAGTAAGTGGAACCACTGTTGGCAAGCATTCTCTCCTCTTCAACAGTCAACTGAATCTTGTTCAACAAGGCATCAGCAACAAGTCTCTTGTCGTGGACATACTCATTAGTAGTCAACAATCTCTCAAGGCAGTTTCTCGCGTCGTGAATTCTTCCCTTTCTAACCAACCAGTAGGGAGACTCGGGAGCAAGGAAAATACCAATCATAATGGGAATTGGCCACACCCATTGAACGGCGAATGGAATCTTGTAACCCCACTTGTCAGTACTGTCCACAAAACCTCTCAAAACACAGGAAGCAATCAACTGGCCAATGACCCAACACAAATTGACGTATGTGGTCAAATACACTCTCAAAACAGTGGGACAGATTTCGGAAGCGTAGGACAATGTCAAGGTCTGGAAGAAACCCCAGGGAATACCGCACAAAAGTTCTCCGGCGTACAACATGCCAATGTCCTTCGCAAAGAAAAGGATGAAAATAAAGCCGATTACACAACCAAGAGCACAGATCAAAGTCTTTCTGTATCCGAACCGGTCAGCCACTAAACCAGCAATCTGCAAACCAATAATTTCACCAACGTTCTGGCACATGGACAAAACAGTTTGATGCTGTGCCGGAACCTGGAAACCACCCTTACCATCAGACACGCCGAATCTCTTCTGGAAAGCCGGCAAGGCGTAAAAAGATCCAATCAAGTTGAGATCGTAACCCTCCATAACCAACGCAGAGGAGAGAATGACTGACCACATTGCAGCTTTGGGGAAGGTCTTGAGTGCCTCCTTCAAGCTCATGTGCTTGTCGTGGTTGTCACTCTCCTTAGCATCGTCCGACTTCTGCAAGAATTTGGCGAGGTAGTCGTCCAACTCGCTGTCAAGTTGAGATGAGATCTCCTTGGAGTTCTTGTCCGACACCGCGACGGTGACATCGGGGTTCTTCTGGTCTTCAACGTATTCAATAGCCATTGTATTCAAATGACAGTAGAATCTCGTTGGTAAAAGGTTAAGAGACTAGACTAGTGAAGTAGGAAAGATCTGGGAGAAGGTCATATATTTATATATAAAATATATACGCCCGGCTTCCTCGTAAAGTCTGATTTTGTGGGGTACAGCTACATTAGAGACGTGCAGCTAGAACCATTCCCAGTCAAAAACTGCCGCCCCAAATCTAAGCACCCCGCGCGCCCCACGTCGGCAACGAATTTCCGGCGAGATGCCTTATTTTTTTCGTCTGAATCATTGCGATGTTCTTGCAAAACAACCTGACGCCTTGGCCCCAGTGCCCGTAAAACACTAAGAATCTCACAACCATCTGCCCAGAGTTTCCTGCACTTTTGCCGCCATGCATCAAGCCGCAGAAAACATGTAGCGAATTTCTCATCTGTATGTCGGACCAACCGCACCAAGAGAAAGATTTTCCGACATGCGGTATTAAGGTTTAATTGCGAGCCATATTGCAGGCACGACACCGTACAGTGTGCCGATCGGTCCGGTGTGTAAGCCGAGAAATCAAGTTCCCGATTTGCGAACCCTGTCTGTAATTATTGCGAGGCTGCTTCTAGCGCAAAGGTGGGTCCGCAATTTTTGCGAACTGCAGGAGGTTGCTTCATCCCAGGCCCCTTCATATCTTTACGGTCCGTATTTTCTCTCCCTGCGTCTCTCCGCATTTTCTAGATTCCCCTGCCGCACGTCATAAGTGACGCGCGGTGTTGTGAATACGAAGCAGAGCCGTCGGACCTCTGTAGGGACCGGAGTGCGAATCTTAAATTGCAACTCCGTAAAGTCACGTCACGCATAGATGCTACTGTACCCCTCATAATGTTTCGAAGCCACCGACGACAATGACTTCTCGAAGCACCTGGAGGAAATGTGACTTCGGGTATTTGCCAGTAGGATACAGCGTGTCTGCCAGTGTCTCCGATTTCTTCAGGTTCAATTGGCGCCAAGCTTGGTCTTCGGAATTGAATTTGCGGGAAATTCCACGCATGAGGGGACAAGCATTCCTTCCGCTTTCAACAGAAACACGACGCAGATTTGCGAAATTCCGAGTTATTCTGCGTCCGGATTATTTCGCGTGTTGCTGATTAACATACACAGGTTAAGAAATATTAGGTCAGGGCTCATGTGAAAAGACCCCAATTCGTCTGCCTTTAAGGGTAGAATTGAAAGATTTCGCTCTTTGCAAGCGGGCATTTGAGTTCAGGCACGGTCCTTGACGGCTCAGTTATTGTTGTTTCGAATGCCTCTACAATTGCACCGTCGGGCAGCGACTGCAATCTCAGCCGTGCGGCGCACATATCCCCAATTAGGCGTTATGCTGCGCCGGCTGGCATGCGCAGATCCACAACACACATGCGGTCACTATCTTCTCTACCTGGCAACAGCTCCTACTGCGCCTGAGCGCCGTCGACTCGTTCATTAATTACGTTGTTAGTGGTGGCTTCGATGCATGTTCCTGCTACGTCAGCCATGCGTGCTGTCATACCCCACATATTTTTTTGCAGGCTTAACCGGGCCGGATATTCGACATTGTTAAGCCCCGCTATATTATACTGGGTACACAATCTGTCTTTCAGACATCACTTATGCACTCAACAATCGTCAGCGAGACCAGGGTATCTGTCAGTATTGTGAGAGTGGCTGTTGAGCATAGTCGACGGGCCAGGACTCCTAATATGATGATTATACGAAGGCTACATAAAAAAAAAATGCCGCAGCGTCTCGTGTCGCGAGTCTCAATACGGATGGCATAGATGGCTAGCGTCAGGTTACCGCACTGCGGGAGCTTGCAGTACCAGCTCCACTGTCTTACAGGTTGGCTCTGCTTCCAAGCTGAAAACAACTCGCCAATATTGTATATTCTAAATTATTAGTGGCGTGTCTATGTACATTCATAATTCATGGTGTCTAAATTTTCAGCTTTGTGGAAAGTTGTAAGGCACAGTTCGGCTTGGATGTACTTCTTGAGGAATGTTTTTCAAAGACGGGGCATCGAAGGAGTCTGGGCCATTATACTCCGGAGTGAAGCTGAAGGCTTTATTGTCTGCCGATGGAGGGTACGAATCGAGCTGGAAGCTTACCAAATAGTGCGGTGGTGGTGATCCTCGGAGGAGCAGCTCTGCCTGGTCAGAAAAAGACAGCCCGAGTGACCCTTCCAGCAGGACCAGCAGCCCATGCAGCTGAGGAGCCGGATTGCTGGCCGCAATCTGATGGGAATCGGTCGCCTTGGAGGGCTCTGTGCTCGGTCTTTCCCGGACAGGCTCGCCATAATCGCTGCTTGGAATTGGGGTGAGGCCGAAATGCATACCCATGGGCATGAATGGAGCAGACGGCAGATGAATGAGGTCGGACAAGCTCACAAGGGAGTTAGAGTTGGCCAATTTATCGCGCTGTTCATGGTTGCTCAAGCTTTGTGAGCCAACCTGGCCGGTATGACCAGAGTGATGTAGAAATCTCTCGTGTGCCGTTGCCGGAGTTTCTGCGGCACGCACCGATTCTGGCGAACCTTTTTTACTGCTTCTGTCGGAGTCATCATCGTGGAGTTCAGTGATATAAGTCCCCGAGGTGCGGATTATAGTTCGCCGGTTCACCATGGCTTCCACTTTTGCATATAAGTTAGTAGAAACCTCCAAGTCGGTTTTGAACCGGTAGCATAATGAGAGGAGATCGGACATAGCCTGGTACCCTGCCAGGGTGTCGCCCTTGTACCTGGCGCACAAGTTGAGCAGGTCGGCCACAGCGTTGGCGATTTCCAAGAGTTTTACCACGACGCCTGGGCCGTTTGTTTCGTAAGCAAAGGTAGGGAGGGTGCTGGTGGCGGCCAAAAAGTCTTGGGCTATGACCACCGGGTACTCTGGGTCCAAGTACTTTTCAGACTCGGGCAAGCTTCCGGTGGCCAAACGGCACTGGATCTGGATCAAACCGTTTTCGTTGGCAATGTGCCAAGCAAGGGCCATCATCCAGCTTTTGGAGAGTATGATGTTGAGCTTTTGGATCTCGCTGGTCTCGCGGTGAATCTGGATGCTACCGAGCTGCTCGTTGACGTTCAACATCCACTTCTTCTGTGAAGTGCTCGCGGGAGGAAGGAGGGAGCCGGTGACGCGACCGTTTTTCTGAAAGTTGACAAAGTCGTCAAAGAACTTTTTATCGGGAATGGAGAAGATCTTGACAAGCTCGATGAAGCCATTAACGAGGCCCGAGTACTCCTCGTCCTTGAGCGAGGGCAAAGGGATGGTGGACTCCAAAGTGACGGGCATGCTGTCTTCGATGCACATGTAGCGCTCGGTGACGAGGAGCATGTAGTAGATCTTGCGCAGGCGGTGGACCTCGGCGGCGGAGCTGGACTGATACAGGCGGGCGTCGTGGAGGCCGAGGATCTGGGCGATGGAGATGGCCTCCTTGAGGTAGAGGATAGACGCGGTGGTACCGCCCTTGGAGTTGACATAGTGCAAGAAGAGGAAGAACAGAATGAGCAAGCTGTCCTGCAGTGGCTCCAAGCGGTAGTCGTAGAGCTCGCGGGCGCGGATGGCCTCGCGGGCGTACTCGTGGGCGGCAATGTTGTTGGGTACGGTGATGGGGTTGTTGGTGGTGAGGAACATCAACTGCCCCCTGATGGCGGCGCACACGGCGCAGCAGAGGGCGTAGGAGGTGGCGTCGTACGGCAGGAGCTTGGCGTGCAGGGTGGAGTTCAACTTGACCATGCGGGACACGAGGTGGGCCACCAGAAGCACGGGCCAGATGCCGTAGTACCACGTCTGGTAGATCTGGAGACTCGGGAGGAGCATGTCCAACGTGAACATCTCCTGCTGCGGCGCGGTGTCCTCGCCGCGGCTCAAGTCGTGGATGGAGTCGCGGGTCTTCTTGTGGATGTGCTTGGGCCCGCACTTCTTGCGCACGCGGTTGTCGGTGCACGGCACCTTGTGGTCGAGGCAGCGCGTGCACGGCTTCTTCTGGTCGCAGCGCACCTTGCGGAGGGCGCAGCCGTCGCACGGGCGCAGGTACTTGGCCCGCACGGCGCGCTTCTTTTTGGGGAGGTAGCCATCGTCGTAGGCGCCGGGGTCGCCGGCTGCGGCGTCGTGGTCCTCGTGCCGGGCCGGAGGCATGCTGCCTAGCAACGGCGCGGCGAGGTCAGTTGTGGCACTACGGGGCCTGGGGAGGGCTGGGGCCACAGGGGTGGGAGAGCACCCGGGCCAGCAGAGCAGCAGTGCGACGCGGAGACGAGCCGTCGCAGAACCTGTAGTCGTCGTCAAGGGGCGCTGTTCGATCACGCGGTGAGAGCAGCACAGACACCTGGTAAAAAAGTCCGATCGTTTACATTTGGGGGGTGGTCTGCGATCGTTTTGCCCGGCGTGCGGCGGCTAATTGGTGGAGTCACATATCACTGCGTGCGGGGTGCAGATCGAATTGGTGGGGCTGAGCGCACCACACCGCCAGCGCGCCGGGATAGCGTGCGCGCGCCGGGTACAGGAGGGGCGAGGCGGGCACCGAGCGACGGACAACCGGTGAGAAGCGTGACGGAAGCTTCTGCCGCAGACCGGCGCCCTGGTCGGGGAAACAATTCACTCGGCGCGCCCAGGGCTCGTGGCGCATGCAGGAGGATTAGTAGCTGCGTAGGCTCTGCGCGCGACCGGTGCTGTGTTTCCGCCGGTTTGGGGACGCGGTGCACATATCCTAAGCCCGGGCGGTGCGGTCGTGCCTGCCACCGCGCGCTGCAGACCGCCAGGACCGTTGTGCTCGAGACCCGGCGGGCGGGAGTGCAGCCAGACAGGCCCTGCTGCTGCACCGCTGGCAGCGTGCTTGCCTAATCCGGCGGCCACTGGTCGGCTACGCTCACCACCAGTAACCTAAAAATAGCCGTGGCGCTTGGAGGCAGCATGCGCTGGCATCTCGCTTGCCCGGCGGAGGGGTAATTGCGTGATCGAAAACGGTCGCTCCGGTCGATAAGCACCGGGTCCGAGCCCGAGCCACGCACGACGCGTGGGTCGGGCTCGGAGTAGCGCGCCGGCCGCAGCACACCCGATACAGCGACGCGGCGGCTTGTGACACAATCTAGAGCCGCGCGGCGCGGGCACAACCCTAATTGTGCACCCGTGGCCCGAGCACAGGCTGCCCCTCCATCCCCTCACCGACTTGTGCCGTACCCCGGAGCTGCGATGCAGGCCAGTGGTGTTCATTGGTGCGCGCACGACGTATGTCAATGCCCTCGCGCAGGAATCTGGGGTAGCATCTGGCAGCGTTCACGGCCCGCTTCGAACGGTAAGCAGGCGCGCCTTTTTCATTCCGTGCTGGCACGGCTGTGTTTGTGCGGGCGTTTTGCCATGTTTACCTTTGACCAAGGGCTCAATGTCATCGAGCGAAAGAAGCTTGCGGGACAAGTGCCGCTGAAGGGCTACGCTTCAACCAGGATCATCGGGTCGCGGCTCCGGCTGCGGTCGGGCTGCCAGGGCTGCCGGCGGCGCAAGAAGAAGTGCGACGAGCGCAAGCCCGCCTGCGGGTCCTGCCGCCTACGTGGCGTGGGCTGTGTCTACCCCGGCGGCTCCAGCGAGCAGCCCATTGCGGCAGCCGAGCCGGCAACCGAGCCAGCAGCCAAGCCTGGCCAGGCACAGGAGCACAGTCCCGTCGAAGATGCGTTTGGCGACGATGTGATCGAGCTACCGGCGAGCGACGAGTTGGTGTTCCAGGACGACGTAATGCTTAATGAGGGAGAGATGGCGCTCGCGGACGGTTTCTTCGACGAGGTGCCGTTCCCGCCGTCCAGCACATTCAGCCTCTACCTCGACGACAAGGGCATACGGCTCCTTGAGTTTTTCGAAAACAACGTGTCGAAGCTTCTCTGCGTGTGCCCCGACTCCACCAACTACTTTCTCAAGACCTTCTTCACCATCGGCATCACGGAGGAGCTGGTCACCAACGTGCTTGCTGCTTGGGGCGGCGTGTTCATGGACGGCCCCAACTCGGACTCGGTGCGCACGCACATGGACAAGGCGCTCAAGATCATGTGCGAGACCCACTTCAAAAAGAAGCCCGCCGACCCCACCGGCGACCGGTACCGCGTGTTTGTGCAGCTCTGCTACTACCTCATCTCTATTGGGGTGGAGGTGTGCTCGGGCGACGTGTCCAAGTGGTATATCCTCTTCAACCAGTGCGTGTCGCTCCTCAAGGACTATGGCGGCGTGTCAAAGTTCCTCTCGGACTTTGACTACTCCAACGACGCCAAGTTCCTCATCTCCAACTTCCAGTTCCATGACATCATGCTGTCGGTGACGCTCGCGCACGGCACGCTGTGCTCGATGAGCGACTACAACCTTCTCTTTAACAGCATCAAGCTCCTCGACTTTGGCGACTACGGCATCGACCCGTATCAGGGCTGCATCCAGCCCATCTACTTGGTGCTCGGCGAGGTGATGAACGCCAGCGTGGAGCTCAAGGAGGAGCGCAAGCTCATCCTACTGCGGATGCAGGAGATGACGTCCCGCGGCCTATTGCATAACGAGGCCGCCAACAAGGAGATCTTCCGCCGGCGCGTGGCCTACTACCAAAAGATCAACGACCGGTACGACAGCCTCATCCACCAGATCAACGAGTGCCGCCCCAACGAGCACCAGCTCAACCTCATTCTGCAGGACCAAATCGAGCTTGATAAGCACTTGACGCTCTTTGAGCTCTACCGCCAAACGTGCCACATGTACGTTATGTTGTACATCAAGCAGACCCAGCCGCTTGCGCTGGAGGTGCAGGTGTTGCTCTTGCTGCTGTTGGGCCTTATAGACAGCTTGCTCGATGCGCAGATGATCTCGAGCTTGCTGATGCTGTTGCTCATCTGCGGCATTTCGTGCTGCACGGCGTTTGATCGGCTCCAAATCAAGCACAAGATGGAGCAAATCTACTCGCGGTACAACGTGGGCAATTTCAAGCGCGTGCTCGACATTGTGGAGGAGTCGTGGAAGCGCAACCCCCACGGCACCATCTGCATTGACTGGTTGGACATTTGCGACGACTTTGGCTGGATCTTGCTGGTGTGCTAAGCCGGAATCAACAATAGGCGGTGCTGCCCAAATAGGAAGTGCAGCGTGCGGCTGCGCCCTGCGTCTGAAGAGCCGCGCGGTGCGCGTTTCGGGCAACTTCCCGGTGGCAAATACTGAGTCACTGCAGCGAAAAGGGGTACCGTTGTCGGACCGAGCGCGGCTATTGCGCCTCCGCCAACGGCGTAACTATGAGGGGTCCATGGGGCTGGTGGCGAGCCCCAGGGCTCTGGGCACGGCGTGGCCGGCCGTCCCCCGCTAAGAAGCATCTACGGGCTTACTTTTGCGCCTGTGCCTGCATGTGGCCCAATGGCTGCAACGACCCCGTTACCGTGCAGGCTGGGCGCTCCATTGTGCCGGACCTGACGCTTATGTAACACAAGGCTAGTATTTATAATCTCGATGGACCGCTGCGCAGGCAATTCCGCTATTTTTGGATGGGAAGCAGCTCTTGCGCTCACACGCTCAAACAAGTTGTAACCATCGCATTCCATGCTGGAGGCCAGCATCAAGAAGCGGGCCCGCGTGTCGGTGGCTTGCACCTTCTGCAAACGGCGCAAAATCAAATGTGACAAAACCCAGCCCTGCTCCCTGTGTATCAAATACGGCAACAGCGACTGCGAGTACGAGGCCCTCAGCGGTGCGCTTGCGGCGGCGGCGGCGGGCGGCTCCGTTGTGCCGGGGGTGCTGCGCGCGCCGCGTGCCGACAATAGTGTCGAGACGGAGCTACACTTCCTTCGGAACAAGATCCGCGAGCTTGAGAACGCCGTGATGCTGACGCTGCCGCTGACGTCGGAGGGGGGCAGCGCCACGTTGTTCCTGGCGCTGAGCCACGACTCCGCCAACGGGCTCCCACCCGTCGGCGATCCCGGCACCAACATGTTTGAGAACATGGAGGAGACGTTCAACTTTTACGACAACTACTCCGCGGTCGCCGAGCACGAGTCATCGGACCGCAAGAACTTTGGCCCGTTACTGTGGTTCGCTACGCTCAAGCTCGACCCGGCACTCTACCGCAGCTGGAAGTACGTCCACACCACCCTCGTCAACCACCGCCAAAAGAAGGAGATGTTCAAGCTCGAGGCCGACGTCAACTACCACCCGCGCGAAAAGCACTTCCGCGAGAAGTACCAGGAACAGTGGCTTGCGTCGCTGAACGGGTTTAGCGTCAAGAAGGAGTCGGCGAAGCGCGACATCAATGACAATGCCGTGGGCGCGGGCCTCAACTTTTTCCATCAGGGCATCTCCGACTCCATGGAGTTGACGGAAAAAATCAAGGTGGTGCTACCAAAACGCAAGGTGGTCTGGATGCTTGTGCGCCGTTTTTTCACCCACATCTACCCCTTTTTCCCCTTGATCGACGAGGAACACTTTGAATCCCAGGTGATCAAGCTCATTGGCGACATTGCTTTTGAGGACACACCCGTGACCGAGGTGAACATCGAATCCAAGATGGACATTGCCGTCTCCGGCTTGCTTCTTCTCGTGTTGCGCTTGGCCTTCCTCTCCCTCTTTACAAATGTGGCCGCGGTTAATGAGCCAGACTTGAACTCCAGCGACTCCCCTCATGCCCAGGACATCTCCTACTTGCTACAGAACCCAGTGTCATTGGATACCGTCACTGTGGCTCAGCTCTGTGTTGAACAGTTCAATTTGCTCGCTTCCGCCAACATGCCCATCTTGCAGCTCGCCTTATTCTTCCGCATATATCAGATGTATGCTCCCGAGTTGGGCAACAACATTTATGGCAGCAGCTCCTCCATTTTGACTTCCATAATCATGGAAATGGCCTACTCGCTTGGCTTGCACCGCGAGCCGGACAAGTTGGCCGACACCTGCAACGATGAGCGCATGAACAATTTGGGACGCAAAATATGGTACTACTTGTTGATCATGGACTTAAACAACTCCTTGGAACACGGTGATCCCTTGAACTCGTTCCGTTTCACCTACGACACAAAAGTGCCGTTCCTTCGTTCTGACAATAGTAATGTCCGCAACAAGGAGGTGGAGAAGCTCGTATGTACCAACTTCCAGAATGTCGGTACTATACACCGGCCTATGGTGGAATTTATGCGTCAGGTTTTGGACGTCAATGGTCAAATTAAGTTAAGCGACCTTGGACGTGTGTTGCAGGACCTTGAGACACACTTCCACGAGAGGCACGGCAGCATTAGAGCTCATTTGACGGACCGGATCCTGTCTCCCAAGGCGCATATGAAAGCAGTGCACGTTAAAGTGTACTTTGAGCGCGCCTACACGATCTTGACTATCTATTTCCACTTGTACAACCATTTTGAACGGAACAAAAAGTGGGAATTAGCGTATCAGTGTTTGCAGAGAATATTGAGCATGTGCTTGGTGGACGTGATGCCCTACTACACGGAGTTGATGGACAATAGTCCTCGGATCTTTGAGGACTCGTGCGACATCATCATAGCCCCTGGTTACCAAATTTTCAGCCACCGCTCGATTATCATTTGCTCGGCAATCATTGTGCGGTGCAGATTTTTGATGGCTCTGCTTGAGAACTGCATTGAACATAAACGGAGGCTCTCTGAGCCGGCGTACAACAACCACTTTCGGGCAGTTGAGCGGCTCTACAAATGCTTGAGACGGTCCAACTGGTATCTCATTGAGATTATCGGCAAATTGAGTCACCGGTACTATTACTCGTGGACAGTATACAAGATCCAAAAGTGGCTCTTTAAAAATGCCTACGCGGAGGAGTTTTTCCAAACCGAAGGGCCGTCATATGACAACCAAATGAAGTACACGACGGCGCAAATAACCGAGCTTGTCTCTATCGTCGAATCAGGCCTCCAGAAGGTCAATGAGAATGTGACATTTTCCCCCGACCAGCGGGTGTATGACGAAAATTTCGGCAACGACAAATTGGCTCTGCCGTGCAACATCAAGGTTGGTGCAGCGTTTGACGCTGAGAGAGAGAACCAGGCAAGTACATTTGGGACGAGCTTGGACAGTTCCATACCCTCGCCAGATTTGCCCATGCCAGGTATGCCCCCACCCAACAATGCCAACGCGGACCAGGTTGACTCCTTCTGGCTCAAGATGTTGGCGATCCGGCGGGACGAGGACCGCGCCAGTGGCCTCGACCTGGGGTACGGGGAGCTTGGGGGCAGTTTTGATGCGTCCAAGCCCATGGTGCAGGACCCTTACTCGGCAATTGATCTTAGCGACGATCTCCTGTTGATCCAAAACCTCGTTTTTGACGACATGTTCCGGGGCCTTGGGCCCGACTTGTAAATAGACACATGTAGATTATGTATTTTGTAATGGATTACGAGAACTGGAATAGACTTTGCCTGTACAGATGGGGCGGGTGACTCTTTAGGAAGTCGGATGCGGTCGCCCGTGGCCAAGGGTATAAAAAGGGTCCCCTGCTGCAGGGGGGACCCCAGATAACAAGTCGAGGAAAATACCATGGTGAAGGTTCGGCCAATTGAGAAGCGTGACAAGGAAGTGTGGTTCGACATGTGGAGCGGCGACGACAGCTACTTGGTGTTCTACAAGGCACGGGACGCGGTGCTGCAGGAAACCTCGGAGGTGACGTTTCTGCGCTTTTTCGACGATGCCGAGCCCGTGTACGCGGCGGTGGCAGAGACCGACGAGGGCGAGGTCATTGGCTTTGCCAACTACTTGACCCACCGCTCCACCTGGACCGTCGAGGACGCATTGTACCTCAACGACTTGTTTGTGAAGCCTCTGTGCCGGTTGCACGGCGTGGGGCGGGCGCTTATCGAGTACGTTTACACCGAGGCAGACCGCTTGGGGTGCACAAAGTGCTACTGGTCGACGCAGATCGAGAACCACCGGGCGCAGTTGTTGTACACCAAGGTGGGGGTCAAGTCGGGGTTCGTGCTCTACAAGCGGCCGTAGGTGTGCGGCGGGGAGCATCGCCGCGACGCACCCCAGATTTAGTATGCACGCCGCTGCTCCCCGCCGGAAGCAGTACCGCTGGCGTGGCGCCGCGGTGCGGCCGGTGCGCGTGGCGCGTGGGGGCAGCGCAGCCGCGCGGCAACAGTGCGACTCGGATTACATCGCTGTATATGATACTCCCGGCACATGAAATAGTAGTGCGGTGGGCCAGGTGTGGCTCGGCTCGCCGTGGCGGAGGTCGTACCTGGCCCAGCAAGACACCGTTATCGCTGCCTGCACATACGCCCGGCCTGCGTGGGGCCCGGCCGCTCAGCGGCACCACACCGTCGCTCGGCGGTGGGCCCGCCACGACTGCGCCAGCAGTGCCGCACGACCGAGAGCGCCCTTCCGGCCCGCATAGCGCCCTCCGTAGTCATGCCAGCGTCCTCCGCCCAGCGCCGCCGGCGCAGTCGGGCCCTCGCAGACCCCCGGCGGCCGCGCCCCCACGCCGCGCGGCGGGGACGCTGTCAGCGGCGAGTGGTCGCCTGCATATAGGCATATTACCATGGCAGACAAAGCCAGCGACGGCGCTCGTCACGGTCGCAGGCCCGCAGCACGCCAGCGAGCGCCATGACAAACATTTTTGACGACATGCTCTCTCTAACGGCCCAGCAGCCCCTCGCGGAGGAGGACATGGGCTACGAGGCGAGCCATCTCAGCGACGAGCTCTGGAACTACGAGCTTCTCCAGGCGCAGGCCGGCGCCGGCGACGCCGAGCCGCCGCTGGTGAGCGCGGTGGCTGCAGCGTTTGCGGACGCGCGCGAGCCGCTGCTGCTGAACCTGAGCAGCAGCTACCTCCCGGCGACACAGACAACGACGCCCGAGTTTCCCGGGCCCGGCGAGGACGTGTTCAAGCCGCTGGCCAACTACTCCTACTACTACCCGACGCATCAGCGCACGCAGCTGCTTCTGCTTCCCATCGACCAGTTGAACCTTCTCCTGCTCCGGCTGATCTCGAAGCTGCCGCTGCCGGAGTACCCTGCGGCGTACCGGGAGCGGGCGCCGGTGGAGGAGAAGACCATCAACCCAAAACAGCTTCTCCAGCCGCGCCGGGCGGGGGAGGCGACGCGGGAGGCGGCCGGCGCCGGCGCCGGCGACGCGCTGCGGCGGGCGTACGTGCTCCCGCTGCTGAGCCTGCTGCCGCTGCTCAGCACGTACTTCAAGGCGGGCGGCGCGGGTCCGGTGCTGCTGGCGCCGCCGGAGCGCGAGATGCCCAAGTTCGACTTTGCCATGAACGACGAGTGCAAGAACGCCATCCACTACTGGCTCAACAATACCCTCCAGACGTTTGACACCAGCGGCGTGTCCAAGCGGCTCAACAGCAACGAGGAGATCCTCGTCAACCCCACCGGCATCATCAAGCTGTCCTTCTACAAGCGCCGCAACTCCATACAGCTCATCAACCCGCACCGCGACGCCATGCTCGCGGTGGGGGACCACAAGAAGAAGCGCAGAAAGTCCTACAACGAGCCCGCCGCCGACGCCGCCGACATCAAGAAGCTGCTTGCGCTGCTGCTCCCGCCCACGAGCCCGCGCCTGGCAGCCTCCCGCGGCGCGTCCCACGACGACCCGCTGGCCCTGGGGGCCGCGGCGGCCCTGGAGGCAGCCTCGTCCGCGCTCAAGAACGACGACGACGACGACGGCGACAAGCCCTTCCCCTGTCCCGACTGCCTGAAGCAGTTCAAGCGCAGCGAGCACTTGAAGCGCCACATCCGCTCCGTCCACCTGAACATCCGTCCCTTCCACTGCAAGTACTGCGAAAAGAAGTTCTCCCGCTCGGACAACTTGGCCCAGCACTTGAAGACCCACTACAAGATGAACGTCAACGGATCTACCACCATAGTGTTGGGCAACCCCAGCGTGCATAGCCGCGGGGGCCGCCGCAAGCTGACCATCAGTACGTTGCACGAATAGATACGATAATGGACGAGCAGAACATACTCTCTGTAGCTCTCACCTGGCGCCCGTAGCTCTCCGCTTGCCCATTGGCGTCCTGGATGCTGCAGGACTCAGCAGCGGTGCCGAGCATGTGTTTACGAGACAAAACAAGGCTGCTGCTTTCCGGCCCGCTGTCAAAATGCACAAAAACGTCAGAAATAGCCCCGGCCACGGAAAATTTGCTACAAGGCCCAACCTTCTGTGGCCGCTCTGAGCGCGTGTCGGCATTGCAGCCATGCGCCAGGAAACTGCAGGCCGGCGCACAAGGTCCGGTTGCTCGAGTTCCGTGTGGCAGGGTGTTTACGTTCTGGATGTCCCAAAACGGACAAGCGCAGCCCAGCTTGAGTCGCGGCTTATGTAATCAACACGGCGGGCGGGCTCTCGCGCTGGAAGCCGGTGCCACCTTGTCGAGTCAGCGTGAGGCGGGCGCACCGCCGTCCGAGTGCCTACAGTTGCCCGCCGCGGAACACCCCCACGGTACCCTTGGGCGCCCGGAGGCACCATACGACTATATGCACACCCGGGTCATGTCGCAAGCCTACTATTGCTAGTCAGCACCAGCGGGGCCCGCAGCACGCGTGGCCGGCGGCACAATGCACCCACCACGGTCGTCAACTGGCAGCCGTCACGCGAGTGACAACAGGTGAGGGGCCGAACCTGGGCGCCGATGCGCGCTGCGAGTGTTGCTGGTTATGATTGCGCAGAGTTACACAAAACCGCGAATTTAAGGGTCGGCTCTCCACGCGCGATGAAATTGTACTCAGGATACGACCACGCCAGCAGCACCACCAGCCATTGGCCCTTCCACACGCACACACCGCACCACCCCGCCGTGCACTTTTCAAGACCCAAACAGTGCTGTTGCCCGCGTGAAACATGCCTCCCAGCGTCTACTCCACCAACGGCAAGCCGTTGTCACAGCAGGCGTTGTACCAGCAGAAGCTCAAGCAAGGTGTGTTCTCGGCCCCGACGCTGAACTCTGTGGGCTCCGACTCGCACGCCTCCGACACGGCGGCGCTTCTTGCGTCGCTGACGGATTTGACGGTGAAGCCTTTGTACGAGAGAACCACTGCCGTTGAGGCCCACAGCGCGGCCACCGCGGCCAAGAACATCCCCCCGCGGCCCGACCCGTTGCTCGTGCCCGACACCCGCACCGAGATTGGCGGAGTGCCGTTGCTCAAGCACGGCGCCATCTACAAGGCCGCCAGCGCCAACTCATCGCTGACCATGACCCTGCGCATCAACCCCGCCAAGGACTACCGCCTGGGCTTGTCCAACAAGCCGTCGTCCACCGGGCTCGACATTGGCAAGATCAATGCCTTGGCCTCGAAGAACTCTGCGTCCACGTTGAACCTGCGATTCAACCCCGAGTTGGACCACCGCCTGGGCCTCAAGATTACCCCGACCGAGTACCTCACCCAGGAGGAGGAGACGTTGGCCGCGTCGTCGGCGGCTGCGTCCCTCTACCACCGCAAGTCCATCTCCGACATTGCCTCCAGCCAGACCCGCACCCACACCTTCAAGGCCCAGGACTTGTTGTACAAGAACATCTTGGAGGCGGCCAACGCCAAGGCCCAGGAGAGAATACGCGGCACCAACGCCTCCTTGACCCCCGAGCAGTTCAAGGAGCAGGCCAAGATGTACGCCTCTGCGCTCGCCGTGGCCCAGAAGAAGAGCGACGAGAGAATGAAGCAGAACGTTGCCGGCGTCGTTGAGCTTGGCGGCGGCTTGACCATGACCCGCGAGGAGTTGGACAACTTGGCCTCGTTGATTGTCAACCCTGTGTTGGCCGATATCAACCGCAAGGCCGACGCCCAGCGCGAGAGCGACCGCCAACGCGCGTCCAAGAACGCCGAGTTGAATGTCTTGCATCAAAAGGCAAAGCAGGAGGAGATTGAGAAGCGCAACCAGGAGAAGAAGGAGTTTGAGGACGCCAAGGCGGCCCAGGTGACCGCCAACGAGGAGAAGAAAAAGGACGAGGACCAAAAGTACGTTGAGTATCAGGCGGGCCGCCACGAGGAGGTAACCACCGCCCAGACCGAGCTCACGGAGTTGGAGGCCAAGCTCGCCGAGGAGAAGGAAGCCTTGTTGAAGGAAAAGCAGGAGAACCAGGACGCCATCGACGCCGAGGAGAGAGAGTTGATTGACGGCCGCAAGAAGGAGTTGGACGAGATGCAGGCCGAGAGAGACGCCGAGTTGCAGCCGCACTTGGACGAGCTCAAGGTTGAGAATGAGAAGTTGACTGACTTGACCAACACCAAGAATGGCTTGTCCGACGAGGTGGACCAGTTGACGGAGCTCAATGAGCAGTACAAGACCCAGTTGCAGGAGTTGAAGGACAGTTTGGCCAAGACCGAGGAGGAGACAGAGAAGTACACCAAGGACTTGGAGGAGGCCGAGACACGCTACGCCGACACCAGCAAGGAGGTGGACGAGTTGCAGAAGCAGTCCATTGACGAGTTGGCTGCGCACGAGAAGCAGAACAAGGAGTTGGACGAAAAGATCAACACCTTGAGCAAGGAGAAGGAGGACAAGACTGCCGAGAAGACGTCGCAGAAGGAGGAGATCAAGAAATTGGTGGACGAGCGCGTGGCGGCCGAGCACGAGATCATCCTGGAGTTGCCCGAGCACATGCGCCACGAAGTCGACGAGAAGAAGCTCCGCGATACCGGCTCCTTGTTTTCGCAGGAGGAGGCCAAGGAAGTGCCGTTGGTGGACCACGTCAAGGCGGCCGCGCCCGAGCCGGCGCCCGCCGTGGCCAAGGCGGCCCAGCCAGAGGCGAGCAAGGAAGTGAAACAATCGAGACGCAAGAGCGGGTTGAAGAGGATCTCCAGCCTCTTCGCCTCGGGCCCCAAGGTGGTGAAGCAGCCGGCCGCCGCGCCATCCAAGGCCACCACCACAGCGGCCGCCGCCAAGCCGAAGGAGGAGTCGGCCAAGTCGCTGGCGTCGGTTGCCCACACCAAGAACAGCGACTTTGACGATGTGGACGAGCTCTCGCTCCAGGAGCGGAACAAGGGCGGTTTGTTCAAGGAAGAGATCTAGACCCGAATCTGTGCATGACTGCTCGCCGCGCGGGCGTTAACTTCGCCATTCTCTCTGTATTATTTATGTTTTCTTGCTGGGTGTAGCCTGGGAGCACTGCTCCTGTACAAAGCTCGCTACTTCTGGCGAGCGCTCATCGCACCTTGCCGTATGGAGCAGTTTCTTCGCCAGCGCGGCTTCAAGGTGGCCGACGCCAGCGACGCCTACAAGGCGCGGCGGCAGCGCCAGATGGCGCTCTTCTTTGGCCTGGCAGCGGCAACGGTGCTCGCGCTGCGGTTCATGCACCGTGCCACGGTGAGCCGCCAGTACGTGCCGCGGCTCTTCCAGGGCAACCACGCGCCGCCGTTGAGCTACAACTTCACGGCAGACGCGGCAGTTGCGGTGGGCACAGGCACGCTTTTGTGCTGCCTGGTGCTGCTGATGGTGATTTTCGGGGCGTGCTGGGTGCTCGACGTGCTGACGTTCCAGGAGTTTGGCTGGCGCATGAAGCACTCGTTGGGCGGCGCCGCCAGCGACCAGGCGCTCAGCGAGATGCCCATGGACGAGGAGAGCGCGTTTGTTCAGGATGGCTTGAACGACATCCTCGAGGGCCGCTACGACGAAGAGTGAACTGCCGAGACCAGGACTGCAGGTAGTCCGTGTATATAGACCGGTTCAAGCAGACAGAGCGGTGAAGGTGCTTCCACGGGTGTGGTGGTGTGTAGAGAGAGGCGGAACGGCGGCGCTCACAGGCTGGGTTTAGCGTCGGAGGATTTCTGGCTGACTTCAGTGGCCCTGGAGTGGCTTCCTGAGGAGTCTAGAATAGCCTACGATTCTGTGTGTACGTTGGACACACAAAGGAAGGATTGGGTGGCAGGGAAACCGCAGAAGAGGCAGACGACATAGTTGGCTCCCCGCTTATTTTATCTCGCTTAGTCTAGCCTTGCCACTAGACTGATGCGTACTTCTTTAGTCTCTCGTTATAATAGGAAGCATACTGTGGTCCGCTTATCCATGGTGCACGCTGCTGACTCGTTGGTCCGAGCAACCAGTCGTGGGTTGGTAGTTAGTCACCACATTAGCATTTCCATCATTCCACTTGGAGCTCTATTGAGAGTTTATAGACAGAATGCGCTCATTTTCCGAGGGAAGGTGCGTTCTGCCTCTCTGGAGAGAAACTGAGGTTGGTGTTGGACATGGCCTCAGATGGGACACATTTCTACCTGCGCTCAAAAAGAGATGCAGACTGTATTGTGCTTACCCTCCTACAATATCTACTGCCACCGCTCAATGAGCAGCATTGGATTCTCAGACAACAGCGGCTACACGCCTGCGCTGCTCAACCAGTACCATCTGTGATGTCACATTAGTCGCAAACTTATATAAGCAGTCCGACTTCGCGCCCAGACCCTGCAGCGCCGGCGTCGCCGCGGCACGTAAAATGCGCTTCGGGCAGTGTGGACAAACACGTAGTTACGTTACATCCCATGGCACAGCTGGGGGCACTGACGCATGCCAGATTGTGTCAATTATGCGTCAGGAGCCCCGGACACCAAAACTGTGGGGGAGCGCGCGCTTGGCCCCGCACACGGGCCATAGTCCATCCCAGAGCCGTCTGAGCACACCGGCACCACCGCCAGACCCCACGCGACTGAGCCCCATGGCTTACACCGCCATATGGCAGGCGTCGAGAACCAGGGGCTGCATGTAGGTACGGTGTGCGGCTGGGCCCAAAGCGGCGTTTTGATTGTTGCAAATCCGGTACACAATGGCGATTATCAATAGGGTTTCCATACAGGGTAAAAGCTAAATAATAGCCGGGAAAATAGTAGTCACTCGCAACAGTCGCGCGTGGCACGAACGCTTGGGTCTGGCTCCTGTCTCACAATCCGCCCAGGACCGCCTCGCTGCGCGGACCAATCATTTTCCCGCCCGTCGTCGGTGTCACCAGTGCCTGCCACGGGACAATCTATCCTGCAGAGAAACAAAGCACCTGCAGTGGTGCTCTGCGCTTGACGAAGCTTGACATTAACATTTTCTTTGCTTAAATTCGTGCCTGGGCCCGCATTTAGCGCTCAGTTTGTTTGCGGCTTGCTTGGCGAGTTTCCCCAGCGCGTTTTCCTCCACGGCCAGCGGTACCCCTGCTAGCCCCCACTTTCGACCGTCGTCTGTGGCGCTGACGACGTCCAGCACTTGCTTGGAGCCGAGCCGACCGTGTCGCCGCGAGCGTGCCCACCAGCTCTCAGCACGCACTGCGCCGGGTTCGCCCCCCACGTCCCCCCCCACGCCTAGTGCCCCCACTCTGCCCCCCACCGTCCGCGGCCCATGGCCACCATCACCACAGCGTCCGCGGGGCGCCGTAAGTTGGTGTACAAGCAGGACCCCGATGGCGTGTTCCGCCTCAAGAAGGTGCCCACAGACGCCGTCGAGAACAAGACCCCGGAGCCCGACAAGCTGGCGGCTGACCTTCTCAACGAGCTCGTGCACTGCGCCGTGCAGATAGTGGACCCCCACGCGTCCCCGAGCGAGCCTACGCCGGCGCCAGCCCCGGCAACGGTGCGCGAGGCCGTGCCCGCGCCCGCGCCCGCGCCCGCGCCCGTGCCGGCGCCCGCCGTGCCGACACTACCCGTGGAGCTGCCGCCGCGCGCGCCAGAGCCCGCAACCGGCACGACCCCACAACAACGCTGGGCCACACACTCGCTTTTCTCCAGAATGCGCGAGCTCCCCACGCTGAGCGCGGCGGCGTTCCACGTGCCGCTGTTCGTGCTGGGCATCTTGCTCACGCTCGTGTTGCATCGCGCGGCGCCGCACCTTCTGGCCGCGCTCTGGGTGGTGCTTGACTATGCCAAGGTGGGCGTGGTGTGGGCGCTTCTCCTCGGCGCCGCCTTGTGGTACGCGGGCGTGATCCGGTTGCAGGACACGCAGCGGTTGCAGGCAGCATTGGCTGGTGCCCGTGCGCGCGTGTTTGGCGTGCCCGTGGTGGCCGTGCCCTCGCCGGCCCCGGCGCCGATGCCGGCGGCGATCCCCGAGCCCATGGAGCCTACCGCCGAGTCGATGGACCCCATCCTCACCACGGTGGCGGAGGAGGCGCCGTCCAAGCCCGAGTTGAAGCCACGGATGACCAACGTGATGCCGTACCGGCCGCTGTCGAACGGGCGGTACCAGAGCACGCCCGACCTCATGAGCGACCTGCGGCCGCCGCAGGTGGCCCGCGTGCATACCACAGACCCGCGCGTGGCCCGCCGCGGGGCGCTGCGCCGCAACTCGCACCAGCTGGTGGACCTGTACGGCCTGCGCGGCCTGGGCGAGCCGCGGCTGCGCGCGCCGCGCGACGACGACTTCCCCTTCATCAACGAGGTGAAGCTCATCTCCAAGGACGAGCCCGTGAAGGACACGCTCCCGCCCTTGCCCTCGAGCAACGTGCGGCGCCTGAACACTGTCATGAGCAAGCACTCGGTGTTGGGCACGCGCGCCAACTACAACAAGTTTCTTGCCAACGCCGAGTTCACCGGCGACGACTAGCGCCCCACGGCTGGTCTGGCCCTCGGCAGCGCCGAGCGGTGCCATCTACGCTGCGGCGTCCACTTTTCACATCGCGACTTCACTTCTGCGCCCATTGCATACTCTACGGTATCGTTGTAGCTCCCGCCTCAATTGCCTTCACACTGCTGCCACCTGGCGTCGCACTACCACCCGCCGTGCTCCTGGCCCCAGCCCGTCAAGCCGCCGGCACCACACCATCACCACCGAGGTCGTGCCCGACCGAAATACCCGGCGCGAGTCGTTTGCATCTTCTTTACCACCGCCAAAACACGATGCCGTTGTTTCGCGAGGAAAACTTCCTCGTGGTACACACAGGCTCGCTCCACACCGTGTTCCTGTTCGGACTCCAGGACCTGTTGCTGCCGCCGCAGTACAAGATCCCCTCCGTGGTGTACCAGGACCCCAACACCAAAGAGTACCTGGCCCAGCAGAACGCCGCCGGCACGCTCCAGGCGGTGCGGCCGCTCCGCGCAGCGCGCATCGTGGACTTGGAGGCGTACAAGTTCCTTTTGCGCGTGATTTTGCAGAGCGTGATCGCCACCAACCCCGTCGTCACCATCAGCCAGATCCCCTTGCTTCTCGTGGTGCCGCTGCTGGCGTGGCTGCGGGTGCAGGTGGAGGAGATCACCAAGTACGTGCTCGAGAACTTGGAGTTCCATGCGTTCAACGTGATCGACCTCGCCATCGCCGCCACGTTTGGCGTGGGCTCCAGCACCTCCGCCTGCGTGGTCAATGTCGGCCACGAGGCCACTCAGGTGACGCCCGTGGTGGGCTACCAGCCGGTGCGCTACGCCAGCAAGTACGTGGCCGGCCTCGGCGGCGCCACCATCCTGGAGCTGCTCCAAACGTTGTTGCCGCACTTGCTGGCATCCCAGGTGGAGGCGCTCAAGGCCTCCGGCATCTACGAGGTGCTCAACGAGCACACCGGCTTCTACAGCTTGGACGACTTGAACCGCAACGGCACCCCGGAGACCGAGGACAAGTACGACGTGGCCAAGATTGTCACCGAGGGCGACGCCGCCGACGATGATGACGAGGCAAAGGCCAACCACGAGCTCGAGCGCAACTCCTTTGTCGACCCCGAGTCGGGCGACAAGGTGTCTGTGGGCAAGGAGCGCTTCCAGGGTGCGAGCGAGTTTGTCGCCCGCGTGGCCGACGCCATCTACGACTCGTTGCGCCTCATCCCCGACTTGCAAAAGCGCCAGGACTGCTTCAACCACCTCGTGTTTGTGGGGTCCACCTGCAAGATACCCGGCATCAAGCGCGCCATCATCACCCGCTTGAGCACCGAGAACCTCGTGCGGGCGCCCGAAGAAAACACCAAGAAGGACCAGAGCGTCAACTCCGCCCTCGCCGCCTACCAGCAGGCTGACGACGGCAACGACGTTCCGGACGACACCTTTGTCGTGGCCCAGGTGCCCACCTCGATCAAGATCGCCAAGCACCCGGACTACTTCCCCGAGTGGAAGAAGCCCAAGGACCGCGGCGGCCTGTGGGAGGACATCTACTTCCTCGGCAGCGAGATCTACGCCAAGCAGATTTTCGGCGGCAACTCCAACCTCGGCGGCGAGCTCTTTGTCGACACTGACGTCTACGAAGAGCGCGGGCCCCAGGCCATCTGGGTCACCTCCGTGTGATGTACACTAGCTCATGCATGATAGCGATGCCCTGCTTATGTAATCGGCTCCCCACGCGTAGCGCGCGCGGCGGCCACGTCTTTTCCCATGCTCCGGACCCTCGTCCGCACACGAACCTGGAGATTGATGCCGCAGCAGCAGAGTATAGGCCGGTTTTTCGCCAACAAGGCGGGCACAAAGGGTGCGCCTGTGAGGCCCGCGCCGCCTCAGGAAACCACACCCTCGCCAAAGCGCCAGAAGCAGCAACCCACCAACGGCACCAGCGCGCTGCTGCCGCCGGCTGAACCCTCCGCTGCCAGTGGCCCCGACGCGACGGACGCATCTGTGGATGCCCCCGCGTTGGTGGAACTCACAAAGAAGCAGCCATCGCCGCAAGATCTCGGCAGCAAGATTCCCTACAGCAAGTTGGCGGCGCTCTTCGATGCCGTCGAGACGGAGCTGCTGCGGTTGAAGATCACAGCCCTAATTTCCCAGTTCTACCTCGAGTTGTTGCGCCTGGCGCCGGTTGACAAGTTGGTGAAGGTGGTGTACCTCAGCATCAACCGATTGGGACCCGACTACGAGCCCGACTTGGAGCTTGGCTTGGGCGAGGCATTGCTCATCAAGTCCATCAGTGAGTGCTACGGTCGCCCGGTGGCAAAGATACGGCAGGACTACAAGGAGCTCGGCGACCTCGGCACCGTGGCCCAGAAGCTGCGGCTGGGACAGCCCACCATGTTCAAGCCTCAGGCGCTCGACATCGACGGTGTGTTTGACACACTCACCAAGATAGCCAAGTCCACCGGCAAGGACTCGCAGGCCCGCAAAGTGGGCTTGATCTCCAAGGCCTTGACCGCGTGCAGCGCCAAAAGCTCTGAGGCAAAGTTCTTGATCCGCTCCTTGGAGGGCAAGCTCCGCATTGGCTTAGCCGAGAAAACCGTTTTGATCGGGTTGGCTCAGGCCCTCGTGAACTATGAAGCGGGGTCCAAGAAAGTGTCGCCAGAGTCCGTCACCGACGCCGAAGAAAAATTGCGCGAGGCTTTCTCCCTCGTGCCAAACTACGAGGTGATAATCCGCAACGCCTACGAGCACGGCGTATTTAACGTCCTCGACCACTGCAAATTAACCCCCGGCATACCTTTGAAGCCCATGTTGGCCAAACCCACGAAATCCATATCAGAGGTGTTGGACCGCTTCCAGGGTGAGGAGTTTACCTGCGAGTACAAATACGACGGCGAGCGTGCTCAGGTACACCTTTTATCATCGGGTGAAGTGCGAATCTACTCCAGAAATTCCGAAGACATGTCCCAGCGCTACCCCGACTTGCTTCCCATCGTCAAGGACTTTGTCAAGAAGCAAGATGCAGACGCGGCTGCAGCTGACGTCAAGTCCATGATTTTGGACTGCGAGGTTGTCGCTTGGGATAGACAGCATAATAAAATCCTTCCCTTCCAGGTGCTTTCAACCCGTGGACGCAAAAATGTCGACGAGAAGGACATCAAAGTGCATATCTGCTTGTTCGCGTTTGATTTATTGTACTTCAACAACGAAAATCTCATAACGAAAAGCTTGGCCGAGAGGCGAGAGGTGTTATTCAACAGTCTCGTTCCTATTGAGGGCAAATTCAAGTTTGCGACATACAAAAACTCCTCCAACTTGGACGAGCTCCAGGTATTTTTAGATCAATCAGTAAAGGATGCCTGCGAAGGATTAATGGTCAAGATGCTCAATAGCAAAGACTCGTGGTACGAGCCATCTAAGAGATCAAGAAACTGGCTCAAGTTGAAGAAGGACTATTTGGAAGGTGTCGGCGACTCATTGGACTTG
The DNA here is from genome assembly GCA_030674335.1 of [Candida] ascalaphidarum. Classification (NCBI taxonomy): domain Eukaryota; kingdom Fungi; phylum Ascomycota; class Pichiomycetes; order Serinales; family Debaryomycetaceae; species [Candida] ascalaphidarum. The sequence goes on from JAKTYC010000008.1 coordinate 349,587, forward strand.
GTGGTGATTGGAGCTTACAATGGCCGCGGCAAGAGGACAGGTACATATGGTGGGTTCCTCCTTGCATCCTACAACGAGGACACTGGTGAGTATGAGACATGTTGCAAGATCGGTACCGGTTTTAGTGACGAGGATCTCCTGTCATTATACACAAAGTTGCATGCTACAGAGATCTCTAACCCAAAACCGTACTTTGTCTATGACAGCGGTGCGGTTCCTGATGTGTGGTTTGAGCCTACCACGGTTTTCGAAGTCTTGACTGCCGACTTATCCTTAAGTCCCGTGTATAAGTCAGCTCATCTGGAGTACGGAAAGGGCATATCTTTGAGGTTTCCTCGATTCCTCAGGATCAGAGACGACAAGGGTACCGAGGATGCCACCAGCTCAGCCTCGGTGGCAGAGTTCTACGAGAGGCAGGCTAATCTCGCTTAAGTCTATAATGTATATTACAATTACAATAAATAAAGTCGAACCTAAGGTATACTCGGGAACGAACTATGCGGTCTTGGACTTGTTTCTCCCTTCCATGATCTTGCTCTTGATCTTGTCACTAAGTTTTATTTTCTGATTCAAGTGGAGCGTGCCTGAAGGGGTTCTCTCATGATGAAGTTTCTTCTTCTTTCCGAGAGACCCAAAGTTCAACTCAATCTGGGAGTTGTCCCGGGAGATCCTGGGGGAATTGTTGCTAGACATGTTGGGTGACGGTCCCTTGTAGTTGAAGTCGTCACTCATAGAAACCATAGACTGGAAGTTAGACTGGGCCTCAAGTTCAATATTGGGGTTTTTGGCATTCATATGCAATTGGTAGTCGGAGAACATGGGAATATCTGTCAAAGAATTGTCCGAGTTCAAAAGAGAGATACCATCGGACATTGAAGACAGCTTCTTACTCTCGTCAAGAGAGTATTCGCTATTGAGAGAGGAGGAGGAGGCGGATGCGCTCTCCTTCTTCTTTTTCTCTGATCTTCTCCTGCGCAAGTACCGTCTTCTCAAATCCAACGTCTTTCTTTCCTCTTCTTCCTCGCTGTCGACATAGTCTGTTTCGCCATCGTTCTTGACGTTCAAACTGTCCTTCATCTCAAGTAAGTTGAAGTCCTTGGGGAATAACTGCGGGCCGTAAAAGTTGACCAAGTCAGTGATCTCCTCACTCAACTCGTTACGGAGCTTTTTCAATTCCGAGATGGACGAACCCGAATTGATGGACAAGTACAAGGGCCGAAGACTCTTGAAGATGTCGACGCCCTGCTCACCTGTGAGCAAGGCAGAGTAGGTCACAGCAACACCGGAAACATAAAGAACGATCCAGCAGTAAACCAACTTGAGGTGGGAAATGGTAAAGTTGTATCTATGCGCGATGTAGGTGCCAACGGAGGCATAGAAGCTGTACACCAACGGGGCGAACCCCATGCCAATTAATATTTTCCACGTGGCGAGGACGTCATTGGCCTTGATCTTTACGGTAGACTTGGCCAACGCCTCCCTGGCTTTAGACTTGGACACCTGCTTGGCAAGAATAAACACGGGAGAGAAGAGCGTGGCGCCGGGCAAGGCGAGCAACATGAGGATCACCAACTTGACAATGCGGAACAAGAAGACGGGCACCACGGTAAGCTTGTGGGTCTCGTCGCAGTCTTCAACGTGGTGATCCGGCAAGTAGAGCTGCTTCAACATCAGGTTGTAGTGCAACACCTTGTCCTTGACGGCCTGGATGCGGGGCTCGTGCTTGAACGTCTCGTATCCCAACACCAAGCGGCGATTCATTTCAACAATCAAGGGCAACGGGAGCTGGGACGCCAAGTTGCCGGCGTACAAGCGCCGGGCAGCCTGCACGAGCATCAAGGTGTCGTAGTCGGAGCAGGTGACGGTGACCGCCTTGAGGCCGACGGAGACAATGTCGAGCAACTCCTTGACAGCCTCGCGGTTGGTCTCGGGGTTAGCGTACTTGCGCACGAGGTCCGGGGAAATGTCGATGGGGTGGCCAAACTCAATGACGGCGCGGGAGCGGAAACGGTGAGCGTTGAAGTAGTTCATGCCGCAGGGCACGATCTGCACCTTGCAGTCGGGGTCGTTGTCCATGGCGCCGAGTGCCATGATGGCGACACCGGCCTTGAGAGGGAGGAGGTTGGTGCGGTCGTGGGAGCCGCCCTCCGGGAAAATGCCCACGCAGCCGCCGTCCAGCAAGTGGCTAAACACCGTCTGGTACACCTGCTTCTGGTCCACCTTGTCGGCGCGGCGGTAGGACGTTCCCTGCAGCAAGAGATGGCGGATCTTGCTGGTGTCCTTAAACTCCTTGCGGATGACGAGCTCGGTGTCGGACACCACCTCGACTATCTCCAGCGCCCCGAGCAGCTGCGGGAGTGCAATGATGCCTTTCGCCAGGCACTCCCGCGTGAACTGCGTGCCCCGGCCCCGCACGAGCAACGGGTTGGCGTCAAAGTCGACGTAGATCTTGCCCAGGCCCTTGGTGAGGTTGTCTTGGGCCCGCACCACGGGGATCAGGAGCTGGCACCGCAGGAGGGCGCCAATGAAGCGGCGCTTGTACGACGCCGCCGCAATGAGGAAGGAGATGCGCCGGCCCAGCTCGCGCTTCACCTGGTTCATGAGGAGAATGGGATCGACAAACTGGTTTGCGTGGGGCGCGGCCACGAAGATCACGGCGCCCTTGCGCGGAAGCCGGAACGCGCCGCGCGGGCGCACCTCGCGGAAGAAGCAGTCAAAGATCACCAGGAGCCCCCATAGAATAAAGTCGTACACCCACAAACGGTACCACAGAGGGCGCCGGTACGCAAGCCCAGGGTCCATGGTGGTGTGAGGCGGATTCGCGCCCCTTATATACGCCCAGGACCATGCAGCGGTGGTGCGGCGTCGACTGCCGCATTGGGAAGGCGCCGCGCGATGCCGCCGGGTGTCGGAGCGCCTCAGCCGCCCGCGGGCCGCTGTGGGCGCACAGCGGCGAGCGGTGGCGTGGAACGAGTGCGGGTGGCGCGGAGGTGGGCTGGGCGCCCTTGTGTGGGCAGAATTGGGCTGGCAATGGGGTGGCAGACCGGGGCCAAGGTTTGCGTCCTGCAGATACCCGATGGTTTCTGCCGGGCGGGCTCGGCCGCGTTGCCCGCGGCTGTGGGCTGGACATCGCGCGCCACCGCCCGCCACCGCCCGCCACCACCACGAGGCGCGGAACGTGGTGCCACCACGGCTCGCCGGCGGTAAATATTGCCCGGTCCGAGATGCCAGATCCTTCCATTGACCCGCGTTCCTCGAAGTGCACCGCTGCAGGAAAATTAATCTTCGGCGCGGGGAGTCGAACCCAGGTCCGACGCCGAGAGTGCACCGCGCTACCCGCTCCACCACATCGGATATCACGCCCCATGCACCGGGAACAGACCGTGGCGCCATCAGCGCACGTGATGACGGCCGGGCGGCCGGGTGCCGGCACTCGCAGGACGCAGCTCACCCCGCCGCCGGCGGCAGGCTGCGCGCCTGCGGTTGGCCGCGGTTCGAGTACCACCCGCAGTAGACCTCGGCAGAGCGGAGGCCCAGTGTGCAGGACAAGTGACGGGGAGGCCGGTTCGGCACCAGGCCCGACCGCAGGGTCCAGCGTCCCCCAGCCATTGAGGCCCGCCAGAGGCCCAGCAAGCGGGTAGGCGGCGGCTATACTCTCGCGAGAGCCCGCAGGCGCTTTTTCGGCAAATTTCGTCACCGGGGCTGGCGACAAGCGTGCGCGGAGGAATGGCGGCTTACCCTCGGATTGCTAAAGTTTCACAGTCTTCCCCCGCAAAATCACACGCTGCCAAAAACGGTCGCGGTATATAAGGCCCGGTTCCCCAGGTTTGGCACGCACCCCTTTTTTCGCCAAGCGCCGCTATTCTGTTGTTGAGCGACAGGTCGGCGTGAGTGAGAGTATTTATTGATATGACTGTCTCATTTAAGGACAAGGTCGTGATCGTCACCGGTGCCGGTGGTGGTCTCGGCAAGCACTACTGTCTCGAGTACGCCAAGCGCGGCGCCAAGGTTGTGGTGAACGACTTGGGTGGCTCGCTCTCTGGCCAGGGCGGCGGCTCCAAGGCGGCCGACCTCGTGGTGGACGAGATCCGCAAGGCGGGCGGCACTGCCGTGGCCGACTACAACAATGTCTTGGACGGCGACAAGATTGTCGAGACCGCCGTCAAGAACTTTGGCACCGTCCACGTTGTCATCAACAACGCTGGTGTGTTGCGTGACGCCTCTTTCAAGAAGATGACGGAGAAGGACTTCCAGTTTGTGTTGGACGTGCACGTGAATGGTGCCTACAAGGTGACCAAGGCCGCGTGGCCCCACTTCCGCAAGCAGAAGTACGGCCGTGTGGTGAACACCGCCTCGCCCGCCGGTCTCTACGGTAACTTTGGTCAGGCCAACTACTCTGCCGCCAAGTTGGGTCTTGTCGGTTTCGCCGAGACCTTGGCCAAGGAGGGCTCCAAGGACAACATCCTTGTCAACACCATTGCTCCGTTGGCGCGCTCCAGAATGACCGAGGACATTCTTCCTCCCCCCGTGTTGGAGAAGTTGGGCGCCGAGAAGGTTGCACCTTTGGTCTTGTACCTTACCTCTGACTCCAACGAGACCACCGGTCAGATCTTTGAGGTTGCAGCCGGCTTCTACGGCCAGATCCGCTGGGAGAGATCCGGTGGTGTCTTGTTCAAGCCCGACGAGTCCTTTACTGCTGAGTCCGTGGCCAAGAAGGTTGACGAGATCCTCAACTTTGACGACGCTGACAAGCCCGAGTTGTTGCAGAACCAGCACCCGTCCATGTTGAACGACTACCGTTCTTTGGTTGAGGCCGCCCGCCAGTTGCCTCCCAATGACAGCTCTGGTGTTCCCAAGATCTCCTTGAAGGACAAGGTTGTGCTCATCACCGGTGCTGGAGCCGGTTTGGGCAGAGACTACGCCTTGTTCTTTGCCAAGTACGGTGCCAAGGTTGTTGTCAACGACTTCCAGGACCCGTCCAAGGTTGTGGAGGAGATTAGGGCCGCTGGCGGCGAGGCCCACGGCGACAAGCACGACGTGGCCACTGAGTCCGAGGCTATTATTGACAATGTCATCAACAAGTACGGCACCATCCATGTCTTGGTCAACAATGCCGGTATCTTGAGAGACAGATCCTTTGCCAAGATGTCTGATGCCGAGTGGTATCAGGTTCAGAAGGTCCACTTGCTTGGTACCTTCAACTTGACCAGATTGGCTTGGCCCCACTTTTTGAAGAACAGCTACGGCAGAGTCGTCAACGTCACCTCCACCTCTGGTATCTACGGTAACTTTGGTCAGGCCAACTACGCCACTGCCAAGGCCGCCATTATTGGTTTCACCAGAACCATTGCCATTGAGGGTGCCAAGAACGGTATCAAGGCCAATGTTGTTGCTCCTCACGCTGAGACCGCCATGACCAAGACTGTTTTCCAGGAGGAGGACATGAACCTCTTTGGCCCTGAGTTGGTTGCTCCTTTGTTGGTGTTCCTTTCTTCTGAGGAGGTTCCCGTCACTGGTGAGTTGTTCGAGGCTGGCGGTGGCTGGATCGGTAACACCAGATGGCAGAGAGCCAGAGGTGCCGTCGGCACTTCTGATGCCCAGACCAACCCCGAGTTTGTGCGTGACCACTGGGAAGAGGTTATCGACTTTTCCAAGGACACTCACAACCCCAAGTCTACTACAGAGTCCTCCATGGCCATTCTCAGCTCTGTCAGCGGCGATGATGACGATGAGGATGACGAGGATGAGGACAGCGACAGCGACGATGATGAGCCTGAACCAGTGTGGAAGTACAAGGACACTGAGGTCATCTTGTACAACATTGCTGTCGGTGCCACCTCAAAGGAGTTGCACTACGTTTACGAGAACAGCCAGGAGTTCCAAGTTGTGCCCACCTTTGGTCACTTGGCCACCTTCAACTCCGGCAAGTCCCAGTTGTCGTTTGCTAAGTTGTTGAAGAACTTTAACCCCATGCTCTTGTTGCACGGTGAACACTACCTCAAGATTGAGAAGTTCCCAATCCCTACCGAGGCCGATGTCAAGACTACATACAACCCCTTGGCAGTGACACAGAAGGGCACCAACACCATTGTTGTTCACGGATCTACCTCTACTGACGCCAACTCTGGTGAGCCGTTGTTCACCAATGAGGCAACTTTCTTCATCAGAAACTGCGAGGGTGAGACCAAGAAGTACGGTGAGAGAAAGTCGTTCGCCACCAACCAGTGGAACGCCCCTAAGAAGGAGCCCGACTTCACCAAGGATGTGAAGATTTCTGAGGACCAGGCATCTTTGTACAGATTGACTGGTGACAGAAACCCCTTGCACATTGACCCCGACTTTGCCAAGGGTGCCAAGTTTGACAAGCCCATCTTGCACGGTATGTGCACCTACGGTTTGTCGGCCAAGGTGTTGTTGGACAAGTTTGGTCCTTTCACGGAGATCAAGGGTAGATTCACCGGCATTGTCTTCCCTGGTGAGACCTTGAGAGTGAAGGCCTGGAAGGATGGTGAGAATGTTATCTTCCAGTCTCACATTGTCGAGAGAGGTACCATTGCCATCAACAACGCTGCTATCAAGTTGTTGGGCGACACGGCCAAGTTCTAAGAGGTATTCAATTCTCGAATTGTTTACTTGTTTTATGCTCACGAAAAATCCGAATAAAGAAATTTATTATGTACCGTAGCTACATTCAGTGGCCAGAAGCACAAAGCAGAACCTTCTTCGATTTCGCTGCAGCACCCATACTGCTATGAAGCTAAATCGACATTATGGAGCCGCCTTCCCTCGTCTACTTACACCATAATGCAGGACATAATGTTGCGGCATTCCATAGACGACAGATTTTTGGCAATTGTTTCCCCGGAATGTTCCCGAACGTGTTGTAGCTGGCGCAGGGGCAAGTCGCTCGAGCCAGTATGTGCTTTGTTTTTCTCTGGCATAAGGAAGGAGAATAATCACCCACATGTTTCCAGATTGAATGCCATTGATGACCAGCACGGGTCACATTAATCACTTTTCCAACAAAGCTGAAGTATATAAACCTTCTAGTAGCATAGTAATCAAGTGCGTTGTCTGTCCTCTGAGAATTGAGCAATTTACTGCAAATGCAAAGTCTACGAGTGGATGGAAACTTTTGAAGTATGCGATTTATGGGTATATGCTTAGTCGAATGGATTTTTCATGAAGTAACTGCGGGAGCCGCGCCTTGCCGAAGATAAAGTGTCCTCTTCTTCGTCTTCAATGGTTTCATCTATATCGATAAAATTACTAATTACGTTCCCACTCGAGAGCAAAGATCCTGATCTTCTGCGTGAGTGCCTGGGTTTATAGGAAGGGAACGGGACGGAGAAATCCACCGGAGTATCATTGATGGGGTCAATTATAGAGCTGGTGGAGTTGGATATCGTTGATTCAATCGTCGAAATCGGGGTGCCGTTTGACAAGGGCGATGAAATGATAGGCAGCGAGACGCTGGATGCAGTGCTTAGCCTATGAAGGCTCAACCTAGAAGCAGAGTGCTTCTGCTTCAAGGTGTTATTAGGAGGAAACTTGAACATGGAGTTGGGCAAGTTGTTTGAGACTTGGTGGATCACTGTTGTTCCGGAAGTGTTGTGACCACCAGCAAGTTTGGGGAAAGCTGTGACCGGCTTCTTGCTCGCAGGCTTGGGCATCAACGACTTTGCCTTCGCAGTGGATGAGATTTGTAAAGGCACCGGATCGACATAGTCGCTGAATTCAAAGATCGGCGACGACAACTCGCTCAACGTGTCTGTTGATGAGAAAGTAGACTGTGAATCCAGAACGAGCGAAGAGGTAGAAGAGTTGAGCGAGTGGAGAGACCTCTGTTCTGACTTGAAAGACGCAACTGGCGGTTGGAAACTTTCATCATCCCAGGAGGCGGTGCCCACAGGAGGCGGTGCATTGTCGTTGAAAATGGACTGAGCGTATGAGAATGTAGATGCTCTCGTCAAACTAATCTGCTGCTTGATCGAGCGCTGCCTCTTGAGGATCTTCAGGTTTTCAGCGTGCGAGGTCACGGTTGTATACGACTGAGACCTGTTATGATGCACCAGAAGCAGCGGGGGGGTGAAGTGGTTGTGCGACTTGGCCCTATGCAATTTTGAAGACTGTCTAACCTTGTTCATCTCGAACTCACAGGACTTGGAAAACTTAACGTCCTTCATTTCGATGTAGCCCTGCGGGAAGCAGTGCGAGGCGTAGGCATCGTAGAACTTCTTGTAGCCACCGTCAAGAACAACAATGTCGGGGTAGAACAATTTCGGGTAGTGGTCGCTGTTGTACAAGCGGTCGCACTTGCGCAAGTGGGAAGCCATGGTGGGCCCTCTGAAAATGCTGAACTCGCAGTGGAAGACGATCAAGGTGCTGGCGTCGAAGGTCATTTTGCTGCAGTTCTTCAAGAAGTGGTCCTCCAAGTCTTTCTGACTGGAGATGTTGACCGCGTTCTCGATGTGGCCGCCTTCAAACTCGTAGTTGAAGCGGCAGTCGATGATGACATAGTCCTTGAAGCCCGTGAGCGCGCCGTTCAAGATTTTGTGCATCTCGCGCTCGTCGATGCGGGGCAAAAGGTCGTTGTCCACATTGTAGAACTTCAAGTTGGACTTCTTCAAGAGCGAGTTGTCCTCCATGAAGTACTCCTTTTCTCGGGGCTCGTACATGCTCTGGATGCGGCGGATGCTCTTGCCGGGCACCACCGCCAGGCTCGCCTGCGGCACAGGACTGCGGTACGAGGTGATGGTGCGCACCGTGCTCGGGGTCGAGGCGAGGTCTTCGTCCTCCTCGTCGACTTCGTCGATCTGGGTGTCGTCGGCGTCGCTGGCGTCGGCGGTGTCGCTGCGAGGCTTCGATTTCGTCTTTGTCGGCGTGAACATGGCGGCCAAGCTGCGCGACGTGAGCTTCTTCTTGACGGAGTCGAACGACACGAGGTTGGTCAAGTTTTTGAACGGCCGCGACAACGGCAGCTGCTCCTCAAAGTCGGCGACGGGGGCGTCGAAGTACGCCGAGAGAGGCCGGCCTCTTTTTGTGGACGTCATATGGCGGGTGCAAAAAGGGCGATGGGATGGGATGAAAGTAAATGTCGGGGAGGTGAGACGAGGTTGGAGGAATCAGCAAGCGACTGGCGATGGGAGAAATGCAGGGGGAATATGCAGTAGGTAGGGAGCGGAGAGGAGGTTAGGGTTCAGATGTCGTGGGGCCGTCGTCGTGAACGCAGCGGGCAGCGGAAGGAATGTCGTGGGGGATCAAACGCAGAGACAATTACCACAGCAAACTCATAAATTCCGGCTGGGTGCTACACACATGAAAAGGACGCGTGTGTGGTAGCCGTTCTAGGGCTGGTTCGCTGGGACGGGAAGGGCCAGTAGATATACGTAGAGCCCTGAGATGCAATCCCGATTACACGCAAGGAGTATTTTCTGGGTCCTACATGTATATATAATATATTACAGTGTCGCGAGCGCGCGCGGCTACGGTTGCTAAGGTGAAGGAAAAAAAAAAAAAAAGTCGCACATTCCACTGCACAATCGAGGGACACTATAATTAACATTGATGATGCGCCGCTGATGCCAGGCAACGCCATACAGGCATTTGAAACGCACCATGTGTCTATGCCTGTCCGGGAATAAGCGGTCCCGCAATGTAGCATCGCGCTGTGCCGGAGCTATACAAGTGCTTGAAACGCTATTTACTTTTTTCCCGTTTTGCGCGTCCTTCGCTACATTTTGTGTTTGATAAACATTCACTTTGGGACGTGTGTAATTTCTCCTGACTGGGTCCTGAGCCCCACCTTGCAGTATTATTGCATCAGCGCCCGTAAATGGCTATTAAACTGGCAACCGCTGCCTTGCAAAGCCCGGGCTGCTGCCTCGCCCTCCGCACTCAGTAGCGACGTTACTGTCTTGCGCCCGCGCCCTGGTCGCAGCACCGCGTTTGCGTTTTATTTTTTCTCCCTCTCAACGTCCGCCCATCCGCCCTGCCGTTGCTGTAGCAATTCACCAACGGCCTTGCAGCCGGGCACCATCCTGAAACGATTTGTTTACTGTTCCCCACCAAATGTCCCGGTGTCTTACTAAGTGCGGCTGTATGCACGCTGGCTTCGGTGAACAAGCCCTGAGTTTCATCCTCTATTGTGCGCAATTGAACACAAGAAGCCCCATTACATGACCTCCCGCAGATGCCACATTCCCCGTACATCGTCACCTCTGGTACAGGGCGTGGGGTTCGTGTAGGCCGTGTATATCTGCCAGGCTCAGCGCCGGCGCCTCAGAGATCACGTACGTCAACGGCGGTACATGCGTCGTAAATGTCATGCGTAACATTAGAGTTGGCTCTGGTAGAGAAAACAATCCAACCCAATTTCACCTCAATTCTTCGCTGCAGCGTCAAATCCCGTGCCAAATAGTGCGGGTCGCTTGACTTCGTCGTGAGAATCTTAATTGCTGCACCTGCCGATGCACAAGTAAGCCAGTATGCACTAACTATAGAATCCCAGCTGCACGTTTCGGCTCGTTTCTGCTGATGATGCATGCATCTTATGAAGCATAAATCGGGAGTAGGTGTGCTATTGTTGACGCCCGTGTAGTACATTGAAACTGCATACGCACCAACATTCCCCTTGTAATATTTGCAAACACCCACAGCTCCCAGACATTTTTGCATGACGATTTGTTCTACCGAACTTTTGTCGCCATAACCCCGCTGCGAGATATTAGCTACTTTTGTCGCTAAAGTCTTCGCAGGTATTGTCCATGTTGGATATGCGATTACGTCATAGCCACTACTATCTCGTCAACGGTACGGTTTGACATTTGGCAGCGGTCCTGCCCTCCACCTTGGCACGCAAATGTAGTTCTGGGCAAGGTACGCGTGCCTTTGTGCATAAGGTTCGTCGATAAGATACAGCCACACGGGGACTGACGGTTGCTACGAGCTGTAGTGTTCGTCTATAAGTTCTATTTCCTCGTAATGCACATCTTGCACCCATCAAACCTTCTTGTCTGGTGTCGCAAAATTTCAGCGACATAGACCCCGACTGGGAATGGAAAACAGTATGCAAAGAGCAACATCATAGTTCATCCCTCGGCGTAATTTAATTGTCCAGGCGTAACCGAGAATGTGTTCCGCGGGATACGCAATATATCAGTGACGACGGACCTTGACGAGAAGCCTCATCGGGTACGCAGCGTCCTGCACGTGCCTTTTTTAGCGACTAGGCATTGAGCACGCCGGCCCTGTGAATTGTGCGCCACCCATACAGGTCCAATGTCCTGTGGTGCAACAATAAATTATCCGACGGATTATTGTCGTTGATCGCTAGCTGGCAGGTCAAGATTGTCAAGAAAGTCGGCCATGCTTCGGAATGCCTTTGTATCCTCTTCGAGGACAAATGTCGCTTCTCCCATGTCGTCTTGCGAGTCGTCATCGTCATCGTTTTCGTCCTCGCTAGCCGCCGTGCTCACACTAGGCGCTGATTTGAGTGAGAAGGAGTCATCGGTCAAGTAGGCGTTCAAATTGAGTGACAGGCTCGACGACGAGATGCGGCTCAAGCCGTTAGACTTGTAGCTCGAGATGGAGTTTTTGCGAGAGTTTGGGGCAGATGGAGGATGGTTTGATGCTGACCCAAAGATGGACGGTGGTTCCATCAAGTCCAAACTCTTATCCCTGTGGCTGGTGTAGTTTGGAGAAGAGAGGGAGCTGATGGTGGGATGCTTCTCGTTAGTTTTTGCTTTTGCCTTTCTGCTAAAGAACCGCTTCGAGGGACTAAACATAGACTTGAGCGAGGATGGAGAGCCGGCTCCAACCGTAACGAGATTGGCTGATGGAGAAAGGGGAGATGCGAGTCCCAGCAGCGGCTGCGAAAAGGGGACGGGAGGGTCGAGATTGAGTGATAGCGGCGGCGGTACGCGCGATCTAGCGGTGTTCTTGACCGGAGTGGAGCGTATCAGGATGTTCCCTGACAGCGAGATGCTAGCCGCCGAGTTTCTGGCGCCGGCGGCGGAGGGTATGGACAGGGAAGTGGAGGCGTGGCGAGCAGAGAATGAGAGCGACTCGTCGTTTGCCAGGCTAGCGGTGCCTGCGAGGGTGTCAGTCTCGGTCGCAGATGTGGCGGTGGCCGGGGGCGAGGCGGAGTCTCCCGCGGCATCCTCCTCCTCCATCGAGCCCATAGACGACGAGTCGTCCAAGTACGCGTCAAGCAAGTCGTCGAGAGGCTCCAAGTGGCGTAATTTTGAAGGCTCGACGGGGTCGGCGTCGGCGGCCACAAACCTGGCCCTGGGCACGTCGGGAGCGTTTTCCTTGCCAGTGAAGAAGCGGCGGATGCGGGAGGTGATGCCGGTGTCGCCCGGGTACTGGTGGCGGAGGTAGTCGAGGTTGAAGCTGAGGAAGGCTGCGGTGTCCGCGGAGGACAAGTCGGCGGTGGTGAAAGGGTGCGCCTTAACGTCCTTGAGGGAGATGCGGTTGCCCGGGTCCTTGGCCAAGAGGCGCAGGATGAGGTCCTTGAGGGACTCCAACTCCTCGACGTCGTGGTCGGTGACGCGCTTGGAGTACTTGATGCGGGGGAAGCGGAGGTCCTTGGTGACGATGTTCTTGAACAAGTCGAACTCGTTGAAGCCGCTAAAGGGGAGATCGTGGAAGATCAAGCAGTAGAGGGTGACGCCGAGGGACCAGGTGTCGATGCGGGCGTCGATCTTGTGGCGCAGCTTGTAGGCGTCGTTGATCATGGAGAGGCGGTTGTTGACAAACTGGCAGAGCTCCGGGGCGTAAAACGCGGGGGTGCCCATGGTCTTGCCGAGCTCGCGGTCGTCGTTGGCGTTGTTCTCCAAGATGAGGCTGACGCCAAAGTCGGAGATCTTGATGGTGCGGTCGCGCGCAATCAACAAGTTGGACGGCTTGAGGTCGCGGTGGATGATGCCCTTGTACTCGTGGAGGTACTCCAAGCCGTTGGCCACGTCGCGGAGCACGCGGTTGAGCGTCAACCCCCCGCTCTTGCGGTGCTTCTCGTCGTAGTGGTTGTAGCGCTTCCAGTCGATCTCGCCGAGCTCGCAGTACTCTAACACGAGGAGGATCTTGTCGTAGCGCAAGTCGTCAATCACCTGGATCAACTTCACCACGTTGGGGTGCGCGCAGTCCTTCATGATCTGGATCTCGCGCTTGATCTTGGTGGTGTGGCTGAGGTACGTTTTCGTGATCAACTTGGTCTTGTCGAGGCGGTTGATGGTCTTGATCGCCACGGGCCCGCTGCCGTCGAGCGTGTCGGCGAGCATCACCTTGCCGTACTGGCCCTGGCCGATCTTGCGCACGAGCCGGTACCGCGCGTTGACCACGCGGCTGCCGCGGGCGTCTGTCTCCACCAGTAAGCGCGCGGTGTCCATGGGCCACAGACACCGCCTGCGGCAGGCGGCAGCGGGACTACGGGCAGGCTGCGGTCGTGGCCCAACCGATGGGCAGGGCCGTATGGTACACTATGCTACACTATGGTACAGGGCTAGGCAGGGTCGCCGTCGCGGGCGGCGTCGCGGGCGGCGTGGGCGGCGCGGGCGGAGTCCTCGTCGAGCTCCATGTTCAACTCGCGGATGGCGCGGTCCTCGTCCTCGGTCAAGCCGGTGAGGTCGGGCGGGATGGCGGCCATCTGCACCGACGGCGCGTGGTTGAGGTAGCGGAGCTGCTCCAACACCTCCTGCTTGACGCTCTCGAGGTACTTTTTGGAGTTTTTGTTGTCGATACGGCCGTCCAACTGCGGGTGCAAGGAGAAGTCGGGCCCGAACCAGTCGTAGGTGGGGAGGTAGTTGGGGATGCGCTCGTCGAGGGACACGTCGTTCACCACCAGGGTCTCGTAGCACCAGAGGCGCGACACGTTGCGCGGCGTGTACCCGCCGCCGCCCAACACGAGCATGGGGAGGCCGAAGGACTTGATGAACTTGACGCACTCGCCGTGGGCGCGGATGTTGAGGTTGAAGCAGCCGAGGCGGTCGTAGCCGAGGGAGTCGGCGCCGCACTGCTGCACGATGCACGTGGGGCGGAACTTGGCGATGAGGGGCTCCATGATCAGCTTGAAGAGCCGCACGTACAGCTCGTCGTCGATGCCGTCCTTCAACGGCACGTTGATGGCGTAGTTGCGGCCCTTGCCGAGGCCGACCTCGCCCACCAGCCCCGTGCCGGGGAAGAACTCGCCGTTGTACTTGTGGAACGACACCGTCATGACGCGGTCGGTGGTGAAGAACGCCTCCTGCACGCCGTCGCCGTGGTGGAGGTCAATGTCGATGTACATCACGCGCGCGTGCACGCGCAAGAGGTTCATGATGGCGAGCACGATGTCGTTGACGTAGCAGAAGCCGCTGGGCTCGAACTTCTTGGCGTGGTGCAAGCCGCCCAGCCAGTTGACGGCGATGTCGGACATCCCGCTGGCGAGCTTGCGCAGCGCGTCGAGCGACGCGCCCGTGTACAACGCCAGGTAGTCGTACATGCCCGCAAACACCGGGCAGTCGTCGCCGATGTTGAACTGCGCGAGCACCTTCTCGTCGAGCCGGAGCGTCGACCCGGGCGTCACCAGCCGGAGAAAGTCCACGTAGTCCTCGGCGTGGAACGCGAGCATCTCGTCGCGCGACGCCGCGCGCGGCGTGTACAAGTCCATCTGCTCGTAGAGCTTGTACGAGATGACGAGGTGGTCCGTGAGCATGAGCCGGAACGGCTTCATCGGGTGGTGCGGCCCGTAGTGGAAGCGGCTCACCTCGGGGTTGTAGTGGTACAGCACGTTCACGCGCCGCGCGCCGTTGCGGTGGTACGGCCGCGCGTGGCGCACGGTGGCGCGGTCGAGCGTGAGGGTGGGCTCCTCGGCGGGCATGAAGAAGAAAGCGCGCGGCGGCGGGGATGGCGTGTCGCGTGTCGCGATGGCCCCGGTGTCGTGCGGTGGGGCCACGACCGCGACATTGCCCCCGCCGTTGGCGGGCGCTCGTCCTCTTCCTGCCGCCACCACACCATGTCAGGTACGTAGCGTTCGTGGAGGCATTGACGCGCAGCACTAACGCAGGCTCCGCAGGGTTCGACAGGCACATCACCATCTTCTCGCCCGAGGGGCGGTTGTACCAGGTGGAGTACGCCTTCAAGGCCATCAACCTGGCCAACATCACCGCCCTCGGCGTGTGCGGCGCGGACTCGGCCGTGCTCGTGTCGCAGAAGAAGATCCCCGACAAGTTGCTCGACGCGGCCACGGTGTCGTACATGTTCCGCATCACGCCGTCGGTCGGCTTGGTGGCCACGGGCTCCATCGCCGACGCCCGCGCCCAGGCCCTCCGCGCGCGCGCCGAGGCGGCCGAGTTCCGCTACAAGTACGGCTACGAGATGCCCGTCGAGAGCTTGGCCAAGCGCATGGCCAACTTACTGCAGCTCTACACCCAGCGCGCGTACATGCGGCCGTTGGGCGTGGCGTTGACCTTTTGCCAGGTGGACTTTGAGGACGAGGGCCGCGGCCCGCAGATCTTCAAGACCGACCCCGCGGGCTACTACACGGGCGTGCGCGCCACCGCCACCGGCCCCAAGCAGCAGGAGGCGGTGACGTACCTCGAGAAGAAGTTCAAGAAGATGGACCACGTCAAGGGCGACTGGAAGGCCACCGTCGAGTTTGCCATCACCGCCTTGAGCTCGGTGCTCGGCACCGACTTCCGCAAGAACGACATCGAGGTCGGCGTGGCGGTGCAGGACGAGTTCCGCGTGCTCTCTGCGGACGAGATCGACGAGCGCTTGATCGCCATTGCCGAGCAGGACTAGGCCCCACGCGCGCGGCCGAGCGAGTCCCCCGCCGCGGCCACGAGGAGGTGTGTGGCCACAGTACGATAATTTACAGGCGCTGGGCGGGGTGGAGGGAAGGATAGGTATCACGTTTTCTTTTTTGTTTTTTAAAAAAAAAATAAGAAGGAGGTACTTTTTTGCAGCTAAATCAAAACACATACGGAATGAACAAGTAGGGGCACCGCAGGCGGTACTCGTCCCAGTCGGCGCCGTACTTTTTGGCGCACCGGGTCTCGTCGCGGTTGGCGCGGTGCACCAACACAATGAAGAAGAACACCGGGTAGAAGTAGGTGAACCACAGCTGGAACCCGCAGTTCAAGCTCCAGGAGAGCGCCATGGTCCAGTCCGCGGTGTAGTTGAGCTTGCGCGCAAGCTTGACCCAGCCGTCGGTCAAGAGGAGCGAGCCGCGCGCGGTCTTGATGTAGGACGGGTTGGCGAGGTGGGAGCCGGGCAAGTGGGGGAAGGTTTTTCTGATGTTGGCGTCGCCCGACACCTGCTTGCGGAAGGCGTTCTTCTGGTAGTTGTGGGTGTCGAAGAAGTAGTATGCTGCTGAGCACACGACAAAGAGGAGCGCCACCACGGGCCCGCTGGTCTGGTACTCGTCCGGGGTGTGGTAGTAGAGGTACAAGGTGGAGTGGCAGTAGGTGAAGGGCACGCCGGCGATGTTCCAGAAGAGGAGCATGAAGCCGAACTTTTCGTAGGCCATGTCCCACGACGGCACGATCAACTCCTCGCCCTTGGAGCAGGCGTTGGCGTACAACCAGTGGGCGTAGAGGTCGAGCAACGCCTGCGGGGTGGGCGCGCCGTAGACCTCGGTCTGCTTCAACACCAACGCCAAGGAGAAGAAGAAGAGGAGGAACCAGGGGATGCGCACCTCAAAGAACATCTTGAGGTCCAAGTAGCGGCCGAGGCGCGGGTTCAACGGCGCGCCCATGAAGATGTCGTACAAGTGGTTGCCCGTGAGCGAGTGGTAGTCCTTGGTGACATGGAGGGTCACGTAGAACAACACCACCGGCCACACCAAGCCGTACGCCACGGCAACGCTCATGATCTCGCCAAAGTGGTCCAAGATGTAGTAGAGCTTGAACACCCCCGTGAAGTGCAACACAAGCGCCACCGCGAGCGACGTGTAGAGCGAGTACACCGCGTTGCAGAAGTACGGCAACTGCTTGTTGTTGAGGTGCGCCAACGGCTGGCCCTTGGTCCAGATGCCCGGCAACGTGAGGTAGAACCCAGCCTGGACCGCGATGAAGAGCGTGAACACAAACACCGCCGTGGGCAGCGGCACCGCGTGCTGCACAAACAACGCGCCCAAGTGGCGGCCAAAGTCGCCCCACGACTCGCCCGCGGCGGGCCACGCCGGCGCCCCGTCGTAAAAGGCCGCCGAGATCCACATGTAGTACATGAGCAACGGGAAGCCCGTCATCATGCCAAAGGCGCCGGCAGGGCCGCCAAACTCCCACTCGATGTCCTCCTTGGCAACATAGCCGGGGTCGCGCTCGACCAATGGCTCGGTATCAGACATGGTGCTTGAGGAAGAATCTGGTCCGTCGCTGGTGGTAAACAAAGCCGGTGTCCTGCAGGAGAGCGGCTGCGCAGCGGGCGTGCTTTTACCGTCTCCTGCAGAATGGCCGGGACGGATCGAGTTGCGAGTGGGTTCACGCCATGTGCAGGCGGTGCCTGGCACCATCTGCTCGTACCGTCGTACCGTCGTACCGTGGGTACCGTCGTACCGTGGGTGATGCGCACGCCAGCGGCCTCTATTTCGTCTATATGTAGCTCAATTAAACGGCACAATGTCGGCGGTTGACACGGCGGCGGGGCCGCTGCCGCTGCGAAGCAGGGCGAGCGTGGCCAACAGCAGCAGCGCCCCGCCGTTGCCTAGCACCACCAACCCGCGCAAGAAAGCCTCCACGCGCTCGCGCTGCGCCTCCTCCTGGAGAAAGGGAATGCACGCGCGCACCGGCAGGTGGATCATGATGGCGCGCTGGTCGAACATGCTCGCCGGCAAGCAGTAGTTGGCGGTCTCGGCCACCAGGGCGCCGTAGCTGCCGCTCTTGGGCTTCACAAACCACAAGCACCCGAGGATGCGCTGCACCACCGCCCGCACCAACTCGTGGCGGTCGTCAAGCCCCAACATCCCCCGCGTGGTGAGGATCTTCAAGTAGAGCAAGTCCGTGTGGGTCAGGTGCGAGATGTCGAACCACGACATCACCCTGGCTTCGGCGTCAGCCCCGTCATAGTCCACGCTGTACGCCACGTCGGCGTATTCACCGTTGAGTTTGGCAAACTTCTTCGGTCCCACCAACGAGCCGAGCGACACCGTGGGCAACACCCGCACGTCCTGGGCGTGGTGCACGAAGCACATGAGCCGGGCCAACTGCTCTGGCCCCACGCTGCCGTGCTCGGTGTCGCGGAGCAATTCAGTGGCTCGTGTGTATTCTCGCGTCAAGTGCACCAACTCCGTGGTGTAGCCCAAGAAGAGGTTGAAGACGCTGTTGTGAGGATGGGCGCAGGACGCGAGCATGCCAATTTCCCGGAGGCGAGTGTGGTACTCCGGGTTGGCGGCGCTGCTAAAGTCGCCCGTTTCGTAGAACACCTGGCGATTGTCGTCGTCGTGGGCGCTGTCTTTGTCCTTGCCGTTGGTGAGGGTACCGCCGAGCGAGGTGTTGATGGCTGCGAGGGACTCGATAGCAAAAAACCACGTCTTGGCCAACGCGAGCCCGCTCGACATGTACTGCGGCGCCGTGGAACGGGAGTAGTTCACTAGGAGGTCCCGCGCGCCACGCAAGTGTGTTTTCCAAGCGCTCACAAACTCGGTGTTGCTGGTTCTGGCAATGGCGGTGAAATTAGACGTGAGCATGATTACCGTGAGGAGCAATCTCTCAATGTCGTGCGAGAGATGGAGCCCGTTGTTCCTATTAATGGAGTTTTCAGCAAATGCGTTGCTCAAGGATCGGAGGCAGCTTGATATGTACTTTTGCCGGCTTGCCTCGTGCACCTTCTTGCGCGTTTGGTTGTACTGAAACGTGGCCGAAATCGCCATGAGCGACGTCAGAAGGTACATGCAGTTGTTGGCATACTTGAGGAGCACCTTGGCTACCTCGTTGGATTCTATGGATGATGCAAAGGGAAAGAGGTGGTAGGACAAGTCCGTGGACACAAGCGCCTTGAGATAGTTCACGTGCGGTGCCCCGAGGTTGAGGCCCTCGGTAACAGTGAGGATCAACTCCGAGTTCAGCTCAGTCTGCGGCGATGTGAGATAGTGTCCGTCGTTGGCCGCCTGGTTGAGCTCGTCCGCGTGGAAGTGGTGCTCCTTGAATGACTCGCTGGGCGTGCCCTCGGATTGGTGAGGACTACCCTGGCTTCCAAGGAGCATATTCGGGCTGAATCCTATGGTCATGAGCCCATTGATGTCGTTCACAAGCAAGCTGGCCTCGTCGAAAAGATTCTTGACGCTGGTGTTGGGGAGCAAAAGGCTATCGCCAATGCCCATGGCTGCCTGGTCCGGCGGAGTCATTGCATTGGCCATTGTGTTCTCCGCCATGATCGTCGGCAAGGGGCCAATTAGTGGCATCTGCTGGTGGCCCTCGCCGGCAGGTGTGAAAACTAGGCCGGGCGGCGTCGGCGTGGGAGCGCCAGACCCGTTTCCTTCAATTGAAATGGTGCCCAAACTGCCATCGACCGGACCGAGGCTCGGGTGGAAGTAAGACCCTTGCGGGTAGACGCATGTCTTCTTAAGCCGCGTGCAGTTGTGGCAAAACGGCTTGCCCTCGTCGCACTTCATCTTGCGTCGCTTGCACTCATTGCAGCCGCCGCGGCTGTACTTGCGCTTTTTGATTTTCTTGGCGGCGTCGCTCACCATGGTGTCCTCCCGTCTTCTGTGAGGGACAGCAATTGCAGCCAAAGCTAGGCGCTCTCCGCAGGGGTGGCCCGGAAGTGTCGTCCCTGGCTTTAAGGTTTGAGGCACGCTAAACGGGTCTTTTGCGGGAAATTTCAGGAACAGCCAAAGTTCGTCCACTCGGGCACATCCTCTGTCTGCCGGTGCTTGCTTCCACGGGAAAAACCAGGCTCCAACGTCGCTGCAGAAGAAGCAATTGCACGCCCCGGCGACGGCAGAGTGAGACTACACCTCCCCAAAGCGAGTATATGCTCACGTGATCTTGAGCCCAACACCGCATCGTTTGGCTGCAAAAAAAAAAACGGTAACTGCAGCGGGTGCAGGGACAATGCGCTTCCTTGCCCAATGCGGATAGAGGCTACGCATTGTTACGTCTCATGTAATTGTATATACATATATACATAGACATTGGTAATGTACAGTCTAAAATACACTATGAAATGCTCTGGATCTTGGTCATGATTCTCCTTCCGTGCGGGGTGTTCTTGATCGTGGGTAACAATGGCTGCAACGCCTGGGACAAGCGCATCAAGTCCTTGGGGCTGGCCACGTCCAAGCTGGTCTGCAAAACGTAGTTGCCGTAGGCATCGTTCAAGAGGTCTCCAAACATGTCCTTGTGTGCGAGCAAGACTCTTATCAAGTTGTCGGTCAACTTGTTGATTCTCAATGACTTCTCGATAACGTTGGACCCAAATTTGTGCAACGAGAACGCAATCACGTTGGACTTGATGTGGTCCAACACAATGTTGATCGACTCGTCGTCGCCACGCGACAACACGTACTGGACCACGTAGTTGCCAAAGGGGTCCAACGACAAGTGGTTGGCGTTCTTGGCCACGACGGTGGACAATTGCCGTCTCTGCTCCGCGTTGCCGTGGTCCAAGCACCTCTGCAACACGCAGCATCCGTGGCGGTGGGTGGCAATCTCGTTGCAGTGGTACGAAGCGGTGTCGAAAATGAACTGGTTATCTCTGGGCTTCAACTTTTGCAAGCACTTTTGCACCACGTGGTTACCGTTCAAGTCGCGCGACAATGAAACGATATGGGGCGACAAGGAGTCAATGACGTAGCGCGACTCCTGCTCGGTGAAGATGCATTCCACGAGTTTCTGCAACGCCCGGGTGCCGTGCGGGTCGAGCGCGATGCGCACAAACTCCGGGGCGGCATTTTTGACCAAGATGAGGCGCTGGTCCGGCGTGACATTCTCAAACAACTTCTGGATCAAGTAGTTGCCGAAGGGATCGGTCATCAACTCAACAATCTTGAGGTAGATCTCGTTGAAGATCATGGTGGCGGCAATGTCATTGGACAAGACATTCTTGTCGCTGTTTCTCGACGCCTCCCGGCCCATATCCAACTGGCGCTGCAAGAAGCGGCATCCATGCTGGTCTTTGCACAAGGAGTAGATGTCGCCGGTAAAGTCCTCCAACTTGGCGTTGGCGTACTTGGAGGCGTCGTCGCCCTTGCGGCGGTTGTTGCCGTTCATGTGCATCTTGCGGTGGATGTTCATGCCGTCGCTGTTGTAGTTGCGGCGGTGGTGGCGCTGACCGTTGGAGTGCTGGTGGTTGCCGCGGTTCTCCACGATCAAGCTGTTCTGGGTGCGCAACTGGTTCAACGCCGGGTGCATCATGTGCTGGTTCCACACATTGACGCCCGGGTGGGCAGCGTTGGGAGCTGGCATGCTCAAGTCGGCCTTGCCGCGGCCCGGGTTGACGGCGGCCGCCAACTCGGGGCTCTGGGTCGACGAGCCGCTGTGGAAGCCGGTGATGTCATTGAGGGCGGAGATGGGGGTGCCGTTGAAGGACAAGGAGCCAAAAGTGTTTTGGTTTGGGGTGGCCTTGGTGCTGTCGGTGGGGATGGAGCTCTCGAGGTCGCTCTCCGAGGAGTTGTCCTTGCCCAAACCAAAGTCAGCCGGAAGCGGGGCGGGACCGGGGCCGAGGCCGATGCCAAAGGGCTGCTGGTCCAAGGCGCCCTTGCCTAGGTAGGGCGGGGGCGTGGAGAAGGGGAGATGCAAGTTGGGGATGGCCTCGTTGGCGGGCTTCCCCTCCTTGTCGTCGTGGGGCAACTCGAACGGCTTGATGTTGAGGGAGCCCGGGTTCACGGACGAGCCCAAGTACATGAATGGCGGCGCCAGCAGAGGCACGTACGAGTTGGCCAGCCAGGTGTTGGACGGGGTGTGGAGAAACGAGGACGGCGCGAAGGAGCCCGCGGCGGCGCCCTGGGCGCCCAACGTCGGGGTGAGGGTGCCGTGCGGGTAGAACTGGCTGGGGTAGTGGCCGGCGGGGTGGCCCGGCTGTGGGCGCTCAAAGTCGTCGTCGAGGCCAAGCGTGCCGAGCGCACCGACAATGTCCAAGTCGGCGCCCAGCGCGGCGGGCCCGTCGCGGTCGTCGTCGAGCAGGTTGCCCGAGGTGTTGGTGTCGGGGGCGAAAAGCGCCAGGTTGTCCTTGGCAAAGAACGACAGCAGCCCCATCAGCGTGGAGCGCAAGGCGAGCCCCGTCGGGGCCGCAGTCGCGGGCGGCGGTGCGTTGGCGGCGGCCTTGTCGGCGTCGAGTGAGGCGGATCGGTGGCTCATGGATGCAACTAGAATACAGAGAAATCAGGCGTAATGTACACGAAGTAAAGGCGGATAATGTACACGGGCAGGGCGCTTCACAGGCACAGCGGGCGCGGCAACGGAGCCATATACGCCAGGGCTTGGTCCCTGATCTCGCGCAACTGAGCGGGGGTGGTGCGGAATGCAGCCGAAAACCAGCGTGGGGGTGACGGGAGGTGTACACGCGGGCCCCAGACGAGAAGGTGGCAGCGGGCGGGCGCGAGAAAAAAGGTGGGCGTCGAAGAAGGGTTTTCTCCACGAAGGATCCGAAAAGAAAATTTTCGCATAGTTAATTACTCGAGTGAGAATTTATTATGTGCAAAAACGACAAAGTCTCGGGGCGACCTGCCAGCGCTGCCTGACGCAACCACCGCACGTCCGCGGGGCGCGGGTGTGTGGCGGCCGCTGCGCGGACGGGCCCTGGCGGCGGGTGGCGGTGCCAGCAGGTTCTAGTAGAATACGTAGGGGGCCCCACCAACGGCCCGGCGAAAGTGATGTCGAAAGTCTGACTGTGCGGTCTGGCGGCAGCAGCTTGAGGCGAAATGCTCGCTTGCACTGGCAGACTGGGGTAGTCGCGGCAGGCACCACACCTGGCCACCTTTCTGAGGATGTCTACAATTTGCGCCAGAGTGACGGGAATCGGGCACCGGGATCGGGCCAGCAGCATGTGGACTGTGCGGCGGCCGCGAAAAATCGCCCGCAGACATCGCCAGGCGCAATCCGAAACCGCCACGAGCCGCCGTCATATGCAGCGCGCGGCCGCACCTGGCCCATGTACCGCTGGTGGTGCCGGGTGTGCATCTCGGCTTAAGGTTCGCTTGGCACCACTGGCCGCCAGGTGTTCGAAGCGTCGCCCAGCGGATGTGCTTGCGGTCGCCATCACGAAGGCATTCGTAGTGCCGGCAGAGAAACTGTCTACAGTACTGGCTCGCTGCCTGGCAAAGCTGCCGGTCTGGGCCAAAGTAGGCCGGGCACAGGCAGGCCGCAGGCCGGGCGCAGGCCGCAGGCCGCACGCGCACTGCACGGCGGCGCAGCTGTTCGGACGTAAGCACACTGCGACTGCGGGGCTTGGTTTCAGGACGTGCCGCTGTCAACCGTGTTTAGGCGCTCGGTTAGGCGTCCTAGCCTTTTCCATCGAACCGACATCAGGTAACCTACTTACACCAGACTGAATTCCTCAGTGGCGATGGCCGTACTGCACCGTACTGCACGAATCTGAGAAATTTCGCAACCATTAAAGTCGTGCGCACTTTTGCAATTGCCGCAAAAAAATTGATTTCGCCCAGGATCGAACTGGGGACGTTCTGCGTGTTAAGCAGATGCCATAACCGACTAGACCACGAAACCAACTTGTAGATTTAAGTTCGAGGATGGATACATCTGCAGTTGGCCTAATATCGGCTATGCCGAAACGCAACCTAATGCATTTGATTGGGGCAACAGTAGTCTGC
This sequence comes from [Candida] ascalaphidarum, assembly GCA_030674335.1. Taxonomy (NCBI): domain Eukaryota; kingdom Fungi; phylum Ascomycota; class Pichiomycetes; order Serinales; family Debaryomycetaceae; species [Candida] ascalaphidarum. The sequence goes on from JAKTYC010000008.1 coordinate 373,333, forward strand.
CGCTGTGGTCTGCGGTTGCCAGCGGCTGACGCATGCACCAAGATTTCCATTTGCTCAGTGAGCTCCAGCTCGAAGACTACAATCGGTAATATTATTATCTATTATACTATAATACGAATGACGGGGTATGGAAATAAGGGAAAAGCAGCGAATATCTAGTAATCCTTAGTGGTCATCATTATGCGGAGCTCAAAAATAAACCAAAGTTATCGACGCTTTGGACATGCAACGCTCCACATTCTATAACAATTCCGGGTGATGGTTAGATAAATCGCTTAAGTAGACTTCTCGTGCTGAGTAGAGACTCTCTGCATGGACATCAAGAAGTCCTCAACGGATCTAACATCCTTCTGGGGCTTTCTGGATCTACCGTTGCAGAAGTCGTCAAAGGCCTCGGACTCGGACATGATGTAGTAAGCACCACCCAAGACACAGAAGACACCGAAAGACCAGATCCAGGTTCTAACAACGGTGACAATGTCAGTCCAGTTCTGGGAGAACCAGCCGAACAAACAGAAGCAGGTGGCAATGATGTCGACAATCAAGACGGCACCAGACAACTGCCAAGAGGGGATAGAAGACCAGAAAGGACCCTGAGCTCTGGTGATGAAAATCAACCAGTTCTCAGTCAAGGAAATCTGCAAGAAAAGGATACCGTCCAAGCCACCGAAGTTCTGAATGATACCAGAGGGAGACTCCTTTCTGATGAACATGGTGGTCAAGGTAATCCAGGTACCGATAGCCAAGAAGATACCCAAGATGATGGACATACCCCACAATCTGGGGGTGTTCCACTTCACGGGTTCGGGGTCGTAAGGAGCATTGTCGTAAGCAATGGCCAAGGTAGCAACGTCAGCGAAAATAGCAATGAAGACAACCAAGTCAATGTCCAAGGACTGGTTCAAGATAACAATCCACAAACCCAAGAAGAGCTCCAAGTGCAAAGACAAAGCGATACGGTACACCACGTAGGAGTACATTCTGTGGAAAATCTGTCTCGAGGTCTTCAAAGCGTCAATGATAGCAGACAAACCAGGAGCCAAGAAAACAATGTCAGCAGCAGATCTAGCAGCGTCAGTAGCACCCTCAACGGCAATACCAGTGTCAGCCTTCTTCAAAGAAGGAGCGTCGTTAACACCGTCACCAGTCATGGCAACCAAGTAACCACGGTTCTGCAAAATCTCAACAGCGTTGTACTTGTGCTGGGGGAAGACCTCAGCGAAACCATCAGCGTTCTCAACAAAGTCAGCAATCTCGGAACCGGCCATGTCACCACCGCCGGACAAACCCAATCTGTCAGCATCGTAGATGTTGGTACCCAAGCCCAATTGTCTGCAGGTCTCCTTGGCAATACCAACGGCGTCACCAGTTAACATCTTAACTCTCAAACCTAATCTTCTGGCCTCGTTAACAGTAGCGGCAGTGTCGTCTCTGGGAGGGTCCATGCAAGGCATAATACCCAAAATTTCCCAGTGGCCCTCACCTCTCTTTCTGGCAACACCCAAAGATCTGAAACCTCTGGAAGCAAACTCAGCGACAGTGTTCTGGTAGTTCTCATGGATGTCCTCAGGGATGGGGTGGTCATCCTCAACAGTCTTCAAGACGAACAAAGGAGCACCCTTAACACAGATAATTCTCTCGCCCTCAGGGGACTCGACAATAGCGGTAACCTTCTTGGAAACAGGGTCGAAAGGCTGGAACTCAAGTACCTTGTACTTGGTCAAAGCAGCCTTGGCTCTGGGGTAGTTAATCAAAGACTTCAAGAAGGCCTTGTCAATAGCGTCCAAACCCTTCTTCTTTCTGGAGGCAGCCAAGCAGGCAGTCAACATCAAGTCATCGGGCTCAACGCCCTCAACGGTGTAAGGCTCGTGCAAGGACAACTTGTTCTTGGTCAAAGTACCGGTCTTGTCGGAACACAAAATCTCGACACCAGCAAGGGACTCAATGGCAGACAACTTCTGGACAATGGCCTGCTTCTTGGCCAAGTAAGCGGCACCGACAGCCATGGTGGTGGTAACGACGGCGGGCAAACCAACAGGGACACCAATGATGGTGATAGCCAAAGTGTATCTCAAGATTCTGACAATTCTGATGGATCTGTAGAAGCAAGCAACCCAGACAGCCAACAAAGTGACAATAACCAAAACCAACAAAATAGTACCAATACCGTTCAACACCTCAGTGAAGTGACCAGTACCAGCGCCGGCCTTGTTGACCAAGGCAGCGGCTCTACCAACGAAGGTAGAGTCACCAGTGGCAGTAACAACCATGAAAGCCTCACCGGTCTTGACGGTGGAGGAAGAGTAAGTAGAGTCACCGTGTCTCTTGTCAACGGCGAGGGACTCACCGGTGATAGCAGACTGGTCAACCTGCAACAAGCAGTCCTCAGAAACAATCCTACCGTCAGAGGGGATAACGGTACCGTCCTCCAACTGCAAAATGTCACCAGGGACAATCTCATTGGCCTGGACCTCAACAAGCTGGCCGTCACGGATAACGTTGGCGGTGTTAGCAAGAGTCTTCTTCAACTCCTCGACAATGGAACCAGCCTGGTACTCCTGGATGAAACCAACGAAAGCGTTCAACAACAAAAGGGCACAGATGACACCGAAGTCAACCCAGTCCTCCAAACCGGCAGCAAGAATAGCGGCGGCCTCCATAACGAACTGAATGGGACCGACGAAGAACATGACAAACTTAAGCACCATGTTCTCCTTCTCCTCAGCCATCTGGTTGAGACCGTACTTCTTTCTTCTCTTGATGACATCGTCAGAGGTCAAACCAACAGAAGGGTCGGTCTTCAACAACTCCTCGGGGACGGCCTTGAAGGAGGACTGGTCCTCCTCGTCAGAGTCCTCCTCTTCGAGGTTGTGGTTGGACTGCAAGTCCAAAATTAATTGGTCAATGTCCTCATCCTCGTCATCGGACAAGGTCTTTTCGACCTTCTCGTGCGTGGGCTCGGTAGCACTCATCTTCTCAAGTCGCTAGAGCTTGAAAAAACAAAGTAGAAAAAAGCAAGAACTCAATTAGAGAAATCTCACCGTGTTTATATACGGTGGGAAATGGCGCCGGCTCGTATTATGCCCGAATTTTTTTTTTTCGCTCTGCAGTAGACCGAGCCTGCATGGGAGCAGCCGGATGTGTCCCTTTATGCAGAAACTACGGCATATAGAGCCGGGTGTCTGTCTCTGTTGTTGTTTTGTCCGCTGCATGTTTCTTTTTTGTTGAGGGAATTAAATGCTTCAGGTAATAGCAAAACACGCGGTCTGAGTGAGCCGAACCGCTATGCAGGCCATCTGTGTCGACGTCAGAATCTTGTTCACCATTGGTGGGGATTGCGGGGACAGCTGTCCCCCAGCGGGCTCAATGTTGCAGGTACAGAATTGTGGATGCTGCTACAATCGTGGTGCTACGTTTTGGTGCTGTGAACGGCGCCGCTGTTCGCTGCTGGCGCTCCGTATACCCGCTCTCCACCACTATCTTTTTTATCCAGCACCGGGTATGCTCCAGCCGACGATGCAGGCTGTATGCAGGCCCCTTGCCGGACATTATCTTGCCCTGAGCGGAAATACCATAATAGTGGATGCGTCGGGCCCTATATGCACGCATATGTGTGTCCGCTCATTTAGGCGCCTGACCGGCACCGCTACATGCCAGGCAGCCCTTCCCGTCGGTCCCTATGTGTCCCATTGGTCCTTTGCTCATGTCCGCGTTCTGAGCGCTGAGCGGCCCCTGGTGATCCCCAGAGGAACGTTACCGCTAGCTTCAGCGGACCCCTTCGGGTGTAGCGGCTGTAGTAGCCGGTTCCGGGGTTCGGCCGTCGGCCTGGCCGGCTCTGCACCCTTGTTCTTCCCCTGCACTACGCCCTGGGCCTTGTTATGCGCACCGTTGGACGGCGCACCACCCTCCTCTACATGCCTGCGCTAAAGCCACTAGGAGCGTGCGTGCCTCGCATCGGGGCCACGCACCCCGATATCCGTTGCAAAATTAGCCGTCCCCGGCGGCGGGGCCGGCCGTGCTGCACGCACACGCAGGCGCACGTCATTTCGCGGTATCCAGCACCCTAACGCATAAAGCAGAAATGGTGGTTGCAACCAGCACCATTTGGCATGGCGGCGGGGCTGTAGGTTGAACTGGCCAGCCGTGCGCCTGCGGTGCCTAAGTAGGCAGAAATGACGTTGCTACCTGCACTGAAAAAGGTGGCTGAAGGGTCGTGGTGTAGCGCCCAGCACTTGCCCATTTCCCCGGAAACCCCTCATTTTCTACATGGGTATGATGTAAGGTGGGGCGTCGTGCTGACTACACCCTTCGCGCACGGTTAGACGCTCGGGGGAATATTCGTCCGGGCCGAATGCACTGTTCAACCTCAACTTCGAACGGCGGCTCGGTAATCTTTCTTATCTTTGTGTACATAATGTAAAGATACATTCTCAGAGTACGTCTGCTTACGTTACCTTCGCCGCCGACGAAGCGGGGCACTCCGGTGTTACCCCCACTCCATCGCGCACTCCGGCCCAATCGGGCTGTCGACGCTTGCATTTGTACAATAAACGGCGTTTCGGACCTCCCAGGCGCTACGGAACGCTACTGCATACCAAAAAGACCGCACTCATCTATGTGGCATTTTGAAAAAACGCTACCAGCAAAAATTTTCACTGGTTATTCACGCTGGCTCACGCACGAATTGTTCTCTCAACGGTCAACCTGCATGTACATAGCCGTCCACCAGCTTCCAAGAAAATAGCATTCTGCGTAGAGCATTTCTTGGCCTCGTTCGCCTCGCATGAACCCCACACCGCTGCCTCATTGCCGCGGCATGCGACTTAGTCTAAGAAAAGGTAGTTCTCCAGCGCTCAAGTGAGAACTTTTGAGTTGACGTCCAGCCGTTCCATGTCGGAACGGTGTGGCATACAGTGCGGCTCACGCCGAGCCGACGTTGCCGAGCTACACGGAAACATGGGCTATAGTTTCCCAAGTTAGAAAGAACTGGAAAGGAGGGAAGAAAAGAGAACTGCTCCCCTGAGTGGACCTTGGTACGCCTTTATAGTTGTTTGCTGAGTTGTCATAGTCAGATTTTAGCCTGTTATCTAGGTCCAGTGTTATGCAGCTGAGTATGTGCTTCGGCTTTATCTGCACACCAAACAGTCCCAACTAGGTCAAGGGTCAAAGACACGCATATTCCTATTTGAGATGACTTTTTTCCTTATCGGTCGCTAGCCAGTCCTCAATAGGCACGCCATCAGACCTAGGGTTCTGGATTAGTGGTACACAATGCAGGTCAACTATGGTCCACTCTACCTAACAACGAACAATCTGACATGACATAGAGTTGTGGCGACCGTTCTCCGCGAGTCGTACGGGAACCCGAGAAGACACGCCGAACACTTCATTTCCCGTAGTGAAAAAAGACCTACTGCACATTAATATTATATGCAGAAACGAGGTGCTTGACGTAGCAGTGAACATCAGTTGCGAGTGCTTCAAAATCAATGATATTGACGTTGCCAAGGTTCGGAGGTCGAATCGAATGGCCGTATTATGTTGTGAATCAAAGCTTGACTTTATCGCGTAAATAAAGTATTATTCATAATTCCGTCAAAATTTTCTGTAATTGACAAAATCCTGTGGACTCTTTTGCATAGCATAGAATCAACAACAAGAAACAAGTATTTACACCACATAATGCATAAAAACCTTAATAAACCTATGTACGTCAATAACTCTCCTCCACCTCAGCTGGGGCTTTCTTAGCCTTTTTCGCGTCTTTGTTAGCTCTCATCTTCCATTTCAAAGGTCTGAACACCTTGAATACCATAAACAATGTACTTCCAATGAACCTGAAGATAGCCATACCGGCGACAATCCACAAAATGACACCCAAGAAAACGTCAGCATTCTTACCAACCGATTCAGAACCAGTAGCTCCAACGTGAACTCCTCCAACCGACAAGACGATGATAATCAAAATTGCATTCGTAACCATCCACACCAAAACAGTGACGGTACGGATGAAGGCGTAGTACGAATCATCCTTTGCTTTCTTCTTGGCTTCGACCATCACTGGAGGTGGGGTTCTCAATTTCTCCAAATTTTCCACGTATTGGTCATTCAACTCATTTTCCAAGCCGGGAATAACCATGACAATGTCATCCTTGTTGAGACCAGTGGATTTAGCATTACCCAAATCTTTTGCCTTTTGCGAGCCCTTTGTACCCCAGGAAACATCATTGATGTTACTGAAGGAGTAAATGTTCAAAATATTGATGTATGTGGGGGACAACAACAAGTACTGAATGAAGGATGTCAACATAATACTTGGATTACCGTAGAGCACCGAACCGATAAAGTACAACAAGTAGGTAGACGCCAACGATATGATCAAATTTCTGAACTTGGAGTTTGTAAAAAGCATGAGCACGGTGAAGTCGTGCTTGTGTTGCTGGAGAGTGGCGTTGACGGTATGGATGGCCAAAAAGATGACCGCAAACATCATATAAATCATCAACAATGCAAAAATGACAGAGATCACAAGATAAAAGTTTCTTGTACCTCTAGGGGTATTACCAAACGCGAGTACGAACGTGATGACAACCGCTGCGATGTAGAACCAAAGGAAAATCGTTGACAAGTACTTACCCAAGGGAAAGTGTAAGTCACGAGCGCCAACGTTAGCCGTCAAAATTCTGAACACCAAAAAGAAAGAAGAAATCGAAAACCAGGAAACCACGAGGTTAACCAACTGATAGTAAAACTCGAATTGCAACCACAATTTACGGAACAAAGAATGGTTGGATTTCCAAATCTTTGTCCAGTGGAAGATGGCATAGCCTGCGGCGAACAAGGAACCATTCAACCAACGTCTTCTCTGCAAAACAAACTCATCAATTCTCTCGGGCACATCGGTTTCAGCCTTTGCCTCATTCACATAACGCAAGATGTAGTTGTGATTGGGCTTTGCGACCAACTCGAAACACAAGATTCTGTCCTCGGCCAAGTACATGTTGGAGGTGAAAATACCCGCTTCGTGGAAATTCTTTTCCTTCAATTCCTTTTCATCGTCATCCTCATCAATGGTCTGACCCTGATGCAAGAACTCTCCCTTGAAGTATTTTTCAAGTGGGCCCTCGCCATTAACGTTCAAAAGTGCCTCCCACCGATATGCCGAGAAGGCACCGGGTAACACAGTAATGAAACCAAAGACGGACTCCATAGGCTTGTCCAAGATGTTGGAGATCTTATACTCAAAGTTTTGCGATGCAACCAACGGGTTCATGAGCAACGACCTTTGCGGGCCCAAGGCCGCACGCATCTCACCACAAGCGCCCGCGACATTGGGGTCCTGGAAGGACTTCCACAAGTGAAAGAATGCATCCTTTGACGGCCTGGTACCACAATCCAACAACATGATCACCTTGGGGTTCAACAAGGGGGAAAATGACTGGAAGAGCCAACGGTGAGAGTTGATTTTCCTTGAGTTCTGCTCCTTCAAACAGAAAATAAACTGCACAGGCTGGGAGTTGGGGCCCATGTGGATCTTGTCGTTGATAGTGTCAATACCCACGGTAGAGGTGTATTCGTAAATGTGAGCCTTGACGGGCTTGTCGTTAATCTTTGACTTGGCGTAACCGTCCTGGTACACACCCAAGGCACTCAACAAGAGCTTGGATCTCTTGTTGAGCTCCAATCTACCATCATTGATGATGCAGACCACGACCTTCTTCCACGAGTCCTCGCCCCATGCGGGGTGTCTTCTATTGGTCAAGTTCTTGATGTTCTCAAAGATACCCTTCAAAGTACGAGCGAGCAAAATCTCGTCCTCATTATACATGGTGACACAGACGAGAATCTCAGTTTGGCGCGGAGGCTTATACAAGGCCTGGCGCAAGGAGTAGTTGAAGCGGGTAAAGTTGGAAGGCCCGCAGGTGGCGGCGGTGTAGCGCATGAAGGACATCTCACGGCCGCTCTCGGTAACCTTGGAGCCGTATGTCTCCAACAATGCCGAAGGGATCGGGGCATCAATGACGTAGTTACCATTGACTAACTTGGTCTTCTTGATGGTCTTTGTGTAGCTGAGCTTCGGGGTGAAGTTCTCCTCGTCGGAATCGTCGTCGTCAAACACCGTGCGCACGGTGCCGCGGCGGCGAAGCGACTGCTTGGACTTGGTGGTGTTGCCGCGAGCCATGTCGTCCTCGGAGAAGAGGGATTCGTCGTCGCCAAAGGGATCGATGTCGTCGTCCTCGTCGGCCTCCAAGAGCGGGTTGATCATGTAGTCGTCGCCGGCAAAGGTGAACAACTGGGAGGCAAAGTGGGGCTGCTGCAACATGCTGGAGCCGGTCTCGAACTCGTACACCAGCTCGCGGTGCTTCTCGGGGTCGTAGATGCTCTGGGGGAACTCCGGATGGTACTCCTGGAACGCCACCGTCTTGGTGCGCTTCATGGGCGTGCGCTGGGGGTCAAAGATGGACTCGTCGTCGCCGATCACGGTGTTGCTGAAGGTCAGCAGCGGCGCGCGGAATGCGGGCATGCGGTTGGGCATGGGCGGCGTCTGCATGCCCGTTGGAGGCGGAAACGGGGGAAACGGCGGCGACCCGCCGGTGGGCATGGGTCGCTGCATCACCGGGGCAAAGTTGGGGCCCGGCAGCTGCATCCCCGGGGCGAAATTGGGGCCCGGCAGCTGCGGGAAGTAGTACCCATACGGGTTGACTGCGGCAAACGGGTCGGCCTGCGATTGGCGGCGCGAGTGCGCGGCCGACGTCGGCACAGACCGCTTTTCCTGGAAGAGGTCGTCGTCCGAGCCGGAGTGGGACATGGCCAACTGTTGTTGATAGCGGCTGGTCGAGCAGAGAGAGCGAGAAAGGAGCCCGTTAAGTGTGGCAGAAACGGCACACGGGCTGCTCACACGGCGGCGTAAACACGCTGACTTGCCTGGGGTTCGGGGGCCGGATCAGCAGAGCCTAAGCAGGGCTTTCTGGCGGCAAACAGCTCCTGATGGGGTCAGCTGGAGCTCGTTGATTCCGGAGGTCAGCAGCGGGGCTTCGGGCAAGCTCGAGGCGGGCAGCGCAGCTGGGCGTACGTGCTGGCGCAGGTGGTGCGTAAGCGAAGGACTGGCACCAGAAACAGCAAAGACGGCGGTCAGAAACGTATACTGTGCCGTCGCAAATAGAAGAAACTCCCTGCAATACAAGAGAAAATGTCACCAAAAAAGAAACGTTGGGCGTGCGCGGACCAATGCTACCCTTAAACACACTATAATTATAGCCCACAGCAACGCCCCTGTTGACATTGGCACCAGATCAGGCAACCAGGGATGCGTCCGTGTGCAGGCACTGCACTCCATTACGATGCCGTTTCCGTGCAGGACACTGGCCCCGGAGGGTGGCCGCGGCAGCCCTGCCATCGCAGCGCCAGCGTCGCATTCACGCACAGAGCACACACGTGCGCAGCCCGAGCAGCGCGAGACAGTGCAAGTGGTAGGCGTGGCCGCAGGCAAAGTGCACTACCAGGGCGGCCAGCGGGCCCTCGCCCTTGTGCAGGAGCTCCGTAGCACCGTGCAGGAGACTCTTCTGGCGAATGGTCGCTTGGTCGCTAGCCGAGGCGCCAGGGTCCAGCGCGGCGGTGGTGCTGGAGCCGTCGCCGACCAACGTGGCGGCTGCGCTGGCGGGGGCATCGGTCCGCGGGGGCACCGCGTCTGGCGCCGATGCGCGCAGCTGCATGAGCACGTACTCGCGCAGCTCCCATGCGTCATAGTCCGCGGCGTGGGCCACGCGGTCGCACAGCGCGCACCGCATGTGCTGCACGCTCACCAGCCACCCCCGCACCCGGTCGCCAAGAAGTTGCTGCACCAGCTGCAAGATGCCCTTCTCAAGCATCCGTAGCAGGATGCCGAGCATCTCGCTCTCGTAGAGGTACAGCACAAACACCTCCTGTAGCACCGCTTTCACGTTGGAGAAGAGCACCGTGCTCTCAATCAGACCAAGGAGCCCGCTGAGAATGGCCACAAACGACCCCTGCTCGCCCCGCACCGGGTCGAGCTTGGTGTCGGCCACCGCCCGAAAGCACTCGTACACCTTGGCCCGCACGTCCTGCTGCGTCTCGTGCACTAGCACCTGCAAGAGCCGGAGCCAGCACTCGTCGCTGTTGCTGGCGCGGCACACTTTCATCGCCATGGCAAACGCATCGTCGTCCACAACCTTGTCCACCACCTGCTCAAGCGCAGCGGTGTAGTCTTTCTCGTGCATGAGGCAGAGGGCAAACTCCACGTGAGCATTGCGCTCACGAAAGAGCTCCTCACACTCCTCCACCAGCACGCGGTCGAGCGCCGACTCAAGGAACGCCACGGCGCCGGTGCCGCTCTCCACTAGCATCTTGATATTGTGCATCACAAGCGCGCTGTCAGCGCTAGCAACGTCGTTAGTCTCAAAGTACCGGGCCATGTAGCTCTGTGCAAGCGCCGGCACCTTACAGTTCAACACCTGCCGGTGCAACTCCGGCTCGTACCTGTTCAACACCTCAACAACCACCAGGGCGTCGATGGTGATCAATTCAGTAAAGTGTGACTCGATGGTGCGAACCACACCGACCCGAGAAGGGCCCGCCTTCGCGAGGCGCAAGGCGTCGCTCAATACCAGCCTGAGCAGCTCCTCGTGCTGTGACTGCTGGAGCCACATCTCTATGGTCTTAGCATACTGCCGGTCCAGCTTGTACAATACGTTCAACACATTGTAGAACTTGGCGGCTTTTAGCTTCTGATGAAGCATTTCCTTGTCGTCGGGCTCGTATTTCGGCAACATGCTTTGGAGGGCCAATTCACAGTCTCCAATTAATCGCTCATTCGTGTTGGAGCACAAACTGTCCATGACCCGACGGAGTACAGACTCCGACAATCGAACAAACTGCAGGTATTTGGCGTAGTTCCGGGCAACAAAGATTGCCAAGTTGGTGTGATCGTCTTTCGATAACCTTTCTCCGTTCGCCTCGAATATGTCCAAAAGTGCTTCCACAATGTACTGGCGGTTGAACGGGCTCGCTCTCTCCTCATTCAACAAAGGATCCTCAAAAAACTCGTTGAGAGTTGAGAGCATCTCGAACGAATCGTACTTGATGAGCAAGTACAAGTAGGGAAACACCAGATCCTGACTCTCGCCAATGTCGAACAACTCTTCCAGCAAAGTCAAGATACCGCTGCTGAAAAGAATGCCACAGATCTCACTTTGCGCTTTCTCGGCCAACTCGGAGTCTATGAATGTGTCGATCGGGAACTGCCTGCCGGTTAAAATATAGGACAAGTAAGTGAATACCTGAGAGTACAGATGTGAACCTGGCGGCTCCTTGTTAATACTGCCCATGAGATCCAACAAGGGTGTTTGGAAGTCATGCAAGAGGTAGTTCCACACGAAAATAATACACTCATTGAGGTTATGCTTCCGACAAAGAGCAATAGTCAAGTCGATGTCCAAGTAGCTAATATCCCGCATGCTGCAGAGTACCTCGGTGAGAACATCCCCGTTTTCATTCTTTGCATAGTAGAGAACGAGTTCTTTAAGTATAACAGGAGGAAGTTCTGGAATGCGTTTTGTGACTAGGTACCCTTCGAGGAGCTCAAAGAAAAGATCGCTGCAAACCTCGGCGCAAGCATCGAAAACGTCGCTCAATAGGTCAACGGCACTGTTGTCGAGAATCACCTGAATCTCAAGAAAGATATTAATATACAAACGCTGCTGTTCGTCACTGCTAGCAGGCAAAAGGTGCGGCACTGACTCTGAGGCGATTCGCGCAAGCAATGGCTTAACTATCTCCTGGCGCGCTGAACTTTGATCTGGGAGTCCACTCACAACTGTCTTTCCGCTCTCCTTTGAAGTATAGTAATTGTAGACTGTTAGAAGCGCCTCATGGTAATGATGGGTGGATAATAGGTGGAGCAATTTGTCTGCCCAACCGAGGGGCTGTCCAAGCTGAATCTTGGCAGAGCTCGAATCCCCCATCAAGATGAACATTTTGTCCTTGTATACCTGAATGCTGTTGTTGTAGCTCTCAATGGAAAAAGTGATTGATGAACTGTTGTGCTTTTTGTCGCTTCCAGTGACTGACCACACCGTCGACTTCACCTTTTGGGACGCGAGATGCGAATCCTCGCTTATGAGGGTCAAGCTTTCACCGTTGTAATGCAATAAATACACCTGTATGCTCAGTTCATTCTCGAGAATAAATGCACTTAAAATGCTGGCCGTGAGCCACTTTAAGGAAACAATGCGATCTCCAGGATAAATGGGTTTCCAGCTGCACATGGCCTTGAACGGAAGCGGGGGTAGATTCTTGTCCTTCTCCTTCAATTCTGAAATGATCTTGACGAGGTTTTTCGGGAGTGACCGGTTCTCGATCTCGAGGATCTGGAGCACATTGTTCCACGAGTAGGCCAAACGGGCGTTTTCGAGACGGCCATTATGCTTCATGGCAGGATACCAGCAAAGACTGCAGTGGGTGGGCTCACTATTGTTGACATTTCTCGGTCGCAGTTCCTTGTGGAGCAGCCTTAAGTTGGCGTTGGTGGGGTTGTCGAGCGACAACACCGAATGCACTGTGAGCAGATGCTGGGTCATGGTAGCAACCACGCCGAGCTGGTCGGTGATCTCCACCGCTGTCCCAAGCGGGAGCATGCTGCTGGCAAATATGGCCCTCCTTCCTGTGCCGTCGACAGCATTGACGTCGTTCTTGCCGAGTACCTTTTGCGACACATAGTATGTTTTCATGAACCTGCGGAACCCGTGATGGTAAAACGCGAGTCCCGAGATGTCGCACGAGAGAAGCAGCGAGTTCAGCAGCCCGATAAACAGGAGGGACGTGATGGCGACCGCAAGGTGGCTCTGGTTCTTCTTGGTGAAGCGCTCCTCGAGAGTGATGGGCCGAAGGACATGGAATGGCGTCGTCTCGTGCCCATTGAGGTCCCAAAGCGCAATGTAGCCCTTGCTGGAGCCCACAGCAACAAACAGGCAGTCACTGGACACGGCCATGGCCGATGGGGCGCCAAACTCGGGCGAAACCGGCGCAAACGTGTGCTCCACTTCTTCGTGGTAGTTCAACACCACCACGTGCCCAGAGGCCATAGCCACGACAAGGTAGACCAGACACACCTGGAAGCACACCACAGGGTCATCTGGAAGCGGCAACTTGGCCGTGAGGTCGATCTGGCGCCATTTGATGGTGTCGGAATGCGGAACTGGCACCGACACCGGGGCCGGCAGCAGAAGGTGCTGGCGGAGCATCTGGCTCACACGAGTGACGCTGCGGTCATCGAAGCGGCGCTGGACGTCGGCAGAGGTCTCGCCCACCGGCGAAAGCAACCGCGGCACATCCGCCATGCTGCTGCGCAGACGAGCCGGCACCGGCGCTATACCCTCGGTCACGTGATGGTTGCACCGGGGACGCAAAAACGCTGCACGCAGCAGAAAACAGCACTGCAAGCGACGCATTTGGACGCCACCCGCAGCCTGCTGCATCGCGTCTGCACCCCCCACCCCAACCCCGCGTGTGCTGCATTGGCTGCGATAACCTTTTGGGCCCGCAATGAATCTTTCTCTCCAGGACCCGTTCGCGGTCGCCAAAGAGTTCCCCGAGACGCTCACCCACAAGCTCCAGTATGGGTTCTCGGTGGTGATACAGTTCAATGCGCACGGGGACTACCTCGCGTCGGGCTTGAGCGACGGCTCGGTGGTGATCTACGACCTCGCCAGCAACGGCGGCATCGTGGCGCACCTCCACAAAGGCGGCCATGTGCGGCCTGTCACCAGCATATCGTGGCTGCGGTGCGGCCGCTACCTTCTCACGCTGTCGCAGGACTGGCGCTGCATTCTCTGGGACCTCGGCCGCGCCAACAGCGCCGGCGCCGACCCGCTTCTCCAAAGCATCAAGTTTGACGGGCCCATTTGGCTGGCACAGTTGAACCCCGAAAACCATACCGAGTTCGTTGCGGCGCTCTTCGACGACGAGCCGGTGCAGGTGGACTTTGGTACTGGTACTGTCACCAAGTTGCCCACGGTGCCGCTTCCGTTGCAGGGCGAGAGTGTGAGCAAGAAGGACCGCCAGATGACCCTCGTCGCCACGTACGCACCCGGCAGACACATCATCACGGGCACGAACAAGGGCTGGCTCAATGTGGTGCGGGACGGGACGTTGGTGCACTCGGTGCGGCTCACGGCCTCCAACATCAAGAACCTTGTCATCTCGCCCAACGGGCGCAAGCTCGCGGTGAACTCGCTGGACCGCATCATTCGCCAGATAAACATGCCGGACTTGGTGAACGCGCCGAGCCCCGAGCTGTGGGAGTTCGAGGTTGAGCACAAGTACCAGGACGTGGTGAACAAGTTGCAGTGGAACACCGTCGCCTTCAACCACAACGCCGAGTTTCTCGTTGCGTCCACGTTTGGCCAGTCGTCGCAGGACTTGTACATCTGGGAGACCACCATGGGGTCGCTCGTGAAGATCTTGGAGGGCAGCAGCGAAGAGTTGATCGACGTCAAGTGGAACTACAGCCGGTGCATGATTGGGCTGACCGGCCTCGACAGCGGCACCATCTACCTCTGGCTGGTCCAGTTCCCGCAGAAGTGGAGCGCGTTGGCTCCCGACTTTGTCGAGATCGAGGAGAACATAGAGTACGAGGAGAAGGAGGACGAGTTTGACATTATAGGCGAGGACATGCTCAATAAGAAGCGCCTCGAAGAGGAGGACGCCGAAGTCGACATCGTGACGTGGGAGCCCACCGATGCCCGCGGCTTCGACTTTCTGCAGTCGTTTGTGATCCCCATCGCCTACGAGTGATGGGCTCCCGCTTTGGAGCGCAACAATATTCATTACGTCATGCTAATTGCACCTGCCAATTTGCGCTTTTATGTAATTGCGCCTGGAGGCGACCCGCCGGCGCCAACGGCCGCTACGTAGACTCGCGCAGACAGATCGGTACCATTCCAGCGTCGCAGGCTCACCCAGGGCCCCTGCCGCCGAACACTGTATAGGCACGGCGCGGCCAGTGCCGCTGGCCACACCAGATATTAGGTTCTATTTGTGACTGTATACAGGCGCAATCTATATCCGTGACCGGCAGCCGCCAGGCCCGCTCCGGGCGCCAGGACCCCACGCACGCTGGTGGAGTTTGTCCGTGCCAAGTAGACCACCAGCGGCACCCCCCACGCTGTGTGGGGACCGTCCCCCACGTAGACTTTGGCGCCCTCCACGTCTCGGATGAGGTGTGTCGCGCCAAAAATTGTTTTTCATGTTTTGTAAACAAAGCGTCGAACGTTTTCCACGCACACCATCAGTTGCACGCCAGCACGCCGCTGAGCAGATTAACCGCACGCGCCGCAAGACAGGACTCTGCAGCGCTCGGATACGCAGAGTGCACTAGGCCAGTTTTAGGCGCCAAAAAAGCGTTTTTTTTGGGCTGCCCTCGACCCGCTGCCAGGGCCGTCCCCCTCCACCTTCCGGCACCCCCCCACGGCCCTCCACGCGCCCGCACCCCCACGAGGACCCCCGAGGCGCCCCCACTGTTGCCCCCGCGTTCTGTCCCCCACGTTCCGACATGGCGAAACGGCCCGCTGACGACGACCTCCCGTCCTTCGACGATCCCCAGGACCTCGTCAATGCCGTCATCCTGACCCTCCAGGAGCCCGAGGAGCGCACCAATGTCGCCGCAAACTTTGCCAATGACCGTAATTTGGCCACAGAGGTGCAGGCGTACGCCAAGATCGCCGGCGCCGACTGGACGTTCTACGTCAAGCTGCTCGCCATCCTGATAGGACGTAACACCGACACCGTTGGCGGCGGCGCGCCGCTCATCGACATCGACCTCGGCCCTGCCAAGGTGGTACTGCGGCAGCATGCCACCATCACCTACAACCTCGAACTTCGGTGCTGGGAGCTCAAGGTGCTCGGCCGCAACGGCGCCCGCATGGACGGCGCCAAGGTGCTGGCCGGCGCCCCCACCGCCACCCCGTTGCACTCAGGAGCGATCCTCGACATTGGCGGTGCGCAGATGATGTTCATCCTCCCGGACTCGCCTCCAAACATCCACGAGAAGATGCTTGCGGTGGCTCTCGCCAAGTACAAGAACTCGGCCGCCAAGCGCAAGAGCCTCTCACTGCACGCGCTCGGGCCCGCAGCGATGAAGTCGTTCCAGATGTTCGACAAGAGCAGCCTCTCGCACTCGCCGCTGGCCATCACCGCCAACTCGCTCCAGAACAACTTGGACCAGGACTTGTCCAAGGAGGAAGCAAAGGACATCAAGCCGCCCTACTCCTACGCCACCATGATCACGCAAGCCATCCTCTCCAACCCGGATGGCGTCATGTCACTCGCTGAGATCTACAATTGGATCTCGTCACACTATGCATACTACAAGTACTCCAAAACCGGCTGGCAGAACTCCATTCGCCACAACTTGTCTTTGAACAAAGCGTTCGAGAAGGTGCCGCGCCGGCCCAACGAACCTGGCAAAGGCATGAAGTGGCAGATTGCCGAATCATACAAAGAAGACTTTATGAACAAGGTACAGAATGGCTCGCTCAGCAAAGCTAGGCGGGGCTCGTCAGTGTCGCGCCAATTGCAGCTCCACTTGGCCACCCACAGACAGTTACCCGAGTCCCAAAACTATTACAATCGGGAGATGGGCAAGCAGGCGCAGAATATGAACCAGCAGCGAAACGTCATGTTGCCCAAGCTTGGCCAACCCATGCCCTACCCTAATATTCCTTCTAATCCGATGCAGCCTAATCCGTTGTCCTATGTTTCCACCCACCAGGTCCCTCCCCAGCAGCAGCAGCAACAACAACAACAACAACCAAACGGTGCCGGCTACCCAGGTATGCATCAGCGGCCATATGCTTACCCCCAATCTCATGGACAACAACCACCACCGCAGTCTACCTACTATTCTGGCAACACCGTGAATATCGGACAGCATCATATGCCCGCACAGCAGGTTAAGAATGAGCTTTCGTCCCCGATGCGCCAGATGAGCAGTCTCACCTCTAACACCCCTAACTTGCCCAAGGCGAACTCTAATCTTTATAATTTACCCCCTCCACCGCAAACAGCTCAAGGCATCGAGAAATCACCAGGACACTCTCGCCAAAACTCATACTCCCAAATGCCTCTCCCGGAGACCAACCACTCAGCTTCTTTCACTTCTACGAACAACCCCAACGTAACCGACTCAACGGGCAACGCCAATAATAATATGTCTACAAACAACACGTCGGACTTGGCAATGGGATTTACTAGCCCCAAGAAGGTGGCTCCATTGGAGGCGTTCACTCCGGAGAGAGGTTCCAAATCTACTTATTCCAATAAGTTGGGCATTCCAAGTGGTCTCAATACTAATCAATCGTCCCCTGCTTTTTGGAACTTTGTACAGTTCAGTACCCCTAATGGGCAGACTCCCATGAGGAAGAACAGCGATGAGCTGAACAGTCAAGGCAGTCCCACTATGAACAGGAAAACCTTGAAGAACGACGAAGTCAAAAAGAGGGATTCACCACCACTGGTCGCTCAAGATGTTATGTCACATAACAGTGGGAATGAGGCGCACAAGGCCGAAGAATTTGTGGCTTAAGGAATTTACGTGACCACGCTTATTAAAACGGCTTTAAGGACAACTTTGTATTTTTAAAAATTGTGATGTATATTGCCTTACTTATCTAGGACTTTAATGCATATCTAAATGTATCACTCCCGCTTGTCTATTAAAATGCTGCTCTATTGCGTATTTCCCATAAGCGTCGCTCAATCTCCCGCGGATTGCGGTCTAAGGCATTTGCAATCTTCACTTTCAATGCTGGACTCAAGCTAGAGAACTCTTCCATGAAATCTCCGTCGGTTACATTTTTGACTGGATTGTAGTAGCTCCTGAACTTGAGAGGATCCTTCCCGAGAGTGTTATAAGGATGCTTTGATTTTTCAAAGTCATCGAAATCATAGTCGAAATGCTTTCTCATTTCGATCTCCAAAGCACTAATGAACTTGATTTCCAGGTTGGTCGCGAGAGGTATGAAGATTCCAATCGTGCCTTGAATACCAGTATAAATTATACTCTCGGTACCGCCCACAACAAAATTGCCTTTGATAAACGAGGTTGGAGTATCCACAGCGAAAAAGTCAGCTACCTTACTGAATCTTGCGCTGGCTGTATTCAAGAAGCCCTCTTCTGTCTTCAAGAGACTCCAATCTTCATGAGCCTGCCGGGATATTGACTGCGCAAGCCTTGAAACTGTAATGTTGCCAAACTTGTCTCCAGCAATTACTGTGTCGAAGTCAAGTCCAGCACAGGCGGTAATGTTCCGACGCGAGGTATCAACCGCAAAGGTGGTAAATCGGTTTTCAGACCGATCGAATTTCAAGAATGAGATGGAGAAATTGGTGTCACCGACAAGCAAACGGTCCCCGTCTTGGTCCTGGAGGCGCAGAATAACCTTGTTTTCCTCCAATCGAGAAGACGATTTCTTGAGAAATTGCTTTTGGCCAAGATCATAAAGGCGTAAATTGTTGCCCAACCCAGCTAACAAATACCCACTAAAGCTAATGAGGGCGGTAGGGACAATCTCAACTGCTGTTTCATGCATGAATTGCAACGAAATGCTATCCTTTTTGCGAGCAATTTTCAAAGCGATTAGTACAGATGCTGATGCCCTTTGAACGCCAACCGCGAGGACTGTTTCATTGCTGAACTTAACAATTGCAAAGCTAACACCACGGTCATTTTGATCGAATTTATATGTGTTTATGATTGTTTTGCTTTTTATGTCCAAGACTTCTATCCTCGAGGTCCAAGACCCACTGTGCCCATCGAGATCCACCTCGAGGATGAATAAATGGGCGCCTCCATCTTCCAAAATCATTCTTCTTGGACTTGACGCCGTTGGCACCGACTCAACAATGAGATTTTCGAGGTTTTCAAGCGGAGACTCAATTTCGTTGTCGCTCCCTTCGATAGTAAAGATGATGAGGTTATTTCCCTGGGACCCTATTATCCCTGACCCGCCGATATCTGCCGAAACGAAAGATGCACCACTCAGGACATCGATATCCGACAATGGTACAAAGTTGAATTCATTTGTGTTGTGATATCCCAACCACGGTCTCGATGAAATGGCGAGAACAGCTGGATACGTGCTTTGAGGAAGGTGAATGGTGGATAATGCGATGGGTTTCGATCCGAGATACATTGTTCTGGTGTCGAAGAATTTGCCTGTGATGCTGTCTAACTGCGTTTGCACGAGCAACCCGTTTTCAAGTCCAATGTTGGCCATGGTGGTGCTCCCATTAGATGACACCACCATTGACGAGCAGTTGGACGAAATGGCTTGCAACGTCAACACATCGAAGCAATTGTGGCGCTGCAAAGAAACCACCTGCACTGTTTCGTCGGCGGCTGCAATTACAGCAAAACTGCTCTGCTGGGAACCATTAGATCCAAATGATGTCTGCAACGCCACAGCTTTTATGGCGCCGCCAGTGACCTCGAACCTGTCCTGATACTCCACGAGCTGGTCATCGGACGGGTCAATCATAAAGTAGCACACTTCGCGGTTGGAGAGACCAATGAGGACCTGCTCATTATTAGAGCTGGCATGCAAGATTCTGATCCCCGCCGGAGGATACCAGTTTGAGACGGATCGCGTAATGCGTTCTTCCGCCTTTGTATGCTTTATGTGGCGGATTCCGTTGGCGTAGATTTGCACTACTGAAGAGCGGCCAACTTGCTGCACGCGCACGGTGTGTTGGTCTAGCACGAAGGAGGAATCAGCCACCTCCTCCACTACCTCACCAATGGACAAGACCAAGGTCTTGGAGGCAGCAGCCGACGATATCACCATGTAGTCGTCGTCTTCGGAGTCGGCAAATAACTTGCAAGCCGACACCGAAGACGGGACAAAAGGCAATGGCGATGACACGATGGTGGAGGTCGTGATGCCGTGAGTGAGGAACTTTACCGAGCGGGCGCTGAGAGCCACAATCAGCTTCAATGGGTCGGTTGTACCCGAGGCGCTTGTCTCAATGAGGCGGGCATCGACGAGCGGGTGGAGGGTGTCAATGGAGTCCACCAATGCAAGGTTGGCGAGGTCAGTGGGCTCGAAAGGCACCGCGGCCCCCTGCGCCTGCTCCACCGTGGAGTAGTCGGACGCGTGCACTGCCACTGCGGCTCCATCGTCGCCCAAGTTCTCGATCTGGTAGAAATGCTTGTTGTCGTTCCAGGCGTTGGCAAAGAGGAAGCCGGAGCGGAGGATGTTGATCGAAATGCACGGACTGATGGTGTCGAAGTAGGATAGAGTCACGTTGGAGCACACATCGGCGTCACTGTCATAGTCCACGCTCACCTTGAACAAGTCGCCGTGCTGGTTCTGCAAAAGGGCAAAGAAGGAGTTCTTTAGCTTGTGCACGGCGCTGCACACGATGCGGGAGCCCGCTGACGGGCGCTGTGGCACCGGCACGTACCAGCGGGTACCGCCGCGCTCCAAAATCACCACGGAGTCGCAGCACACAAGCACGCCGCCCACGGGTGCTGGGAGGGGCACAATCGCCGACGCCGGCCCCGGGACCTCGGCTGCACGCCGCCGCACCACATGGTGGAGGCCCGGCTCGAACTCGTAGTACACGAGCCGCACCGGCGTGCTGCGCGTGAAGCGCCCCCGCACCTCGTCGGGCTCAATCTCGAGCGCGGCAAACTGCGGGTTCTCATAGCCGGTGTCGACGGCAGTGAGCGCCAACGTGAGCGCCTTGGCTGGGCATTCGAGCGGGCCATCCACCGCCATTCCGCCGCGCCCTGCCTGCGCCGTGTAGAGAAGGCGGTTGCGCTCCGTCGCCGCCACAAGCACGCATCGCAGCGCTGGGTCCACGGCGAGGTGGGCGCCCGGCGTGAGCCGCGTAGCGCCGTTTTTGGCGTACGGGACCTGGGCCACCGGCACAAACCGGTTTTCCTGCTCGCGAAACACGAGCACCGCGAGCACGCCGGCATCGCTTGTCACAGCAAGGTAGTCCTGGGCCTCTCCCGGTCGCGGGAGGCGCGCCACCGCGCGCACCACGCCGTGGACCGGCTGGCAGCACCGGCGCACGAGCCGCCCATCGACTGGCACGCGAAGCTCCAAATGAGTCGTCGTGGCCACCACAAGCTCCTGCTGGCGACGCGCGCCGAGGAACGCCCCCGCAACCAGCGCGAGGGGCGCCAGCGGCGGCCTGAGCGTGAGGTGGTAGAGCCAGGGATCCATGGCGGCAGGCAGTCGCAGCCAGCGTGGTATACTCGGGCGTGCGCGCACCAGGGCATCGCGGGGGCCATCGCGTCACCGTGGGGCGAGGGTAGGGCCCTCGGAAATGGGCGCGAGGTACGTGGGGACGCAGGAGCGCTTGCGCATCGGTACTAACATGCAGCTGCAAGGACCAGAAGAAGGCATTGGCGATCTGCCTCCAGCGGTCGCCTTGCGTGTTGCTTGAGCGGCACACCCCGAAGGACTGCATCACGCGGCCCGAACTCAAGCGCGAGCTCCCAGAGCTCTGCGTGGCCGCGTTCAAGGCCTTTATGGACTGTAAGAACGGCATGTTTGACATGACCAAGCGCATGCGCGGTAATGCGCCACTCTCGACCGGCAAGTACGACGACGCCTACGAGAAGCTCTCGCTGGGCAACTTTGACCCCCACGAGGAGATGCACAAGCTTGAGGTTCTCAACGCCAACCTCGCGCGCCAGCGCCAGGCCCGCGAGGAGACCACTGCCCGCTTCGACTAGGCCCTCTGCGCGCACGCGCGCCGCCGCGCATATACATGTACATAGTGAACCACAGTTTTCCCGGTTTTGCCACATGCGCGCGCGCCGAGCAGAGGTATTTTCTGCTTCACCATGATCGCCAGCGACCTCGAGACCAACCGCGTGGCCGAGCTCGATGAGCTTCTCACGCTTCTCCAGCCCCAGATCTTGCAGCACATTGCCGCCGCCGACAGCACCAGCGACGGCTATGACGCCACGTCGCTCGGACGCTACCACGAGCCTGCCGAGTTGAAAGCCGAGTTTCTCCCGGGGGCAGATGCTGCCCTCGAATCTGGCGCCCGCGACCCTCGGCAGGTGGCCGACTTTGTGGCCAAGGTGCTCCGCTTCTCGGTCAACACCTGGCATCCCGGCTTTCTCGACAAGTTGTACGCCGCCAACAACCCCATCGGTGTGGTGAGCGACATTGTGTTGCTGGTGCTCAACACCAACTCCCACGTGTACACTGTGCTGCCGGTGTTGACGGTGCTCGAGAACTACATCGGCCGCCGCTACGCCCAGCAGTTCTTCGCCTCGGAGCATGCCGGCGGTCTCACCTTTTCCGGCGGTTCGTGGTCCAACATCACGTCGTTGCAGATGGCGCGTGCATCCAAGTTCCCTGACACGAATTCCGAGGGTAACGCTGGTCACCGGTTTGCCATTTATGCGCTGCAGCACTGCCACTACTCGGTGGAGAAGGCGGCCATTCTCCTCGGCTTGGGCAGCAACAGCTTGTTCAAGGTACCGGTGCTCGACGATGGTACCATGGATGTCGAGGCGTTAGCGGCCACCATCGAGCGCTCGGTGGCTGATGGGTACCAGCCGTTGTATATAAACGCTACTGCGGGCACAACCGTTTTCGGCAGTTACGACCCGTTTGAGCGCATTGCCGCTGTGGCCCGGAAGTACAACTGCTGGTTCCACATTGACGGTCTGTGGGGTGGCAATGTCGTGTTCTGGTCGGGAGCCAAGAACCGTTTGCGCGGCGCCGAGCTAGCAGACTCCATCACCGTCAACCCGCACAAGATGCTTGGCGTGCCCACCACGTGTTCCTTCTTGCTTGTGCCCGACGTGCGCGCCTTTGTCGACACCATGAGTCTCCGGGCGCCGTACTTGTTCCATGGTCGTGAGGAGGATGATGCCGAGAATTTTGATCTTGCTGACGGAACCATGGGCTGCGGCCGCCGTGCCGACTCGTTTAAGCTCTACATGGCGTGGCAGTACTATGGCACGCAGGGCTTTCTGCGTCGCGTGGAGCATGCATACCGCATCGTGGAATATTTTGTCGCCAAGATCCGAGGGCTTCCGGGGTTCGAGGTTGTTGCCGATCCCCAGTGCTTGCAGGTGTGCTTCTACTACAACCCTGCTGGCGACGCCGATGCCACCGCGGTGACGCGTCACATCAGCCGCGAGTTGCATAAGCAGGCGCGCTACTTGGTGGATTTTGCACCCAACCCGGCCAACCCTGCCAAGGGCGAGTTTTTCCGCGTGGTGTTCAACTCACCCATCTTGACTGACGCTACGGTGGACGACTTGGTGGCCCGCATCGTTGAGATTGGTGCCGAGTACGTCAAAAACACATAGACTAGACTAAATAGGCAAAGGACACAGTTTCACCCCGCGGTGCCCGGTGTAGTGCGTGCAGCAAGCCCAGCTAGGCACGGCTGACTGGCTGCAAAATCAGGTGCGGGCAACACCGTGTGGGGAGTACTGCAGGTAGAGCCGTAACCAGCAGCCGTCTCCAGCGTAGGACTGCTGTCTGCACCGAAATACGACAACAAAGGCGGGGGTGGCGCCGTACACAATCGAAATAAATCCTTTGTGGAAGCATCGAGCGGTGGTCCGAGTGACACCAGCAGTGGCACCTGTCGGTTACAGCGTCGCGCGACGGCCTCGACGACAGGTTACAGCGGCCAAGAGCAATTTCCTGCATGGAATATGTGTGCTGGCGTCGTTTCGGGGAGGCACCAGGTTGTAGCGGGACGTATCCAGGATATGATGCGGAGGGGTGGGGTCGAAATACGCTCACCAGGAAGCTTGTGAGGGGCACCGCATGCGAATTGACGCAAGAGGCCGAGTTTGCGCAGCATGCAACCACTACCACCTGAATGCAGCAAAAAATAACCTGTCTATGCAACCTGTGCGCGCAGCCAGTGTTTGGTTGCGGGCTCGGCAGAGGTCCCGCGTAGCAGACGGTGTGCCAAGCGCAGCCTACCACGGCACCGCCGCGGCCCCCACTTTCTGGTTGCGAGCCCCCGCATTCGCACCCCAGAATTTCTCGACTCAGGTCATCTGCAGGCATGTGGGGAAGGGGTTACGATCGCCGTAGTGTCGTGCAGCCAGATCCGATGCGCATCTGGCAGCACCCAGGAACCTGGAAAACCCGCAGTCAAAGAGGCCGCACGGGGAGCACACGTAACAGCAGAGAAGCGCTGTTGCAGCGTAACCGCGTGCGGCCAGCAGCGGTTTTCGCGCCCGTAGACCTTATCTTATCTGCCCGGGCGCCCAATGTAACACGGCGATGTTACATCAAGCCCACATTGTGACCTGCACAGCGCCGACTAGGTGCCGGCTACGCGCCCCCGCTCTGCACACCACTGCACCCGCCCTGCACACCGCCATCGCTTGGGGGCCTGCCGGTAGCGC
Source organism: [Candida] ascalaphidarum (assembly GCA_030674335.1). Taxonomy (NCBI): domain Eukaryota; kingdom Fungi; phylum Ascomycota; class Pichiomycetes; order Serinales; family Debaryomycetaceae; species [Candida] ascalaphidarum. Next base: position 397,757 of record JAKTYC010000008.1, read on the forward strand.
CCCAAGGTTGCATCTCCAGGGTTACATTGGAGCTCATGTTACTCGCGGAGTAGATGCGTCGATGGAACCGATTTTTTTTTTTTTTAGACGCGCGCTATAAAAGGACTGCTGCCGCCGTTTTCTTCCATCTCATCGCAGCTTCATCGCCCACATCTCCCCTGTGACCATGTCTGCTGAGAAAATCCCCCAGGAGGTCGACATCGCCTCGGACGACAAGGGCTCATCGGAGCACCTCGAGACCCACCTCGAGCTTGCCCACCACACCCAGGAGGAGATCGCTTCCAGCGGCAAGTGGTATGACCAGAAGTATGTGTCGTTCCTCCCTCAGTACTCCAACGCCACCATCCAGATCGTGATGGCGGCGTTTGTGGTGTTCATGACCCCCGGTATGTTCAATGCCCTTTCTGGTATCGGTGCGGCCATCACCAACAAGCACAAGTCGCCTGAATACTCCCGTCAGACCAACGACAACACCAACGTGGCCCTTTACGCCACCTTTGCTGGTGTCGGTTTCTTTGCTGGTTCCATCTGTAACATCATCGGCCCCAAGGCGTGCCTCATCTTTGGCGGCACTGGCTACCTTATCTACACTTCCGGTCTTCTTTCCTTCCAGCTTAACGGTAACGCGGGCTACACCATCTTTGCCGGTGCCTACCTTGGTATCTGTGCCGGTTGCTTGTGGGCCGGTATCGGAACGATTCTTATGTCTTACCCCACTGAGGGCAAGAAGGGTCGTTCCATCTCTCTTTTCTGGGTCATCTTCAACCTCGGTGCCGTCATCGGTGCCTGTGTCCCCCTCGCCAACAACATCCACAACAAGGGCTCCTCTGTCAACAACGGCACCTTCATTGCCTTCATGGTGCTCATGTTCTTGGGCTCTGTGATTGGTATGTTCATGATGCCCATGCACAAGGTGTGGAGAGGCGACGGTACCCGTGTCATTGTCAAGAAGCACATGAACTGGAAGGACGAGGTGTTTGGCGTGTTCAAGTTGATTATCAAGCAGCCCAAGATTCTCATTCTCTACCCTATGTTCTTTGCCTCCAACTGGTTCTACACCTACCAGTTTAACGTGGTGAACGGTGCCCGTTTCAACATCAGAACCCGTTCGCTCAACTCGCTTCTCTACTGGCTCGCGCAGATGGTCGGTGCCGCTCTCTTTGGTTTCCTCATGGACTGGGCCCGCTTCAAGCGTCCCACTCGTGCTAAGATTGGTCACGCCGTGCTCATCGTCACTGGTATGGCCATCTGGGGTGGTGGCTACAAGTTCCAGAAGGGCGTGAACAGACAGAACGTGGTGGAGATGACGCTCATTGACTACACTGAAGGAAGATACATTGGCCCCATGTTCTTGTATATCTTCTACGGTATGTACGACTCCATTTTCCAGACCTACATCTTCTGGTTCTTGGGCACCATGTCCAACAACGCCAAGACCGTGGCCTTGTACTCGAGTATGTACAAGGGTATCCAGTCTGCTGGTGCCGTCATTGCCTGGAGAGTCGACGCCTTGAACATTGCCTACATGAGATTCTTTGCCTCGTGCTGGGGCCTTGTCATGGGCTCTTTGGTGCTTGCCATTCCCTTGGTGCTCCAGGTCACTGAGCACACCGAGTTGGAGGAGGACAACATGTTGGAGGTGATGGACGAGAATGAGATCAAGTCTGTCAAGTCGCACGCTGAGGTGTGATTAACTGTGTATTTATTATGCTGGCTCATCAATAAGTAATTTCGACTCTAGTGTAGACCGCATCTAGCCGTGCTCAGCCGCACCGCTGGTCCCATCGGCCCGGGGCGCACCGCCTACTTCAAGCCACGACCCGCGCCGCGGCGGCGATCTGGCTCGTACTGTCGGCGATCTGGGTCGTACCGTCGGTACCGGACTCGTACCGTCCGCATCTTACTCGTACCGTCTGCGATCGTGGCTCGCTGCGCTACTTCTGAGCATGTCTGCCGCCGTGCCCTCGGAACCACCGCCCTCGGAGCCGCCGTGCCCTCGGAACCACCGCCCTCGGAGCCGCCGTGCCCTCGGAACCGCTGCCCTCGGAACCGCCGCCGCGTCGCCGCGTCACGTTACTAATATCACGTGACCGGTGATCGCGTCCTGCACGCGTCCCTCCATCGCGTCGCGTCCGACTCTCCAGCCTCAACTCAGGAACGCGGCGGCATGTACATCTTTCCGCTGGAGTACGCGCGCGCGTTCCGCGAGCTCAAGCGCACGTCGTTGCTGCATCTGACGTGCAAGCTCATCGTGTTTGTGGCGTGCTTGGACATCGACCTGCTCTGCGCGGCGAGGATTCTTGCTGGCGTGCTCCGCAAAGAACTCGTGCAGTACCAGCTCATCCCGGTGGTGGGCTACGCCGACCTCCGCACGCACTACGCGCGGCTAGACGCAGACATTGCCAACGTGGTGTTGGTGGGGTGCGGCGCGACGTTGGACCTCGAGGCGTTCTTTGAGATCGACGCCGACGCGTTTGCGGTGGACAACGCCTTCCGCGACGCGTCGGACTTGCTGGACACGCGTCCGCGCGCGGACTTTCGCCGCAAGATCTACGTGGTGGACGGCCACCGGCCGTGGAACTTGGACAACTTGTTTGGCTCCGGCATGGTGGTGTGCCTCGACGACGGCTTTGTCCAGGACAATCTCGTCGAAGAGCGGCGTGCGTACGACAAGTTGGTGGCAGAGGACGAGGATGACGAGGCAGAGGACGAAGAAGACGAGGACGAGGACGAGAACGAGGACGAGGACGACGAGGACGACGAGGACGGCGACAGCGAGCAGCTCTCGGACATCAACTCGCAGGACGACACCGACACAGTCTCGCGCAAGCGGCACCTCCAGGAGAGGCAGGCGCGGCGCGCCAAGCGCCAGCGGCGCTCGCAGATCGCCGCCGCCCAGGACGCCGTGGAGCGCCACTACAACCAGGGCACCACCGTGTTCACGTCCACCACCGCCATCGTGTACGCCCTTCTCTCATCCATCGGCGAGACCAACCTCGAGAACGTGTGGCTCGCCATCATCGGCACCTCCTCGCTCGACTACCACTACCCCGAGGTCTACGACCGCATGCAGCCGTTGTTCCGCGACGAGGTGCGACGCTTGACCCCGAGCTCCACCGACGCGCGCACCGCCGACACCAAGCTCATGACCGTGGACAAAGACTACCACCTCTTCCTCATGCGCCACTGGACGCTCTACGACTCCTTCTTCTACTCCAGCCACGTCAACTCCAAGCTCAACCTCTGGACCGAGGACGGGCGCAAAAAGTTGCACAAGTTGTTCGCCAAGATGGGCATCTCGCTCTCCATCGCCCAGCAAAAGTGGCTCTACATGGACATCAACGTCAAGAAGCAGCTCCCGCTCATCTTCCGCAAGTACCTCCCGCTCTATGGCTTGGAGGGCATCATCCGCGACGGGTTTGTGCGAACATTTGGCTTCCACGGCCAGCTCTCAGCCATGGAGTGCGTGGAGGCGCTCACGGCTCTCCTCGAGTGCGACAAACGCATCTTGGACGGCAAGTTGTACAGCTCCAGCACCGTTCATCCCCGCGACGACGACACCGAGAGCGAAGAGGACCGCATCAATAATCGCATACAGAACAAGGAAAAGATATGGGTGGGTAACTTCTGGCTGTCGTGGGACGCCTTGACCATGGCCACCGGCCCCACCAAGGCCGCCGACACAGGCATAAACGGAGCCAAGCGCTCCAAGGGCTATGAGCTCCTCATGCAAGGGTTGGAACACGCCAAGCAGATCCAGCAGATCATTTTCCGCACGGGCATGTCGTTGCTCGAGCGCAAGCTCATCAAAAACTTGCGCTTGTACCGTTTATGCGTGCTCAACGACGGCTCGATCCCCGACCTCGTCATCTTCAACAACCCGTTGATCTTGTCAAAGCTCGGCAACTGGCTCTTGGAGAACATCACCGAGATCGAATTCCTCAACAACCAAACTACATTAAAACCGTTGGTGGTGGCCAGCCTCGACCCCGAAAGCGACACCTACCTCGTTATCGGATTGGCACCCAAGTACCCGCGGGGCATGAGTAGCTCCGACAAGGCCAAGATCATGCAAAAAGAGCACAGCGACAGCCAGACAGTAACCACGCGGCTCAACACCTTCAGCGTGGCGTTCCAGCAGGTCGCCAGCACGTCGGGCGCCAAAGTGCGCATCGACAGCTTCGACAGCCTGGTCATCGAGATCCGCAAGGACGACTTGGCGCCGTTTTTGGAGAAGTTGACCCTCAGTGGATTAATATAGCATCTGTACCATACTGCACACTAATATTACCCCGGACTTTGGCCAGTAGTGCACACACCACCCGACTCTAAGCCGTTGCGGCCGCTTCCGGTTCTTTTTTTCCTTGCCAACATGACAGAGTACGGCATTTTGGGGTACGTACTTGAGGCTAGGTGGAGCGTGCTCAAACAGTTACTAACGACTCAGCGCTGGTGTTTCAGGGCTCTACACAGCATACTTGTTAATCAAACTCAAGGGCATCGAGGGGCCTAAAATCGGCATTGTAGCGGAGCACTTGCCGGGAGACACCTCAATTGACTACGCCTCGCCGTGTGCGGGTGCGTTCTTTTCGGCAGACTTTGAGTCGCCGGAAGAACTCGAAGCGTTCGGCAAATTCAGCTACCTGGAGCTCGCCGAGCTTCAGAAGGTGCTTGGCGACAAGTCCGGCATTGCGCCCGCAGACGCTGTCGAGTCGTTTGAGCAGCCATTGGCGGTAGGCGTGGACGTGTTGAAGACGGCCGGCATCGACGTCGAGCACAGCGAGGACGGCGGCAGGCACAACTACAAGTTCCGCACCTGGGCAATTGCGCCGACAGTGTACCTCGCGGCGTTGGAGAAATACTTGCGGTCCAAAGGTGTTGTGTTTGCACGCAAGAAGGTGACCAAGCTCAGCGAGCTCTTTGAGAACGGCGCCAAGGTGGTGTTCAACTGCGCGGGCCACGGTGCCCGCACCTTGGGCGGCGTCGAGGACGAGGCGTGCTTCCCCAACCGCGGCCAGCTTGTGGTGGTGAGTGCGCCCCACATCAAGCAGGTCAGCATCCAATTGACCGGTAAGGGCAGCTCCTACATAATCCCGCGGCCCGACACCCCGCTCCACGAGGTGGCTATCGGTGGTACCTATCTGCACTCCGTGGACAGCAGCACCTACCGGGCCGCTACCCGCAAGCTCCTCGAGCGCGCCGCGGAGTTGAACCCCGACCTTGTTAACAAAAACCCTCTCGGCTCGCTGATTGAGGACTTGCCGATCGTTCGCGTCCATGCTGGTATTCGGCCGTGCAGAAAGGGTGGTCCCAGGATCGAGAAGGAGGCCAACATCATCCACGCCTACGGCTTTGGTGGATGCGGCTACTACCTCGGCCCCGGCTACATCAAGAAGGCTGTCGAGTTGCTTGACTAGTGGAGCAGTAAGTTCGTGTTGCAACAGAATAGTTAGTATATCTTTGATAAAAAAAAATCTCGACAACTGCAGGACTCGAACCTGCGAGGGCATAGCCCAAAAGATTTCAAGTCTTTCTCCTTAACCGCTCGGACAAGTTGCCATTTTGTGGAATTAATCACTTGCACGACCATATATAGGGTAAGGCAAACCTTTCCAGAAAGGTTAAGGTTGTATTGTTGGCAATCAGCCTGCTGCCTACCTGTATTCCTGTAGTATTGTAATTATTAGACTATTTCTAGAAGCTCAACCTCCGGCTTTGCGGAGTCTGTTTTAAAGAGCCCATGGTGCTCGGTCAAGGTCGTCTCCGCGCGTCGCCTGGCCTCAGCAAACACCGTCTGATGGGCCCTGCGAGCCGGCAAGCCCCGGTCAAACAACCTGTCCACATCCTCCAATGCAATCCCTTTTGTTTCTGGAAGGAAAAAGTACACTATGGGTACGGAAACCACCGCCAAGGCAGCAAAGAAGAAGTAGACGCCATACTTCATCAGGTCAATCATATTTGTGGTGTACCGTGACATGATGAAGATGGGCACCCAAGAAATGGCAGCGTTGAGAGCCTGGGTGAAGCATCGAATGTTTTGATCAAACACCTCGCTGCCGACGATGAAAGGGCCCGCACTCCATGCCAAAATGAAGGAGGCGATCCAGATGTACATGGCAATGATGGCCACGGTACCCCCAGGACCGGAGGAGACACCACGTTCCAGGGGATTATGCAATTTGAGATAAGCGCCAATGTACCAGAAGCACACGGCGCAAGTAGAGGATGAAACCATGAACGACGCCCGTCGGCCCACGTTATCAACGATGAACAAGATATAGATAAAAGTGCAAACAAACTTGGTGACGCCAAACATGCCCGAGGATAAGAGAGAGGCACCTGTGCCTTTGACCCCAAGATTACTGAATATAACTGGAGCATAATAGTTGATGGACTGGATGCCCAAAAAGTTCTGGAGCAAGAAAAGGAGCATGGTGAGTGCAAGGCGGCGAAGAAGGCGCCTTTCTCGAAAGAAGACCTGCCGGAACGGATCGGTGAGGCCGAGGCCCACAGCACGGCGCTGGCCATCGACCGACAGCTTGATTTGATTGACCTCAAACACAATGTACTCGTGGTCCTCAGGAAGGTTGCGGAGCCAGGTGAGGTTCTGCACCGCGAGGTCGTAGCGACGTACACTGAAGAGCCACCGTGGAGACTCGGGCATGGCAAGGGCGCCCACGAGAAATAGGCATGCCGGCACGAGCTGCACCGCAAAGGGTATGAACCACTGGGCGCGGCCAGAGTGGATGTGCTTGTAGAGCGCCCACGGCTCGAAGAAGCCCACGAGATCGCCTATGCGCCAGCCGACCTCAAACACAGATATGATCCGGCCACGTTGCAGCGGCGGCGCGATTTCCAGCAAGAATACCGGGGTAAGGTTGGAGGCAGCACCCACAGCCAATCCTGCAACTATGCGGCCGACGTAGAGCGGCGCGAGGCCACGCTGGTGCAGTGCTACGAGCGTCAACGCCAGCCCCACCGTCACCATCGCGCCCGCCGCCACTAGCGGCCACTTGCGGCCGCCATAGTACAGCGCCGGGTACAGAGCAAGAGCGCCGAAGAAACAGCCTGCGTGGAACACAGAAATGATGTTGGCGACGGTCTCGCTCGCGCGGCTTGCGGGCATCGCGTCGAGGCCAAACTCAGCCCGAAACGCTGGAAGCTCAACTGTGCCGCCGATGAATCCTGACTCGTATCCGATAAAGACAGAGGCGGCGGCGGCCATCATCGCCGTAGCGTACAACCGCCAGTTGTACACCTCGTGCGGTGTCGGGCGGTCCTCGTGCACGGCGAAGACCCGATGAAAGCGCCCGGCCCGGCTGTCGTCCGTTGTCGGCACCGGCACGACGCTTACTCGCACTGGAGAGCCCTTGCACGAAACGTCATCGCAGCTCAAAGAGCAGGTATCACTGGCGATGACTTCGACCAGCGCGCGCTCAAGAGAGGCTTGCAGGTTGCCACGATTGCGGTGCGGCGTCAGCAGCACGCGCTCCAGGCGCCTGGGAGCGTTTTTGCAAGGCAACGTGAATGTTGGGTTTTCCGGAGAGTAAAGAGCGATCTCCGCGGAGCGGAGCCCTGCATCTGCTAAGCCCCCCACAAATTGTGGGGGTGGAGGCAGATCTAACCGTTGAAGTGGGGTACATAAGACAGCAGCGCTAGACAGCACAACGGTGAAGCTTACGAGGACCCCAACGGCGGTTATAGCTGGTGCCGACGCAGTCCTAGGCTGGTCGGCCGTTATGTCTAGGTGTACGAGATTCTACTCAGTAGTGAGATGAGGCGAGAGGACCAGAGCTCGAGGCATGTAGACCCGGTGCTCGGCCCTGTGAATGTAATTGGCGAAGGCATGAGTAAGTATTGTAGATTGGGCGTTAGAAACCGAACTCGCCGAGCTTTTCCTCGAGGCTGGCAATGGTGGTGGCGAGCTCGTTCTTGTTCTGCATCAACAGCGTCAACTCGTCAAACTTGCGCTGTTTTGTGTACTGGTCGATGGTAGAGTCGATGATGAACTTTTGCTCGTTCATGACCATCAACTCCTCGCGAAGCTCACGGATCTCGCGCTTGGTGAGTCGCGGCGCGGTTTCGGCGGGCTGCTGCAGACGGGAGGTGCTGAGGGCGGCGTCCTCCTGCAGCTTGAGGGTGCTGTTAATCTCCTTGTAGCGCAACAAGCACTCCTGGAGCTGGCTCATGCACAACAGGTTGATGTTGACCACGACCTGGCGCAAGTAGGGCTCGAGCAGGTCTCGCACGGCGAGCAGCCCCTCGGCGGACACAAAATAGCGCGACTTGAAGGCGAGGGTGAGAGACTCGTAGTCCTTGAGCAAGGACATGATGCGGGTGCGGAGGCGTCCGATCTCGTGCTGGTCCTGCTCGTCGACGGGCACGGCGACGTGGTCGGCGTAGCGCTGCAAGAGGGAGGCCACAGTGCCCTTGAGCACGACCAACTGGTGGTACAGCGCAAACACCTCCTCCTGGGTTTCGTCGGCGGAGGCGGAGACGAGGTTGCGGCGCCAGTCAAATACCAACGCGTCCTTGCACGATTTGCAGCATCGCACGAGGAGACGGTCGTAGCCGGGGTCGCGGTCGGAGAGGCGCATGATGGAGTCGCGGTGGGCCCTAACGGTAGGAGGGTAGTTCAACGAGGGCAACTTTTCGAGGAACAGCGCCAAGGGGGCGGCGATGGAGCAGTGCTGGCGCTCGCCGTAGGGGTCGTCGCACACGATGCGGCCGCAGAGGCGGCAGTGGTGCTTGCGGAGGAGGAGACCAAACGCGGCCAAGCAGATGCTGCAGTGGGAGGCGGCGGCGTCCGGGGCCCAGTTCTCGTCGCCGACAATGTGCCTCTCCTGCTCGAGCAAGGACGCGGAGGAGCGCCACCAGGCGGTGAGGGCGCTGTGGCGGCGCGCGGCGAGGTAGTCGTCGACCACGAGCGCGGCCAAGCGGAGGAACCGTCGCTGGAGCACGGTGCGGGCGAGCTGGCGGGAGTCGCTCACCGCCAGGCGGAGGCGGGCGTACTCGGCGGTGCGGTCGCGGGCGTTGGCGCTGGTGCCGCGCACAAGGTCGGGCTTGCCGTAGTAGCAGGCGGCGCAGCACCGCAGCCACGTGCCCGCCGGCCCTGCCTCGTACACCGGCGGTGCGCCGTTGGGCCCGTTGGCAAGCCGGGCCTGGTGGGCGGCGTGCTGGTTGCAGTAGAGGCGGCCGCACTTGCGGCAGTTGACGATGCCGTGCTTGATGCTGAGGGCGCGGTCGCAGCCCGGGTGCGCGCAGCGGCTGGCCAGCGCGGGCTGGCGCCAGTGGGCGCGCGAGAGGCGGCGCGGCGAGCCCGAGTCGGTGTCGGAGTCGCTGTGGTCGCCAAAGGAGAAGCTGCGGCTGTTGTCAAACACGTCGAGGGTGACGGTTTTGCGGCGGCTGGGCAGCACGAGCGGCGTGCCGCGGGCGGGCGGGCTGCCCAGGCCGTGGGCGGCGTCGATGTGGCGGTTGAGCTGGCCCACGCCGGCGATCTTGGCGTCGCAGACGGGGCACGCGAGCGGCGTGGGGTGCCGCGCGGCGGCAGGGGCGCGTGTGGGCGTGGCGGCGGGCGCGGTGGTGCGGGTGGCGTCGGGCAGGGTGAACGGCAGGCCTAGCGTGCGCCGGGAGGCGGAGGGGGGAGGGCCCATGGCCAGGCAGGCGAGCAGCGGGCAGGCGCACCTGCCATAGCCGGACGCACGTGATGCGGGCGTGCGCGCACCAATGTCGCCGGCGGTCTACGCTAGTGGCTGTCACGTCTATTCTAGTCCAACTTCTGCAAGAGCAGGTCCAACGCCTGGCCCAAGTCCAAGTTGGGGTCCTCCCAGTTGACCGAGCCCGAGGCGGCGGCGGGCGCGGGGTGCAAGCGGGCGTACTCGGCGCGGGCCTGGCGGATCAAGCGCTCCTCGCGCTTCCAGGCGTCGGCCGCGTGCTGCGCGCGGCCCTCGCTCTCCACGTTGTAGCGGTGCACGACGCCGTACGCCACGCCGGCGCCCAACAAGGAGTATCTCAACACGTTGAAGCTCACAGACATGTTTGCTGCCAGGCCATTGGCGGGACGCAAAACTTCAGCGCGCGCGGTGCGCGCACGCCGTCGTGCGCGGGCCAGGGTCGTGCGCGCGCGGCGCCGGCGGCATGTTTCCAGCAGCCCGCCCCTGGCAGGTGTATCTCCTTCTTGTGGCCGCCGCGATGATGTTGCTGCACGCGGCGAAGCGCAGCGTGCCTGTGGCGGTGCGGCGGGCCGGCGTGGGGCTCCAGGCGGCGCGCGGTTTCCGGCTGGCGCTGCTGGCGCTGGGCGCGGCCAAGACAGCGTCCACGGCGCTGGCGGCGGCGGCGGCGGCGGCAGCGGCCGCCAACGTCGACCAGACGGCGGCGCAGCTTCGCGGGTACGCGGTGGCGGTGGGGTTTGAGCCCAAGGACCGCACCGAGCACAACCGGTTCCGCGCGCGCGCGGCGCCCTCGCCGGCGCAGCTGCTGCCCAGCGGCGAGGACAACCTCTTTGTGTCGCGCCAGATGCCCGACGGCAGCGTGGCGGTGGGCGTGGCCGACGGCGTGGGCGGGTGGCTGGAGGCGGGGTACGACTCGCTGGCCATCCTGCGGCGGTTGTGTGCGGCCGCGCGGGCGGTGTTTGAGGCCGCGCCGCTGCCGGCACAGGTGGCGCCCAAGCAGATGCTCGCGGCCGCGTTCGCCCGCGTGGCGCGCGACCCGGAGGTCGAGATCGGCGGCACCACCGCCTGCATGGGCGTGTTTGGGCCCGACCGCACCCTCCGCGTGGCCAACCTCGGCGACTCGTGGTGCGGCCTCTTCCGCGACTACCGCTTGGTCGAGGAAACCACCTTCCAGACCCACAACTTCAACACCCCCTACCAGCTCGCCAAGATCCCGCCCCACGTGGTGCGCCAGGCGGAGACCCAGGGCAAGCGGTACATCATCGACTCCCCGGACCGCGCCGACACGTACGCGTGGCTGTTGCAGAAGGACGACGTCGTCATGTTCGCCACCGACGGCGTCACCGACAACGTCGTGCCCCAGGACATTGAGATCTTTCTCCGCGACAAGCTCGCCGACAACCCCGCCCCGGACTTGGGCGCCGTCACCGCCTCCTTCGTCAAGGAGGTGGTCAAGGTGTCTAAGGACGTCAACTTCCCCAGCGCCTTTGCCCAGGAGTTGTCCCGCATCACGGGCCAAAAGTACCTCGGCGGCAAGGAGGACGACATCACCGTAATCATCGTTAAAGTCACCTAGTCCCCCGACGCCATCATTGCACAGCTCATTTTCTTTCTTTCCACTTGCTTGTAGCCTCGGCGTTTGGTATTCTCCTCGTCGTATTTTCAATCCCCCATCTTGAGCACAAGCTTCATGATCCGGTCCCGGTGCTCTTTCTTCTCCTGCTCGCCCTTCATCATCTTGGCCGCAAGCTGGTTGTCCGCGCTCATGCTGATGCGCTTCACGTCCGTCCGCTTGCCGCTCCGCGTGAGGAGCCCAAACGTCACCCGCCCGTCCTGGCCGCTGCTGCTGGGACGCAGCGGGATTTGGATCTTCGACCGCGCCGCAGGGATGCGCTTGCTGCTTTCGTACGAATCCAACACTAGCTTCTGGAGTTCCTTGTCGAGATCGTCTGCAAACTTCTTATCCTCATCCTCTGCTTTCGTGCGTCCTCCCCGCTCACCGCCTACTTCATCATCCGACAGGTCGCTTTCGTCCGATGCTTCTGCTTCCAACCAGTCAACACTATGATCCCCTCCTTCCACGGTAGCGGGCTCATAGTCATCCAAGTCAGATTCTTCCTCATCCTCTTCCTCCTCTTCCTCCTCTTCCTCCTCCTCATCCTCCTCTTCTTCATCCTCGTCCTCGCCTCCGCCGATCGGCTCTTCGTCCAGCTCAGAACCGCCTACTTGCTCTTCCTCGGTACTGTCGCCGTCGTCGTCCCCGTCCTCGGTGGGGGCAGCCGCAGCTTTCTCCGCCTCCTGCTTTCTTGCAAGCATCACCTGGAGGTGCTGTACTGTTTCTCCGATACTGACGTGCCGCTTAATGGGTATGCTGTTCTCGTACTTTGCATACAAGTCTTGAAGCTTGAACTGGAGATTGGTCGGAAGAGGCTGCTCCTTGCAAAAGCAATAATACTGCAAGTAGACCAAAAAGGTCTCCAACAAAAGCTTGTTAACCTCGTTTTGCTTGCGGATTCTGCTACGGGTCTTCTTCGACGCCGACTGGGGATTAACGCCAATAAATGCAATGTTCGTCAAGAGACTGCAGCAGAGTTGGATGCGGAAATAATTGTTTGGCAAGTCTATGTCCACATTGTAGGCCGTCGGCTGGGGCTGGTTGTGAGGGTGGCCGAGACCAACGATCTTGTACAACAAGTCATTGATAAGAGGGAAGCCAAACACCTTCCAGTTATAAAGTTCGGCCAAAAACTTGATCTGCGCCATCCTCTCGAGATTCAACCGGTAGTCATTGAGTTCGAGGCCTCTCGTGATCTGTTCGATAATCGTATCGATAGTTTTGATTAGCACCGTCTTGTTGTTTGCAGATATCAAATCAAGAACGCGGGCTAGATAGGTAATGCTGTCGTAATTGACAAGATAGGGAGCAGAGAAGCCCTCTAATAGTGCCAGCACTAGCTTCTCATCGTTGTTGAAATCGATCTTTTTGAGCACACCCGCAACAACGGACACCGTCTTCGACGTGAGTTCGTGGCGAAGGAGCCGCAAGACGAATTCCTCCTCCGGTGACTTTCTCGGGGCCTCTTCGTGCAACTTTTTTACTTTTATCGTAGGTTGCTCAACAATAAATATGAGGTTGTTGATGGCGAGCTTATCGTTTATCTTCAAATAGGATGCCTTCTGTTCCGTCTTGAGCAAGTCGAGCATCGACTTTGTAAGCTCGGCATACTCAGGCTCGTGAAGGAGGAACCGTCCCACCTGTTCGTAGAAGATAGTCAAGATATCGATGTTGTTGCTTTGGTTAATGGCCAAAGTTAATTTCCGCACCTTGTGGAAGATGAGGTAGGTTGGAACGATTTTGAACTTGACCAACTCGGCAAAAAAGTAGATATTCTTGAAGCTGACTGTATCGTGATATATCTGTGCACGGAAACCTTTGTCCAAGTTCTCGATCACCTGCTCGAGAAGGTCGGGAGCAGCAGTGCTGGTGGACTTGAGAAACCGAGCAAAGTACCGAAACATGGTAGTCTGGGTGGTATCCATGAAGAACCGGAATAGTCTGTTTGTCGATGCACGATTGCTCAAACCATACAGAAGAAATTCTGACGCAAGAGCGTCGACATCGGTGTCGCTGATAGCTGTAGGAAACCGGTTAATGATATCGGAGACAACCTCGCCATCCGTCATCGATTCTGGACGCTCGGGAGCGCGGCTGCGAAGCTCATCGGCCGAGGGGACCTTGCAGTAGAAGGCTTGCTCCTGGGGCAGCTCCCAGAAGGTATCCTCAGCGGTTGGCTTAGTGGCGACTACTTCCACGGCGGCCGCTGCTGGTTCCTCCTCGGCAAGTGCGGGCATATCAATGCCTGTGGCCTCAGCGAGAGCGCGGGAGCCAGCACTAAACCGATCGTATGCCTCCTGGGTGGTATCGAACTCCTTCTGGACGTCGTCCAAGATGCGGCCGGTGCGGATAGCTGCTCGTGACTTCTGCCCTTCAAGACGAGCCACGCGCCGGTGAAGCGCAACAGTGCGGTCATGTACGGCTCGTGTATAGACTGCGAGCACATTTTGGATTGTTGTTCGGGTCTTGTCGTCGAAGAGCGCATTCGCAGCATACACGAGGATGCCATAGCGGCGGATAAAGGGCTGCACCACGGCTAGTGATTGGCCCAGCTCAAGGTCATGCCCAAGATAGCTCTTGAGAACGGCAACAAGCATGTTATCTGGCGCCAGAAAGCGCCGCAGCACGGTGGCTGGGAGAAGAGAACGATCGGTGTCGACCGTGGTGCGAGCAACGCCCGTTGCCACGAGCTCGGCCACCACTCGAAGAAGCGACCTCATGTGAGGGACCGAGCCATCGGTCCTGGCTGTCTCCACGGCGGTGAGCGTTCCTGATAAGAAGGGTGCGGTGAAGGCACCGTTGAAGCGCTGATGGAGCGCCGACGCAACCTCGGCAGCGGCAACGGCGTCGTCTGCACGCGCACTGCGTAGGCCCTCAGCAAGCGCAGATGCAGCTTCGGTCACGTACTTGTCAAGCAGTAGCGAGGCCGTTTCAGCGAGCACGGCGGCCGCTGCGTCGGCAGCCACGCCCGCGCGCAAGCGTTTCAAGTACTGGGTGTGTTTCTTGAGCGAGGAGTCGAGTTTTCCTGTGGGCTGGTCCAACTTGCCATCCCAGGCGCGCGCATTGTGCGCACGCAACTCAGTTTTTCGCGCAATATCCATGGGGCATAGCTAGGTTGTGTGCTGCTAGGATAAGCCTGTCAGCGATGCTGCTGAGACATGCAGGAGCACGTCATTGTGCAGGATGGTCCATCAGGTGCAGCCATGCGGCTGCAGCTGGTGCTGACGTGCACCCCCTGTTGGTCCCCTCTCGGGGGAAACCGGAGACGGAGCGGTAGCTGGTCTGAGCAAAGCAGGGATGGTTGCTGGGCATAGCGATTTGTGTGGCGGAGACATCGAGCGATGATTCAGTCACTGTGCAGTATCCGTAGTATTCTACAAACGTGGGTGGTTGCAAGCTCACGCGGCGCCTAGCGCTGAAGGAGCGCAGTAACTAGTTCTATGGTGGAGTAGACGGTTGTTAGGAGATGTATCAAGCAGTATGGCAATTCTGTTGATTTTTCACCTTTTTGTAAATCGTAGCCAAAAATGTAGGCGAACAGGAGCGAAGTACTCCAAAGTCCTCCCAGTATTCGACGTTGATACACCATGGACTACTGCACAGCAAATGTCCTCATCCTATTCTATCTCTATTTACACGAGTGGGTGGGAACGACGCACCCTGTGGAAAACGCGGCCCTTGGGCAAGCCATACTTGGCACGTACCGCGGCCACACTGCGGTCGAAGCGCTGGCGCCACACATGAGCGCCCACGGCGGTGAGACCGTGTGTCTCGGCAAAGCTGCGAATGTCAAAATGCTCGGGGGTTACGGTGGCATCGACTCTGCCTTCCTGGCGGAAGACCCAGAGGCAGGCGCGTTGGGAGCCAGCATTTTTTTCCGGCGTCAATGGCACGTACTCAGAGAGCACAGAGCCGTGCTTGGGGAGCACGGCAGATGCAGTGGTGCTGATAGGCACGTTGGCCACGGCGTAGTGCAACGTGGTGGAGAAGGAGTTGTGCTCCAAGTCCGGCGTGTCGGGGTTGACGAGAAGCACGGTGTAGAGCGATTCGCGGCCCGCAGGCTCAAACTGCTGGACGTCGATGGCAGGCGGCTGCTCGACCGCGAACGCAGGAAGCACCTCGCCGGGAGAGATCCAGCGCGCAAACTCGTGCCGGGTGTTATGCGGGAAGCGCACCCGCACGTCGACCGCCGGTTCGAGCGTAGGGAGGGTGTCGGGGATCACGTGGAGCTGCTCGAGACGCTGCATCGTCACCATCAAGTCGTGCTGCTCCCAGCGGCGACGCAAATACTCGCGGTAAACCGGCTGCGCACGGTCGAGCGCCTCGGGACAGAACTCTGTGTTGTACAAAACCGCCGGGTTGCGCTGTTCGGCAGCCACAAGGAGCTTGTCGACGGCCTCATCAATGGCAGCCTCATCAGCACCGCTCTTGGCCAAATTCTCGCGCACTTTCTCCGCGTCGGCATACCGCTCAGCAGCGTCAGCCTCAAGGAGCGCCGCGGCAGCGCCAAACGTGTCGTCGATGAGCTCTGGCGAGTGATAGCGGAGCCGCTTGGCGGGGTCGGAAATCAGCTGCTGGCCGTTGGCGCTGACCAACGGAACGCCATCTGCGACCCGCAACAGCGCCGGCCGCGCTGAGAAGTCCAGCCACACGCCACGCGCCGCCGCGCGCGCGCTGAAGGCTCGCACACCCGTCCTCAGTAGCATACTGCTGGGACGCAGAGTGAAAAATTTCGGCTGGAGACACCGGCGTGCACGGATCAATAAGTCACGTGGCACAGTCTGTGGGTGTGCAGGACACGGCGACGGGCCTACAGCAAGGATGCGGGATGCCGACCAGTCGGCTCTATGATGATATTACTATACAGTCGTCACCGGGACACGTAGGAGGGGCAGAGCGGAAGCAACTCCAAGCTCGCAAACTGTGCGGGGTCGTCGCAGTCCATGCACGGAAAGAGGCCGGGCACGATGGGGTTGAGCGGCGCAGCGCCAGCGCTATCTGTGCGGGCGCCTGCGCTCGTATTATAGCTGTCATCGTCATCGTCGTCTTCATCCTCGTCGTCGTCCTTGGTCTCGACGTCGGAGCCGTAGCAGTCGTACGTAGGCTGCTTCTGTGTGCAGCTGTGTGCAGAGGGCTGCACGGGGTGCGTGGGGTGCGTGGGGGTGTCCGCGGCGGACGTCTCACGCGGGGTAGCGCCTGCTGGTGGCAGCCCCGGCACCGACACCGGCAGCGGCAGCCGCACGCAGCCGCGACAGAGCTGCGGGTTCAATCGCACCTCCGCGCCTAGCGCTAGCGAATACTCCTTGTTGACTTTGGAAACGTGGCTTGGGAAGAGGTCCGCACCGTCAGGTACCCGCCTCGCTTCGTTGTCGGACTCCGACGATAGGTCTACTAGCGAAAGCAGCTCGCTATCCTTGATTTGTTCGAGAAAGTCGTGGTATGAGTGGAAGGTTTTGTTCATGGCGGTGGGAGGGTGAGGTAGGGAAGGGTATGGTAGTTACTGAGGGCTCAGTGTCTCAACTCGTATGGCTCGGTTATGGCGGAATGTGCTGGCGAAGTGGCCGTTCGATTTCCAGAATCGGGGATGGTATATATATCTTTGCCTTGGTCGGCGCGGCTAAGCGATATGGAATGTCGGTTTGATGAAAAACGCCGTAATTACATTGCGTAGGCGCGGTCCTATATACCGCTAGAAAGGCGCTTTGACCACGCCGCATCCGGCATGTAGTCGTGGCCATGTACACGTTCGGTACTGCGGCTGCGAGAGAGTGCAATGGCGTAGTAAGCCGCCCGACCCCAACTAGGGAGTCGGCGCCGTTCCCATTCATAACCTGTAAAATGCCGGCTTGAAATCGACAGCAAGCTACGCTAACCTGCAAAATGTGCCGCAGCTACGGCGTTCTGCAGCCTCGTTTTTACTGCCCGCCCAGCACAGCGGCACCACGTGTATGCAGGCTTTTCTCAGCAGCTACAGCTGCTGAGAAAAGAACGCCGTGTCGCCTCTGTGCACGGCACTTCTCTACATCTGACTAAGGCCTCGTGCATTGTGAGCTGTATTGTATTACGTCGCAACTATAGGAAACAGCTAAGGGTCCAAAACTATCGCGTCTAGTGCCGTTCCAACCAGGGAATATCCCCGGCCCTGCCGCCGGTACCGGCCCTCAAGGGTCGTGCACGCCCTACATACACTTCCGCCCCGCCGATTACATGCCAGCGTGCAGTCACATGCATGCACTGCTTTTCCCTATGGAACATATCTAGGCGCAATCCTGCAGCGCCGTACGCCAACAGCGACCCTGATCAGCCCTGAGCCAAGCCGATGTTGAGTACTAGCTGGAGTGAGGCCCAGCCTGTAGAATAATTTGCGCAGCCTCTGCTGAATAAATAAGCGGTATGGACTGCCACTGAGTGATTAATAGTAAGGCCTAGGGCTGCAGACAGTGGGGCTGCATCATAATATTCGGGAGTAACTGTGGAGATAAGCAACTTATTTTTCTATCTTATCCAGATTCTATTAAAATTGGTCCCTATTTTTGGTCGCACCATACTGAATCTGAGCCGAAAGGAACGTTGCCTTCACGCATCACTGAGGAATGTTCCACTCGGGTCCAGTACCCGCATTCAGAAGGTGGGGGCTGTCTGATCAAACAAGTACTAGCCATACGCACAGGCTGTAACCCACTAAGGTGGCGCTCGCCATACGTAGTGATCATGTGGCCAGTGGCTAGCGCCTGGACCACGCATTCAATGCACCTAGCTGCATTGAATCGGGGAGTCACATGATGAGTGCGGCCAATGCCCCACGCAATACCGCTCGTAATTGCGCAAGATCGGCACGAGCGCAATGCCGTACCTGCTCACGTGACCAGAGAAATAATATCTATTTAAAGATTTGACAGGGGAATATTTTTCACGAGTTGTTCTACTCCGAAAACAGAAAAGGAGAAGGCTCAGCGTACCTCATAGACGGCAGTGACGGGTAGGTCTGTGGCCACGTAGTTTTGGAGCGCGGCACACATTTTCTCGCTTGATGACATGCAGGAGATTGATTGAATTGGACCTATTTTGTAGAAGGTACGGTAGCTCAATATTTGATTTCAAGCCAATTTAAGAATAAGATGGCAAGTGAAAACTTAACTGAGTCGCTTTTATGCACCCATCGAAACCAGCAAAAATCAGTAAAGAGACGCTTCGTACCCGGCTCCAGCAGGCCCGCAAATATTCCATTTTCATAAGTGCAACAAGTTGGAGTGCATTTGGAAGTGGGTCACATAGTTCAGTAGAGGTGTTGGATTACGGCCGTCCTCAATCTGGGGACATGAGGACATGCTTGCCAGTCCAGTGGTAAAAACGTGTCAGCTAACGGTATTCGTCATACGCTCGACTGATAAGCTTGACTTTTCTT
Source organism: [Candida] ascalaphidarum (assembly GCA_030674335.1). NCBI lineage: Eukaryota > Fungi > Ascomycota > Pichiomycetes > Serinales > Debaryomycetaceae > [Candida] ascalaphidarum. The sequence continues at coordinate 416,448 of JAKTYC010000008.1, forward strand.
CAGAGGGACAAATAAAAACCTTGAACCATATCAATTCTTGTTCGACATTGTTGAGTATGTGGACGAAACCACGCATCACTGTTTCTATGGGCCTAGGAATGTGAGGAATGAATTCTTTGAGTTCTACGCCTGATATGTTCACGTTTATTCGAAATAGCAGGGGGACCCACGTCAAGATCACACTTGAGACTCTGTAGTCTCTCACTTCTTTGGAGGCTCGTCAGCTGGCATCTCCACGAACTCTGTATTGAAGTCAGCCGATAAGCTCACCTTACTCCACAAGGTGGCCGCTGCCAATTCATCATTGGCGTGATCAATTGCCATCTTCGCAGCGGTACCACCCAAAGGAAGATGCAGCGGAATATGTTCCCTTCTCACGAGATGGACAACAATTTGTGCTGCGCGATTGGGATCGCCGAACGTTCCTTTCATCTTGCTTATGCTTTCAATCATACGCTTGACAGCGCCAACCGAAGGGTCATATGCTTCTGGAATGTCGAGGGTTTTCATTGACGAGCCCGCCCAATCAGTTTCAAATCCACTGGGCTCAATCACGACGCACCGCACTCCAAAGGGCGCCGTCTCAGCAGCGAGAACACGGCTGAATCCATCGACGGCAAACTTCGCAGCCTGGTATGAGCCAAGGCCTGCGTTTCCTCCGACGCGGCCTCCGATGGACGAAAACTGAACAATAGTTCCCGAGGCCTGCTTGCGCAACACCGGCAAGGCGGCCAAGCTCACGTTGTAGACGCCCCAGAAGTTTGTTTCGAACTGCTCCCTAAAATCGTCTTCGGTGTTTTCAATGGGAGCAATATTGGCGTATCCAGCGTTGTTCACCACAACATCAAGGCGGCCGAATTCCTTAACAGCAGCTGCCACAGCCGCGTCCGCGGCCTTGCGATCAGTCACGTCAAGCTTAAAAGGTAAAACACGATCGCCATACTTGTCGACCACATCGTTGAGCTGCTCGGGACGGCGGGCTGTGGCCACAACCGAATCGCCTGCTTCCAAGGCAGCGATAACCAAGGCGCGGCCGAGGCCACGCGAGGAGCCTGTGATGAGCCAAACTCTAACAGCCAGAACCATTTTTATTGCGTAGATGTATCGAGGTAAAGTTGTCTTAAAACCTTGCCAGATAATTGTGCTGTTTCGCCGGGGTCTCTCTCTTAAATACTTTTGAGAACGTATGCATTGCTTCTTGCGGTGATCCGGAACGAAATGTAGCCGTAGCCCCTCAGAGCAATGACTGGTACCGAATTAGGAGCGTCGGAAGCGATAGGTGCCGAGCCGGCACTTTGTATTTGGCAGAGGGCGCAGGGCCAATGCAAATGGCGACTGGTACGACCTGCATTTGACGTGCATCGGAGTTTACCCCAATAGGCAATGGTCCCAAGATGTCTGGAAATCGGATTTGCAGTCTATCAAACATCCGAAGACACCAAGGTCATGCACGCATCGCGCCTCGAAACCAAAGAGGCAATACAATCAAGGTTCTTCAGATGGTGGATGTGCTGTGTTTCGATATGATCCGCCTCTTCGTACACGGAGCGCCGCGTGGTTTTCTCGTTAGCAGGCGCAAGTCTGACTCAAGTTGATCGTTTCTTCTCCGAGTAGTTTGACGTATATTATCAGAATTGACAGTCGTGTATAGATATTTGTGCTGGGCGCTGGTGCACCAATGCCTAGGCTACTGGGATACTCTGGTGCGATAACCAGCGAAAACCAGACTGTAGAAATGAGGTACGCGCGCCAAATCCAGCCTGTGTTTTGTTAAATTGCAATAATTTCTACACTTAATTCTGGAATGGTCGTGGCGACCGCATGTCTCAGGAGGGCAAAGGGGCCAGTTTCATCGCTGCTATGTATCGGTTTTGATGAATCCGACCATATTCTTGTGGAAGTGGGAACGCTGCATATCTAGCGTGAAGGCCGGCCATCCTCTACATTAGAATAAGAGCTTGTTGCCACATATACATAAGATGTAAACCAACACGACATGAGTTCTGAGGGCACTAATACCTATCCTTTAGATATACTTTCATTGCGCTTTGAACGAGATGCCTTTCCTTCTTGAAATCATCGAGGACCGACTACAGAGCACAAATTGGCCCTTGTTTCTGCAAACTTAGGTGAGATGACGAGAGACCTTCTTACGGCTTGTACGTTTCTCTCTGTTATAGCTGTATGGTATAGCGTGTGGAGCTCGTAGAAATGACTGTCAGGGCGTCCCCAACACCTCACTTCTTCGGAGGTTCGTCAGGCGGCATGTCCACAAAGTACTCTGAATTGAAGTCAGCCGATAAGCTCACTTTGCTCCACATGGTGGCCTCAGCCAACTCAGCTTTGGCGTGTTCAACTGCCATCTTCGCAGCGGTACCACCCAAAGGAAGATGCAGCGGAAGATGTTCCCTTCTCACGAGCTGGACAATTATTTGTCCTGCGCGAGCGGGATCGCCGAGTGTCCCTTTCATCTTTCCCATGCATTGAAGCATGCGCACGCGAGCACCCACCGTAATATCGTATTCATCTGGGATGTTGAGGGTTTTCATTGACGATCCGGCCCAATCGGTTTCAAATCCACTGGGCTCAATCACGACGCACCGCACTCCAAAGGGCGCCGTCTCAGCAGCGAGAACACGGCTGAACCCATCTACGGCAAACTTCGCAGCCTGGTATGAGCCAAGGCCTGCGTTTCCTCCGACGCGGCCTCCGATGGACGAAAACTGAACAATAGTTCCCGAGGCCTGCTTGCGCAACACCGGCAAGGCGGCCAAGCTCACGTTGTAGACGCCCCAGAAGTTTGTTTCGAACTGCTCCCTAAAATCGTCTTCGGTGTTTTCAATGGGAGCAATATTGGCGTATCCAGCGTTGTTCACCACAACATCAAGGCGGCCGAATTCCTTAACAGCAGCTGCCACAGCCGCGTCCGCGGCCTTGCGATCAGTCACGTCAAGCTTAAAAGGTAAAACACGATCGCCATACTTGTCGACCACATCGTTGAGCTGCTCGGGACGGCGGGCCGTGGCCACAACCGAATCGCCTGCTTCCAAGGCAGCGACAACCAAGGCGCGACCGAGGCCACGCGAGGAGCCTGTGATGAACCAAACTTTGGTAGACAGGACCATGTTTATTGATTAATCTATGGAGTTCAAGCTGTATGAGGAAAGCTTAGCAGATATTATACTGTTTTGCAGCTTCCGCAGCTCTTAAGTACATACAAAGAAATATACACCTTCAAAACATTCCGGAACAAAGATGATCCGCAACACTGATCTTACGACTCTTCCCGAATCAGGATCATCGGAAGCAATGGTTCCAGAACCATCACTATATTCTTGACACGGCCCACAATATCAGGCAGGGAAGGCTGCGAACGGCTATCGCCTGCATATGACGTGCATCGGAGTTTACCAAAATAGGCTTCCGTAATCCATAGTATCTCGGAACCGGATTCCCATAGAGCGTTCAAGAACCCGAAAGAACAAAATCTACATGCGTGCTGTTATGAACACGGAGTAGAACTTTTCCCCAGCATCACCGTAGGTAAGCGTGGTGTAACTCCATCTTGCTGCGCCACGTATCACAGTGCGTCCGAGACCTCCTAAGCCCCAAAGATTGCTACATGTCAATAATTCTTCCTTCGTTTCCAGAATCTTGGTGCGTTTTATCGGAATTGGCGTTTTGGGCAGCGGAATACTACCAGCGTTATTGCTCCCCGACAGCAGGGCGAGTGCATTCTGATATACGCAAGAGTGTAGACGAGAGATTCCACTTAGGATCTATCTGTGCCACCGGTGCCCAAATGGTTGTTCGATGGCTTGCAATCGGGCCTACAGATAGTACTACATTGGTTTAGCATCGCAAGCAGTTCCTTTTTGGGAAAATATTCAATTTTCCTTGTAGCTATACACCCAGGCATCGTGTTGTTCAACCTACGGTAGTGGAAGTTGAGTATGGTCTATTAGGCTGCCCGGCTTGCTATGTTGCGCGTGAAAAGAAAACCCCAGATCCTTGGGAGACAAAGAAACTGCATATAATCTATTCTTTTGTGTATGCCTGCATGCCGCTCGATCAAGCGAAACGCCAAGACAAGGTCGTTTGCAACCAGTGGCCCGGACCAGCGAGCAAGCGAACATGGCGCCGAGCAGCCCGTTTTGCTCTACGTTGAATGTGCGTTACATGGCAATAGTGTACATTAGTTGAGCTTGGAGTTGAACGCGGCACTTTGTGCAGGAATCACATCCAGCGCCGCCAGCCCGCCAGCGGTGGGGCCGGGAATAGGCACCTGGCTAGATGCGTCGGCCAGTTGACCGATAAGACGGCTCTGCAACTGCAATGTGTAGTCGCGCAATTGCATATTTTCCTGGCGAAGGGCCTCAATTTGCTGCTTCAAGTGTCCGATCTCGGCCACCTGCGCCTCCAAGTCCTTGACATACTTTTCGCGTCTTTTGCGGAATGCCTTCTGCGCAGATCTGTTTTGTTCAGCACGCTTGGTGTTCAGGACCTGGCGCATGGTGCGCTTGATCTTGGCGTCTGAGTCTGCGTCGGGCGAGCCCTGCAGGGACACTGTGGGGGGTGCGGCAGCTGCAAGATCTGCGTCTGTGGGGGCAACTTGAGCACCCCCTGTACCAGCAGCCCCAGCCGCAGCTGCAGCGGCCTGCGCAGCGCGGACATGATCATGCTGCTGGGCGCCCACGTGGTGGTGGGGCCCCGGGTGCTGCTGGGCATTAGCCACGGCAGCGGCGGTCACCTCGTCAACAACAGGAGCAAACTCCGTCTCTTGTTCGTGACGGGCAAAACTGGGGTCAATGTGACTCGCTGAGTCGGCAGTGGGCTCCTTGTTCGGCCATGCCGCAAAGTTTCCGTTCATGCTGCGTTCTCGTGTGTAGCGTGCGATTGCAGCTGTGGGCTTATGTAAGTATCCCGTAAGCAATTATAAAGCACAGATGTTGTTCATCGCGCGAAGGTCACGTGACACAGAGGTGAGCGACCTTCTTGTGGCTTGGCCATGAGGTGGTGGTACTGCAGAAAGTGTGACGTCTACGGTATACGTGGTTGGGCTCCTATGCTTCCAGCGCTCCCAATGCAGCTTTCACAGTAAATGGTGCTGTCTCCTACAGCGGCGCGATCGACGGAATGTAGGCTGGTGACGCGCGCTAGAAGTTGCTACGTACGTATACATTGCAGGACGTTGCACCTCCGCGCGATACCGACGCACACGCACGTTTCAATTCCTGCACATGGATGTGACCATCAGGGTTGGCGGTCGGCTCTGGGCCCAGCACCGTGGTGACGAGCACCATTTTGACGACATGCGAAGGAAAACTGGAGACCTCGCTGCATATTTCCCATAAATCCACGTTATAGGTACGTGGGTCGCGTAGGAATGCTTACAAGAAGGGGATCGTCACGCAGGACAGGCTGCGGCAAGCGAATTTCGCAGCCACGAAAAAAGATTTGAGTTTGGGCGCTGCAAGCTTACATCAGAACGGAAATGGTTTGTTTGCGCGTTGACAGCTTTACACAGTGCTGACTACTATTAAGATTCGAGCAGGTATACTGTATATACCTATACAGTTCTGTAGGTTTCCAATTAAAGTGCAGTAGGGTATATTTATAACAATATATATATTAGCTCGGTAGGTGAACTCCTTCATTCTTTTACATTGCCTCAGCACTGGAGGTGGAGAGTGCTAAATTTGCGAACAAGATTCATTGGGCCCGAGTGTACACCGTTGAGCTGAGCGTATGAACCAGATTATCATTTCCCCTCCACACTTCGAGTCCCGGAGGACGAGCTCCTTCTTCCCCTCCGGGCAATTCTCCCCGGTGGAGGAGGCTGTGGGGGGCGCCATGCGCAAAACCCTGATGGGGGGCATATCCCCCAACTCGTTTAGAGTGGGCGCATTCTCGTCGGCCCACACACCATCGTCAGCTGGGAATCAGCAACACAGTCCAACAAGCCCCACTTTCATGTCGGAATTACCCTCATCGCCGCCGGCCTACTTTCTGCGGCCGTGGGGTGCAGAACAGGTCCCAAGAAAACCCCCTCAGGACCTCCACCACGCAGTAAGTCTTGGCCATTTCACCCCCACGCCCGTGATGCTGCAGGCAGCGCCACGCACAAGCGCGTGGGGGAGCAGCACCATATGGAGCAGCCCTTTGCGTCCCAGTATTGGCACTGCTCTGCCGCTCGATACCCCCTTTTCTCCATATGAGACTCACGACTCAAGCCCTGACACCCTGTTGTCTTCGTTGTCCTCTTTTAACTTTGACCTATCACCGCTCCATGGCTCTGTGGTGCAGACTCCCCAGCACTCCAGCAACATTTATGTGGCAAAGGTGCAGCACGCGCCTGCTTTTGTTCCGTCGACCGGGATGCAGGGTTGGGGTGCCTCCCCCAATGGAGCTACACCGACGGTAACCAGTGACGAAAATACGTACGCCGCAAAAGCTGCAGAGCATTCAGTGGGGGAGACTCTGCATGGGGTGCGCGTCAAATTGCCGCAGCATGGGACCCCAATATCCTGCCCCAACGACGTGGGGATGTACTTGAACAATTGCTTGGAAGCGGTGTGTGAGCGCAACACCTTTGGCGAGACATTTTGTCTGACATTCTACAAGCGCAACAGACACGGATACATGTTTACCCGCGAGGCCAATAATTCGCTCAAGGTCAACACCTCTAACTGTAAGCTGTGGGTGCTGTTGCGGGTCAAGCTCCATGGACACAGCGATACATGGGAGCAGAAAATAAAGGCCGATGTGCGCGAGATGCCGGTATGGAAGCCCATTGCCAGCACGACTCCTCGTACACGGCGGCGGTCGGTCCAGCGGAAGGGACGCTGACTTGGGAGAGGTGGCGATATGTGTCGCTTGACAAGCCAGACAGATTACGAAAGTGTTATTCAAGGCTATATAGTTCAATAGCGCAAAATGGACGTTCAGCGCAGCAGTAACTATTGAAGTTGCAACCGTGGTAGAAACCCTGGCGCATATGTGCAGGTTGCGATGCGTTTGGGGTGCCTGCATGATGTTGTTTCGGACGGCCGCGATTGGCCCACGAGAGGTATGTCGGGCTTGGGAAGTGGCACCCCAGAAACCATGTACAGTTTATTAGGTACCTTTCTTAAGTGAGCCACTTTCCTCTTGCCACTGGCTTCAGAAAACTTTGTTCCCCCCACGGCGTACACATAGTGAGCTAACGCCAGCGCTCTGCATGCAGACGCAACGCGATGCAGGGCACCTGCTGAAAATGGTGTGCACACACCCGTCGTACGATCATCGAATTAGTAGAGCGAGGATTGGCAGACGGTGAAAGGAGAGGAAATCGCTTCCTGTTTGAGAAAATCGAATTGAGACACGCCATTATGTTTTCTGCTACTGTTCGCTCTGCCATGAGATCGAGGGTGATGGCCGTTCCTCGCCCCACGATGGCCAGAATGACACGCATTTCTGTGCCTCAGGTTAGATTCTACTCCGACCACCATGAGGAGACTTTTGAGGAGTTCACTGCCAGGTATGTTAGAATGAAAAGGGAAACACCAAAACCCCCCCACGTCCCGCGGGTGGACGCTGCATCGTGGGGGACAGTGCGTCGTGGGGGTGCTGTGGGGTGGAGGTGAAAAATTTGTTTTGGTACTAACCCATAGATACGAAAAGGAGTTCGAAGAGGCCTACGACTTGTTCGAGGTGCAGAGAGTTTTGAACAACTGTTTCTCCTACGATTTGGTCCCTGCTCCGGCTGTCATTGAGAAGGCGCTCGAGGCCTGCAGAAGAGTCAACGACTACCCCACCGCCGTGAGAACGTTCGAGGCCTTGAAGCACAAGGTTGAGAACAAGGAGCAATACCAGGCTTACCTTGAGGAGTTGAAGGACGTTAGAACCAAGTTGGGCATTGACTTGAAGGAGGAGTTGTACGCGGAGGCTTAGAGTAGAAAGAAACATCGCCACGTTGGAAGCGTAGACTGGTGGGATGCGAGAGAATACACCCTCGGAAGTAGGCGAATTCCGAGCGTTGTTTGTGCTGCCGTCGAAGTTGTCTGCCGCTGCCTGAAGCATCCAAGGGCTGGACTTGAAAACGACACCCAAGCAAAATGAGGCAATTGCGCCCCGATAGTACGTCCCCTTATCGAGCATGGGAGTACGTCTTGGGCAATACTACGATCGAATTTGCCAGTCAGGATGACTGTCAGCTGTGACGGCCAGGCCAGGGTCGTGCGCCACACACAACGAAGGCAGCAAGAGACGTCGAAGCGCAGCAGTGCAGCATACATGGGTGTGTACATTCCACCTCCGAGGGATTCCGAGGGCGAGGACGCAAGTGGGGGCAACAATGCAGTTGGCGGCAGTGCGGGTGGAGGCAGCGATGCAGGGGGCAGCGGGGGCAACGTGGTGACCATACCTGATCCGGCTATGTACATACCGCAGAACCCCAGTTTGGGACTCAAAATCTGGGGTCCGCTCGTCCCTGCGTCAGACAACTTCCCGGCGCTATGTGTACTCACTGGAGTGCAGATCGGCTTGGGCCTTCTAGCTTTCAACAAGGTGCGGTTTCTCCGCAACGGCAACTTGCGCCGCGCAGGCATTCCCAACGACGGGCGCAAGAGGTTTCTCAAGTGGACACTTGCACTTGGCGGGTCTTACTTGATCACGCAGAGTGGCTTCGAGCTCGTGCGCATTTCGCTACCCTACGACCCTTGGCACGAGGAAGCACAATTCTACCGGCGACTCGCCATCAAGAATGGCGACAAGCCAACATGGTGGTTCGGCGCTGTGGGCTACTACAAGCCGATGCCATTCATAGACTGGCAGACTCGCGTGCGTGGGTGGTTTGACAACGCAGCCAACGAGTACGACACCGTGGAGGCCAACGGCAAGCCGGTGTCACCCGCCCTTCTCCGCCTCAACCAGCGGGCCAACTACGGCGCGGTGTATGCCAAGCTCCGCCAGACCACGATTCAGCGGCATTCAGAAATTCTCCAGCAACTTCGGGACGTCGACGAGCTCAACAAGGCCGAGCGTCTCGATGCCATCTTGGAGGGCAAGGGCGACGTGACGTACGACCAGGACTACCCGAAACCGCACATCCAGTTGGGAAACCACCGTATTGACACAGATGAGGAGTTTGACATGGTATGGCTCAACTTTGAACCATGGGAGGAGATGAAGATGGAGACATCGTACCAGATCTTGATGATTCCCAAGTTTGCCGAGAGCTCTGCGTTCAAGCAGCCCGATAACGATTCTAACGACTTGCATCCTGAAGCGTAGTAAGCTGCGCATAATATACACGGCGACAACATCTGTAGATTGGCTGCATGCATGATGTGTATGTGCAGCGTGACGCAGGGTCTATGTGGGGGACGCCGAATGCTTAATTCTATGTACATGCTGCTACAGTTTCTCGATGAGCTCGTCAGCCCAGCGCAACGCCTTGCCGTCGCGGTCATCGACACCGGGGCGGAAAGACTTTTGCAAGTGTTGCTGCCACATCAACTCGGCGGGGTCCTGGTCGGGCTCGACCCACTCGAAGCCGTCGCCACCGCTCATCCAGTACGCTTGCATCCGTATGTCTTCCATGTTGTCCTTGGGCTCCAAGAGCCTCACCTTTTTGCCGTCCCGTGTGTAGCCCGGCTGCAAGTTCCTGCCGCCCGCTGCCGCCGCTTCGTTCTTGCGACACAACTCCTCGATCAACTCCGGAGTCGGCTCCCCTCCCGAGGGTCCCCCGCCGTTCATGGTGACGTCCGCCTCCACAATCTTGGCGCACATGAGCATCTCGTCCGCATGGCGGAACCAGTGGGTGTAGAACGTGCCCTTCTGCCAGCGCAAGTAGTCGCCGCCGGCCGAGGTGAGCGTCCGTCCAAACTGCACCACCGTCACGAAGAATGACGAGTTGAGCAAGTACGTTACTATCATGGCGTTGAGCGAGCTCAAGTGCCTCCACCCTTCACCCAAGTAGCCCATGTCGATCACCTGCTGGACACCGACTTTCGAAAAGAGAGTGATTCCGATTGCCGACGTGGCGAGCTTGAGCACGCCTTGGCGCATCTGCTCGTTCTTGTGCTGGATGTAGTTGGGGTGGCCGGTGGTCATGTCGGTAATTTTGAGGGCACTGGGCAAGTCACCCTCGAACAAGCTTGCGCGAAACGGGATGAGTGCCGTTGCCTTGTCAATGTGTGCTTTTGGATGCCGCGAGTAGTATGCACTGAGAACATCGATGTTCACAGCGACAGGGAGCTTGAGCAAAAAGATGTCTCGCAAAAGCAGCGAGTCGAATTGGACCGTTTCGCTCTGGAGCACATCCGTGATTTTCGACCGAATGCCGTCGTAGGTGGGGTCGCTCTTGAACTTGTCGTGCTCGTGTAGGCTGTCAAGGATGCGCTTGCACCCGCGGAGGGAATGGAGCACAGTATCCTGCAGCGCCGGCTGTGCCAACACGAGGCTGTCTATCTTGGAGCTGAGAGTGGCATAATCTTGGACGTAGAGGAATTGGCTCTGAAGACGACGCAGCGCGCTGTGTAGGGCGCGGAAGCCAAGCAGCGCCAACCGCATGCTTTGATGTGTCCGAATGCAGGGTCCAGCAGTGCGCCGGAGGTATGCGCAAGGTCTTATGGGACACGAAGCTGCAGCACGCAATGTATCACCTTGCAGATGCTGCGCAGCATGGTGCGAAGAGCTCCATGTCGCAGGCACTGCGTGCACCCACCACAATGAATGCAGGAACATCTATAACTATGTAGTATGAAAGGCTAGCAGGAAACAAGAGCAAGGCCGACGGCGGCGGCGGCAGCGAGCCACGGGGACCGGAGCGCAGCTCCAGCGCCGTTTGTAGACGAGGTAGAACCACCGGAGTTGGACTTCAGTCCAGCCGAGGAGTGCGCTGGCGCCGTGAAGCCTGCGGCACCTGCATCGGAGCGCGTGACTCTGGTTGTAACGAAGGTCAAGCCATCAGTTGCAGGGTTATTTCCGCCAGCAAGAGGCTCCTGGGAGGGAACAGCCACGGCTGCTGCGGTGGTGGTGGTCGCGGTAGCCAAGTAGGCGGCGAGCTGGGCCGCGTTCATGGTAGCTGTGTTCACTGTGGTGGCCTTGGTGTTGGTCGCAGCAGTAGCAGCAGCAGTGTCGGAGTCTGTGTCAGTGGCCGCAGCAGCAGCTGCAGCAGGGGTCTTGGGGGTGGTCGTGGCTGCAGTGGCGCCCGCCGCGGGCGTCGTCGTGGGGGTCGTGGTTGCAGCAGCAGCCGTGGCTGCAGGCGTGGTGGTCTTTGCATTGGCGCCGGCAGCTGGGGTAGTAGTAGCGGCTGCACCAGCAACGGGGGTCGTAGTAGCAGCTGCGCCCGCAGCAGGCGTAGTGGCAGCCGCAGCACCGGCCACAGGCGTTGTCGTAGCGGCAGCTGCAGCTGCAGGCGTCGTGGGGGCCAACTGTGCTGCAGGAACGGGGGCGCCTCCAGGCGCACCCACAGGGTCTGCACGTCTCAAGACGGGAAGTGCCGCCAAAATCGCTCCGATCCGCATATCTTGGGGTTCCTTTCTTCGCTGCTTTGTTGTGTTCTTCCCACGCGCAGAGCTCATTTACGCGCCTTGATTTGGTGCAGGACATGGTTCAAAAATAGCCGCAGGCCGTGGCTGACTGACACAGTAGAAGTCTAAAAAGCGGGGAACTATAACGAGCTCATACGACGGCTCATACTGAGCAACAAACGTGTTGTGGGGGACCAGCAGGGAACTGACCTTCATCGTGTTATGAGCGGTGACTACAAAATTACGACTCCCCCAATAATGCAGCGACGTTCGCAACCGGTTCCAGACTGCAGGCGAAGAATACACTTCCAGAAATGATATACAGGATAAGAAGAAGCACCATCAGTAGCTAGAAAAAGAACTCAAGGGTGTCTGATCAGTACACCAGGGAAAATGTTAGATCATTTAAAGTACAGTAGCGGAACACCTAATTTTGTGACAGATTCTGGAGACAGAACTCAAACGGTAACAATTTTCAGTGGACGAGAACTTGCACCAGTTTTTACTACGTAGCCCGCCACCACATCTACTATAAAACGTGCGAAACATTCCTCTGCTTATCAGCAGCAAAGTAGCTCAATCCTCTGCTGGAATGCATGCCGGCGAATTGCCAACCTCTCTTATGTCCCCGCATTTTCTCCAGAACGGTTGCAAAATAGTCACCCTCGCATCCAAGTAAGCAATTACAGTCTACATGTGATAGTTCCCAAAAGAGGCCGTACGAAGCCCTGAGACGGTGATATTTCAACTATAGTAATTCTATATCATACTACCCGTAAGAGACATCTTCAGCCAATCGGCATGTCGCATCGGTACTAACTCGTGAATACAATCAACACATTCAGGAACTTCGGTTTGATTTCCCCAATGCGATATCATGTTATTAGCTTCTGAGGGCCCTCAAGGGCCAAACGAGAGCCCATACCTGACCAACGGTGAGGGAATGATACAGTTGCTACCTAACATACCTGCTACTGTACTTGATACCGTATACCGTGTCGCCTGAAAGCTCAGATTTAGAGCACCTAGTCTTGAGATTGTTTCGTAAGAATATAGACTTCCTTCTAGCTACGATAAGCTGACAATTGTAAACCTTCTGTCAGAGACCCTGGCACGAAGAATAACACCAGCAGACTATACATAGTACTGGATACCAGCTCCTCCTCATTAGTCTCTGATAAACCAAGGTGGTCGATATTAACTACTTGTGGGATGCAAGGCTCAGCGATAATAGACCTTAGCTGCAACAGAAAGCAAGCCAACAAATTATAGTACAGAATTTTTTCGCATGAGAAGTAAGTCCCAGTATAAGGAGTTCTACGTCAATGATCAACTCCATTGGGGCTATACCGCAATCAAGAACTAAGACTCTCAATCTTCATCGGAGGTCGGTTTCAGCTGCATTTTGAGGAAGCGAGATCCGGAGTGCGGGCGTGCCTGATGCAGGCCCCAGTGCTCAGCACCGTAACTTTCACAGGCGCTCAACCCCACATTATTCATGGATGATAAAAGGCACCGCGCGCCACCGAGTAAGTTCATACTCCGGTTATCAACTTCTCGAATACCTCAACTGGTGAATTTCGAGGGTATCCAGTTCCGGTAACAGGTCGGAATTGCCCCGCACTTCCCCAGATGTTTGACCTGCAGCCGTTAGACAGGCATGTCGATGTCATCGTCAAGTTTGCAGATGGTGCCGTGCATGCTGTCGATCCCAAAGAGTTTCGCGATCTTGTGGACGGTCAATTGAATGATGAGGAGCTTGAGGCGTGGTGTAAACTCAAGCCGTCCTCGATTGATGGGTTCCACGCTGCGGTGAAGCGCACAGTGGAGACCCAGCCTATCTTTGCCCTTCGACAGTTCACTACTGTTCTCGACGTCTTGGCTACTCCAGCTGGCTGCTTTGTTCTTACAGGCTACAGGAAATCAATTTTGGATCTCTCTGACGACGAGGTTGAGCAGGTGCTCATCGGGTTCCGAGACTCCATGCTTCCACCGTTGCGCAAGTTGTACAAGTCTGTGGTTGGCTTGCTGATCAACCACTTTATTCGCACAGCAGGCGAGTTGCACAACCGCGCCGTTCGGTACCCAGGGCGCGATTCACGGGAGAGCTTGTACGACGGGCACAAGGTGGACCCTTTCCGCTATACCTTTCTTGACAAGCCCGGCGAAAACAGTATTTTGCACGTTCCAAACATCGACGTCCTTATCATTGGGTCCGGGTCCGGTGCAGGTGTGGCAGCGCACACGCTTGGTGAAGCTGGACTCAAGTGTCTCGTCTTAGAGAAGGGCAAGTATCATCACCCAACCGAATTTGTTTACGATGACCACGAGGGACTGCAGGAGTTGTACGAGAACAAAGGTGTCCTTTCTACCAATTCGCAGCTGGTTTTCTTGCTTGCTGGTGCCACATTTGGTGGCGGGTCCACTGTAAACTGGCTGGCCTGTCTCAAAACGCCTTTCAAAGTAAGAGATGAATGGTATCGCAAACACAAGCTTGAGTGGGCAGCCAGTGAGGAATATGAGGTTGCGCTCGAGTATGTTCTCAAGAAGATGGGTGCCACTATTGATGTCTCCAATAGGCTGGATACCAACAATCTCATTATGGAGGGGTCCAAGAAATTAGGCTTCCCTGTCAAGACCGCACCGCAAAACAATGGTGGCCATCCCGACCATAGCTGTGGGTTCTGTCACTTGGGTTGCAAGCACGGTATCAAGCAAGGGTCCCTGGTGTGCTGGTTCCGTGGTGCTGCCGACAATGGATGTCAATTCATGGATCGTGTACACGTTCAGCGCCTCATTCACGAGAAAGGAAAAGTTGTTGCTGTCGAATGCAGGGACGTTGAAACTGGACACTTGTTCAAAATTACTGGACCCAAGCGTTTTATTGTTTCTGGAGGCTCACTCAACACACCGATTGTGTTACAAAAATCAGGATTCAAAAATAAGAATATTGGATCTAACTTGCAATTGCACCCGTCCACAACAGTACTTGGCTATTTCGAAAAGGAGCGTGACTCACGTCCGTATCACAGACCAATCATGACCACTGTCTGTACACCCGTTGATGATTTAGACGGCAACGCTCACGGCCCCAAAATTGAGAGCCAGTTACACATTCCTTACACTGAAATACCTTTCAATCCGTGGATCGGAAGTAAACAGATACGCAAGGATCTTTTGAAGTATGCGTCGGCTTCAGCCATCCTTGTCTTGCACCGAGAAACCTCCACTGGGAAAGTGTACTACGACCCCAGGAAGCCTGATACCGTTATGGTTGACTACGATCTCAAGAAGTTTGACTGGTGGGCTATAATGCAGGGTGTTTTAGTATCATTTGATTTGCTTTACGTGGGTGGGGCAAGGGAGATCCTTCATCCTCGCGCAGACGTTCCTCGCTTTTTTTCGAACAAGCCAAAGCACGAGCGTGATATCAAGGATGAAGACTATCAGAAGTGGCGCGCCACAGCAGAGCAATATCCCATGTCCGCGGATACGTGTCCACTAGGCTCGGCGCACCAGATGGCCTCCTGCCGCATGTCAGGAAAGGGACCGCTGGACGGTGCCTGTGACCCGAAGGGAAAGCTATTTGAGGCGAGCAACGTTTATATTGCCGACGCCAGCGCCATGCCCACCGCCTCGGGAGCTAACCCAATGGTGTCCACTATGGCCATTGCTCGGCAAGTGGCACTTGGCATAGCCGAGGAACACGGCAGGCAAGCGAAGCTTTGAGTGGTCTCCGAGGGATGCAGATCCTACTAGTTCTTTGTGAGGTGAGCGATACGACGGTCAGCGTAATATACATTCATTAATCATGACAGAGCGTAAAGAATGAAGCAGCCTGCTTACTTCTTCTTCTTTCTCCTCTTGTCCATCTTCGGAGCACAGTCGGGACAGTACCAGATTTCGTCGTCCTTCGGTGGCGACGTGATGCCCACACAGCTCCAGTGGAACCATTCGTAGCGGCAGTCGTCGTTGTCGCAGCCAATCATCTCGCCAAACGACACACGCTGACAGAAGCAGTACAAGTTGTTATCGGCGTCATCATTGGGCCCATCTCCGCGACCCATGCTCTCACCATCTGGGTCCTCCAGGCGGTTGCGTTTCACGGGACGGAAGCCATTCTTCATAAGCGCGTGCTTGCGCTTGAGCCGCCGACCCTCTGCCGTAGGGGTGTTACCTCCGGTACTGCGGGGCGCAGGCGTGGCCAGGGCACTCTCAGAGAAGCCCGTGCGCATGCTGGTGCCCTCAGAGCCCAAGTCCTCTGTGTCGAGAACATTGCTGACCACAGGCAAAAGATCGTCGCGCTCGAGCTTGGCGATGTCCGTCTCAAAGTTGAAAAGATGCTTGCTGACGAGAAACAAGGCGGTGTTTGCCAAAAGAATCTTCTCCTTCTGGAGCTTGCGCACGAGCGCCATGTCCTCTTCCATTTTGGCATAGAACTGCTGTTCCTTCGGATGCTTGGTCAAGGTGCCGTTGGCCTTGATGAATTTGTGTAGTTGGTTATCCTTGCTCTGGTACCGCTTACGCGCCTCCATGAGTCGCGTGTCACGCACCTTGACCTCCTCGAGGAGGTGCTTGACCTCGAGAGGAAGGTTTGACAAGTCTTGCGTGTACTTGTCGAGGACAGCTGTGGTGTCCATCTTGAGGGTCGTAAACGGAAGCCTGTAGACGGTAGATGATTGGGGACTACTCTGAGGAACGTGCAGTGATGCTCACGGCGTGATTAAATCAAGCGGCGTATCTGTTTTCAAAAATTTGCAGCTTGTCGTCGCTGCGAAAATCGCGGCTTATATATCAACGAGGGTCGTGCACACACCGCATATTATCACCGGTTCCTTGCAGCCCAACTTCCTCTTTCACAGCGTGGTGCCGCACACTCAAAACCGATCGTTCCGTGCTGAAATTGCACCTCATGGAACAGCTACTCCAGAAGCTTGCGGCTGTCGATTTGGATGCTGAAAAAGCCCCAAATGAGGACGCTGCGGTCTCGAATATATCTATCGATGCGCTCTTGGTAGCGTCTCGGGACAAAAACGAGGCAGAGCAGCTACTTTCTGCCATTCACAGTGACGCCGCAAGAGTGTTGAAACGCTTATTCGCATTGGGTGACAATGACGGCCGCGTTGTGCTTACTGCTCTCAGCACCCAGATTGGAGACAGAGCAGAGGAGAGCGCCAACGCGGTGCTTACAGGCCTCAAGACGCTTTTGGTGTCATCTTCATTGAAAAATGATGCTCAGCATATTCGAGGCTACCTTCGCTTGTACATTGAAGTGGTGCACCAGTTTCCCATCACCGTTAACCTGGTGCATTTGCATGCCCTCCTCCGCCACCTAACCACGCTTTACGGAGAGTACAGCGACATAGAAGCGTTGATTTTGGCCATAATTGTCAAGTGCATACGTGAAAATCGTACAGAATGCACCGACTCGATTGCGAGCTACCTCGAATACCTTGTGGATGCTGACGCGCTGCTCGCCGACTTTCTCAATGCGGTAACCGCTCTCGGCTGCTTATTCCCCATTATCCCCGATATCTGTGCGCGGATATTCATGAGTCTGACCTTCCATGCGATGATTATGTACCACATTGCCGACGTGACTACTGATACACTTCCAAGAAACGAAACTAAAACTATTGCGTTGCTTAACTTGGTGGGCAGTTCATGCATTGTTGAGGCCTGCCGTACCTACAATGCCAAGAACTACCTTGGCATACTCAAGGTCGGATGTACTTTACTGGATAACAAATATACTCTTGTCCGCTTACTTTCGACATTGGACATAATCAAACTTTGGAACTTTATTCAGCTCGAAGAGAGTAACAGAAAGCAGCTTGCACTTTCAACCATTGATCTTTACCGCAATGTCGAAGCTTACATACTTTCAAAAGACAACCTCGACAAATGCGAGGAAATTTGCATCGAGGCTCTCGCATATCTCACTCTCAATCCGTCAATTCGCAATGTGATGAGAGCCAATGAGGAGCTCATAGAAGCCTTGACAGATATACTCAAGAAAGAGGGCCGGTCAGGCTCTGAAAGCTATGGGTTGCTTGTTACCTTCTCTAATCTCGCACAAGTTAAAGAATCAAACTTAGCAACCCAGGAACAGAAAACTATTAGAGACCTCAAGTCTTTTGCGGCTCCCAAGTCATCGGAAGAGAAGGAGAAGGAGGATGACAATCACATCAAAGAATTCAATAAGCAGCTCCTTTTCAAGCATACGATCATCTCTAGGGCCACTTCACTCAAGGTGTCAAAAGCAGATAAGAGTCAAGGGAAGAATTTGTCCTTCCTCATCGTCAAATTAGTCTATCTGATTTCTTGCATTCAAGAGAGAGAGGTTCGTCAGGAACTTGCAAAGCAAGGAGCAATTAAATTATGTATCGATTGTTACGTATCAAACACCCATGTGGATCCGAAGAAGGGAGCATTAGGACCGTTGCAACCGAGCGACGACGACGCGAACGACCTGCGTCTTAGGTCTATGAGGAGTATTGCCAAGATTCTTATCTCGGTGAACCCTCTGCTTGCATTTGGCTCATATGATATCACCGCTTGCCTACCTGCTCTAAAGGATTTGTTGGGTCCGATAATTTCCGAATACAAGGGTGATCTAAGCGAAAGTAACAGTTTTGCATTTCATGAGAAAATAACGAATCTTGATAAGTATGAGTCCCTTTTAGCTCTCACAAATGTCTCCTCCATAGATAACGCAGAGTTGAAGCAAAAGATCGTTTCATATATTTTTGAATCGCACTTGGATAATTTTATTATGGATCTGGATAATAAAATGGTGCAGCGTGCAGCATGGGAACTACTCGGAAACTTGATTCTGCAACCAGCAGCTTTAGTCTACTTTTTCGACATGGAGAACCAAGCGAGCCGCAAGCGTCTTTCAATTTTGATAAAGCTTTTGAATCTGGATGACAAAGGCTTACAGACAGCCGTCTCAGGTTTTTTGGCAAACGCTACCTCAGACTTTGATATGATCCCTCAAGTGTTGGTGAAAAATCCAGCGGTCAGAAATGAACTCACAGAGAACATTAGTTACATATTTGTTCACCAAAGTGGCCACCATGACCTAGTTTTACGTTTGAGCTATGTCTTATTGGATTTGGTTTATGCCGCTGCAAATTTGGACCTCAGTAATCTAGACTACTTTAAAGGGAACAAAAAATTAAAGGAAGCGATAAATGCCACAATGAGGGCCAATATGAAGAATGCTGACGTCTTACAAGTGATCATGGAGATTGTGAAATTTGTGAAATTTCTATAGCAATGTATATGTGATATGCGATATTTAGGAGTCGGTCATGTCTAAAACTGCATTAACCTTTGTGCTAGAGTTTTATTACTCTGGCCAACATTCGTAATTGATTGCTTCAATTTATTTGAAGATTTGTCGCTCTCAAGCTGCACTCTTATTGCTTTGTGCAAATGCGTCAAATAATCGGTATAGCTTGAAAATGAATTTGCTTTCACAACGCCTTTTGCACCATCTTCAACTAACACCTCTTTGAATATTACGCCCTCGTCCAATCCTTCACGCACCACTTGAATACCAGAACAGCCAGCGGAACCACATCCGCTAATGTTGGATTGGTAGAAGGTTATCAAATTTCTTGCTTGCTCAGACACATGTGTGGGAAGCTCTGGAAGCTCATCAATTAGAGGGTTGACGTCGTGTAAACTTTGGACAGCCTCCCCAAATAGATCTTGTAATAAGAGCGAGTTGACACCCTGCTTGATAAGGAGGTATATATAGTTGCCATTGCAAACAACATACACGCTTTCAGCCAACTTTCCTGCGGCCAATTCGCTGCACTCGGGAACTTTAATAAGCTTCAGAGGATTAATGAGGTCGTCACCGAGAACCATGCAGTCATCATCAAGTAGAGTATGGAGCTCAACAAGAGAAGGGTAAAGGTGGTATACTAGGCGTTCAACTGGCATGCTCATCATTTGGAAGGTGTCCTCCATTCTGGAATCGATAGGCAAATCGGGTGCGTCCCTTAATGCCCTCGATTTCAACAACGCCAACATGTATAGGGGTAGATGCATTAAGGAATTGGGGAAAAGCAACTGACTGCTTAAGCTTCTGTTCTGATTGTGACCCAATTCACTCATGGCTCGGTATTGGGCAAAAACTTCCACCAATTTCGAATTAACCGACTCGCGAAGTTCGGCGTGAAGTTCCTTACCAACGAAAGATAAGGTGTCTCTCACGATGGTTGTAACAACTGCGTCCTGGTCAACAAAGTTGAACACGTCTTCCAATCTCTCACTTACCGCAAGAACCAAGTTAATAACTCTCACTTTTCGAATACCAGCGGCATCGGTATACAAAACCGCAGCCTGGAAGTGACAGTCATACTTGGTGCTCAACTTTCCATCATATTCCAAGAGTACGGTGAAAGTCTGGTCTTCATGCACAACGGGTATGATGGGGTCTTGAACCGCCGCACCAACCACACTTAGCTCCTGTATCGAAGAGGAGGTACCATAGTATTGAGTGACTTGCAATCCATTTGAGCATCTCAATTTGAGCTGGCCCTGGTAACCTCTTGATCCCACAACAGAGTTGACGAACTTGGCAATAACGGCACGCCCGTCTCTCTCGATATCAAAATTCTTCCATTTATGGATTACTCCCCCGGTGACGGAGCAGAGCCAGCCTATCGTGGCAACGTCAACAGGAGAGTGTGACATGGCAAGACAGGAGATGCTAACGTTGTTGGCGAGAAAGTCCTTCGCCAAGAGCAGGAAGTAGTCATTGCTAGGCTGGTACGCTTTCTTCTGCATTGCAGGCGAGGTTGTCGGGCGGGCCAAGTTGTATTTCAAGGCTCCCGGTCCCCATGTGGGCAAGTTTGTGAGCACAGAGGTAATCTTGCCACCACCAACCTCGCTCAAACACATCATTGCCGTGCGGCACGCCACAGCAAAGCACGACTCAGCGTCGGCCATAGTATTATCGTCGTTAGAAAGCAGTTCAAGATGATTCAAGGCGTCCTCAATGACCACGCGACTCTCGTCAGGGTCGGCAAAGAGGCCATCAATGAAAGGGACAAAGGGGTCGGACAAGTCAGCACACACAGAAATCTGGGTGGAGTCTAGAGAGGGGGACAAGTTGTAAAAATGGAGTTTTTTGTCAAAGGCGATGACAGCAATGCGGCCCTGGAAGCCGTTCTCGCCGTAAAGCGTGGCGCGGATGGTATCAGCAATTAAAACAGGAAGTGAATGACGAAGCAGCTGCGTGATATCGATCAAAAAGACGTGGTGGAGCACCGCCGGAGGCTTGTCTGGCACGCCCACATTGTAGGAGGGAGGCACGATGATATCGTAGACGCCGCTGTGGAGTTCCGGTCGCACACCAGCATCGTGGCGCCGGAGCGTAGACGGATCGATGATGGAGGAGTAATCCTCGGGCACCTGGTTGTTGGGGAAGTGGCAGATGTTGCACACAAAGGTGTTGTGGGCGGTGTGCTGCATGGCGGGGTTGATGTAGGTGCGACAGCGGCGACAGCGCGGCGGGCCCACGTCGGCAGGGTCGCTGGCAGTGGCCTCACCAAGCGTGGCCATGTCCACTACTGGCACTGGCGAGTCACCGGGCGCGAGTGGGGCGAACGGGCGCACCGTGACCGCCATGGGGAGCTTCGTGGCCGCCCGCAACTGCTCCAGCTCCGGCACGTTGTACATGGTGGCGCGGATGTGCTTGGATGACGCCGTGCCCTCGTCCACGACAGTGTACTGCGTCCCTGCTGCCGGCGGCACGATGTTCTGGAACGTGCGGAAGGCCCTGAGGCTGCCCGTCTCGTCCGGGGTGGAAAACTCCGTCTGCTGCGCGTGTCTCCAGCGCGCCAACGAGAGGCTCTGCTGCGCGTGTCTCCAGCGCGCCAACGAGAGGCTCTGCTGCTCGTCGGCGGTGGGGCCCGACTGGGGAAGGCCTGGTGTGGGGAGGTGGACATGGAGCTCGGTGTTGGCGCCCGGCGGCGGCACCGGAGCGGGGTGGTTTCCGGCGAATTGCGGCACCACAGGCAGCGGCGCCGCGCCAAAGTACTGCTGCACCGGCGTGGAGGGGTTGGGCAGCGCCGGGAACAGCAGGAAGGCCGCGCCCGGCGCCGGCGGCGCCGGCACCCCGGCGGCCGGCGACGTGGTGAAGTCCGAGTGGTACGCGCGCGCCATTTTCTTCTTCCGCGGGAACGCGCGGGCGGCGCCCCCGACCGCCAAGCTCTGGATGCCCTGCTCGAGGCTCTGCGTGTCCATTGGGCTCGTGCGCGAGGAGAAAACGCTGGAAAAGAAGAGCGGCTGATTCAGAAACCTGCCAAATCCGAACCGGTCGTGGACGGTCGCGCTTATACGCAGGTTTATTCACATCACGTGACGAGCATCCTGGTGAGAGGAGTGTCGCGCCGTGCGCGTTCTCCAGCAGCAGCACAGAACGCCTCTTGTGCTGTCTTTTTGTTTCGCGAGCAGCGTGGCCGGAACAGGACCACGGTTTGGAAGCGCAGAGCCGCTTTTCCCCGAGCTGCGTCCGCTCCCGCCGCCAGAAGCGGGCTTTTGGCACGGACCTCTGCTACCAGGACGCCATCGCCGCGGTGCCCACGCGCCCGTGAGGCTACAAACGAGCATCAAAGCGTCCTCAGCACGCTTCCAGCATCAGCAGAGACCCACCACCCATGCATAATCCGAGCAGCGCCGCCCAAAATGGCACCAGCCTCGTGGCAGACATGCAACAGCTCGCCAAGAAGTGCAACGTCTACGCCCTTGCCGCCGGCAGCATTCGGTACACCGACTACTTCAACGGGTCCGCATTCAACACGTCGGTGTTCCTCCCGGGCTACTACTTCACCAACTGCTCGGTGGCCGCTGTGCACGACTACCTCGAGGCCACCGCCAACAGCACCGACCCGGGCGTCCGCATGGGCCGCATGGGGTTCGTGAAGGAGAAAGGCGACATGTTTGTGGCGCTTCTCTTCACGCTCAGCGGCGTGTGCGTGGCGTCGTGGATGCTCTGCTTCTTGCTCTACCTCTCGCCGCGCCGCAAGCGAAAGCCCTTGCTCACGCAGGTGGCCACGCTCTTCTACACCATCTTCATCACCATCTTACTCCGGCGGTTGACGCACAAGGCCGAGGAGCAATACTACGAGGGCCTCCTCAGCATGGCCGAGTTGCACATGGTGATGACCCACGTTCTCGGGTTTCGAGTGACTGGCGTGATGGCGCAACTACTCTACGACGCCGCCAGCGTGCAAATCGGCATGCGCATCACGCCCTCGGGCTACCGATGGTACAACGGCTGCCTCGGCGCAGCCATGACCGTCGCCAACTTCATCACCAGCTGCTACTACGAGGTGGTTTACAGCCGCGAAGGCGAGTATCTGTACGGCGGGCACGGCAAGGACTGCGGCGACTGTACGTACGCCCGTGCGCTGATGCAGATTATCATTGTCAGCTGGATTCTGGCAACACTCTTGTGGTACACCGTGGTGGTGAAGCATCCCAGTAAGGTGTCTTACTCGCGCCAGCTCTGGGCGCTCGGGTTCGTGAACTGGGTGCTTCTCGCGTCCGTCATCGTCATTGAGATCCTAGCCATGACCACGCTCCACGACAGCTGGGCTATCACGACGTGGGTGATGCTTCTCCCGCCGCAGATCCGCGTCGGGGCCCTCACCGCGCAGTGGGAATGGATACGAGATCTCGAGCACTTGGAGAAGCACTTTGAGCTGCTGGGCATGTTGGGCCGCAGAATGAGCGTGGAGGACTTGGTCAGCGCGCGGCAGGGCCGCGACAACAAGCCTGGCGGGCCCACCAGCTTCCTCCGCCGGTGGGGCTACCGCACGCAGCAGTACCCCACTGTGGAGAATGATACGCTGACCATCCCGTCGTCCAAGCTCAATTCCTACGACGTCAGTTCCACGCGGGAGTCGCAAGTCCAGGAAATCGAGCTCCATTCCCTCGCCACCGACAACATATACACCTCGGGGCCGTCGCCGGCCCCGGACGCCGCTACAGAGGGGCGCCCCGAGCAGACTACGCATACAGTGGAGGTGCCCACGACTCCCCCGCCAGCGGACCGCGATGCTGGTTCTCTGGCGCACCGCGACGCGCTGGCGCCGGACACCGAGCTCCCGCCGTTCGAGCCCCATCCTGGCTTCTCCGCAGGCGACTATTGGGACGACGTCAAGGGCCATCCCCGTTAATCGACACCACGAGCAGACGTAGGGTCCCGATAAGACAGGGGAGCGACGCGTCACGTGACCGGTTCCAGAAATTTCTCGATAGTGCGAGTGTCTGGCAGCTCTTTTCTATAAAAGTAGTCTCGCCCCAGGAAGTTTCGGCAGCAAAAAGTCATTTCAGGCGCAGAAATGCTCAGTGCAAGACACAGCAACAGCGTTGGACGCCTAGCAGCACGCGCACGTGCCGCGTTGCCGCGCTCGGCCCTCGCCCGGCCCACCGCCGTGGCCGCGCTCCAGAGCTACCGCGCCCGCCGCGTGCCGACGTCGCTGGCGGCCGTGGCGGTGCTGCCGGTGGTGTTTGCGAGGAGCTTCCACGCGGCGCGGCCGCACGCGATGCAGATGCAAGCGAATCCCGAGGACCAGGACAACCGGCCGGCGCTCGAGAAGTACGGCACCAACTTGACCCAGCTAGCACGGGAGGGCAAGCTCGACCCCGTGATTGGCCGGGACGACGAGATTCGGCGCACGATCCAGATCTTGTCGCGGCGCACCAAGAACAACCCGGTTTTGCTAGGCAACCCCGGTATCGGCAAGACCGCCGCCGTGGAGGCGTTGGCGCAGCGCATTGTCAAGCGCGAGGTGCCCGAGTCCATGAAGGACAAGGAGGTGATCACGTTGGACTTGGCCGGCATCATTTCCGGCTCCAAGTTCCGCGGCGACTTTGAGAGCAAGCTCAAGCAGATTCTCAAGGAGGTAGAGGAGAAGGAGGGCAAGGTGATCTTGTTTGTGGACGAGTTGCACCTTTTGATGGGGCTCGGCAAGGCCGAGGGTTCCATCGACGCGTCCAATCTCCTCAAGCCGGCGTTGGCGAGAGGCAAGCTCTCGCTCTGCGGTGCCACCACCATCGAAGAGTACCGCAAGTATGTGGAGAAGGACGCCGCCTTGGCGCGCCGCTTCTCACCCGTGATGCTCCAGGAGCCCACGGTACAGGACACCATCTCCATTTTGCGTGGTTTGAAGGAGCGCTACGAGGTGCACCACGGTGTCCGCATCGCCGACGGTGCCTTGGTCACGGCCGCCGTCTACTCCAACCGCTACATCACAGACAGATACTTGCCCGACAAGGCCATCGACTTGGTTGACGAGGCGTGCTCGACGTTGCGCTTGCAGCATGAATCGAAGCCAGACGCCATCCAGCAGCTCGACCGCCAGATCATGACCATCGAGATCGAATTGGAGAGTTTGCGCAAGGAAGACGACCAGTTGTCGACTGATCGCAAGCAAAAGTTGGAGGAGGAGTTAAATGTCAAGAAACGGGAACTCGAGGAGTACACCACCCAGTGGGAGGCAGAGAAGAAGCTGATTGATGAGATCAAAGACACCAAGACCGCGCTCGAGCAGGCCCGCTTTGACTTGGAGCAGTCTCAAAGAGATGGAAACTATGGGAAAGCGTCCGAATTGCAGTATGCCACCATTCCTGAGCTCGAGAACAAGCTTCAAAGTTTGACGTCCTCTGAGTCGGAGATGAAGAAGTCGAGCTTGTTACATGACTCTGTTACGTCTGACGACATTGCCAACGTTATATCCAAGATGACTGGCATTCCTGTCGCCAACTTGTTGAAGGGTGAAAAGGACAAACTTCTCGACATGGAGGTTCTTTTGAAACAGAGAGTAATTGGCCAGGACGAAGCCATCCATGCTGTGGCAGACGCAGTGCGGTTACAGAGAGCTGGACTCACAAGTGACCAGCGCCCGATTGCATCCTTTATGTTTTTGGGCCCCACGGGAACGGGTAAAACCGAGCTCACCAAGTCCTTGGCAGAGTTCCTCTTCAACGACAAAAACGCGGTCACCAGATTCGACATGTCCGAGTTTCAGGAAAAGCACACCATCTCCAGAATGATTGGCTCACCTCCGGGTTACGTTGGGTATGAAGAGAGCGGTGAATTGACAGAGGCAGTGAGGAGAAAACCTTATTCCGTTATCTTGTTTGATGAGTTTGAGAAGGCCCATCCGGACATTTCAAAGCTATTGCTTCAGGTCCTTGACGAGGGCTCTTTGACTGATTCCCATGGAAAACACATTGATTTCCGTAATACCATTATCGTGATGACATCCAATATCGGCCAAGAAATTTTGTTGCACGATAAGAATGTCAAGGACGATGGCCAAATCAGTGAGGATGTGAAGACCAAAGTCACAGACATATTGAAGAACTACTATCCCCCTGAGTTCTTGAATCGTCTTGACGATGTCTTGGTGTTCAACAGATTGTCCATGTCGTCATTGAGAAACATTTTGGAAATCAGGTTGAGAGAAATCAACGAAAGATTGACGGACAAGAGGATGAAAATGATCTTGACGGAGGAGGCTCGTGAGGTCGTGGCCAAGATGGGCTATGACCCCGTCTACGGTGCACGTCCACTTAACCGTGTCATTCAGAAGCGACTTTTGAATCCTCTTGCCACGTTGATGATCAAGGGTCAAGTAAGGGAAGGTGAGACAGTAAATATCTCTGTTAGAGACGGAAACCTCTACATTGAGCCCAACCACAGTGAAGCCGACACTTCTTGAGTGGTCTACTAATTTGTAAATAAGCAAGACACATGTATATAAAAATGTTTTAATGAACTACTTTCTATGATGCTCTTTCAAAGTACTCTTCCGACAGTGCTGCCGTCGGCAATACGTTGCTCGCTGGAATCCACTTTTCTCAAAGATGTGCCAGTTTTGATTTGTGTCAACAAAGCACCAATCGCCGGACGTCCCACAGGTGGAGCTCCACCATCAGCATTGCCGTTGCTTGCTGGAGGCGGAGGAGGTGGTGGAGGTGGTGGACCGCCCATGGGCGGCGGCGGTGGACCTCCCATCGGTGGCGGTGGAGGAGCATTGCCCATTGGCATTGGAGGTGGACCGCTTGGAGGAGGAGGAGGAGGTGGTGGTGGTGGTGCACCACTTGGCGGTGGAGGAGGAGGTGGTGGAGGTGCCAGCGACGTGATGGGTGGTTCATATGCTGAGCCAGGCACAGATGAAGGGGGTACCGGTGGAGCCATCTGTGGAATCGGCGGTGGCACCGAGGGTACAGGAGGGACATCAGAATACGCCTCCGCACTCGATCCATTTCCAGCAACCGAGGGAATCTCAAAGGAGAAAGATGGCGCCATCTCCGTTCTTTGCTCCGCACTGATGCGATCCGGTGGTGGAGTTGAGAATTCATCCAAATCGGTATCAGAGTCCTCTTCACGTGTGGCACCAGCTTGGACACTTTGTGCTTCGGACTGTGGAGGTTGAGAGTCTACCACTGGAGGTTGAGAGTCTACCACTGGAGGTTGGGATTCCTCCACTGGAGGTTGGGATTCCGCCACCGCTTGCTCAGAGGGCCTTGACTCCTGCTCTTGAGTCGAAGACAGCGTTGGTTGTGACATACCGCCGAAAAGTAGGCTGGCCAAGTGAGCAGCACCAGCCTTATTCGGCAAATCGTCGTCACTCGACCCACCGTCTTCTGAGTCACTCCAGCCGTCGGACGCATTGAGTCCTCTCTGAGAAGCTCTCTGCGCAGACGCTTTTTTAGGGTCCACCTGACTTCCCGTGGGTGTAGGCTTGAAGAATGGATTTGTACCGGCACCCGGACCAGTGGTTGTTTGAGGGTTTGTTTTGGCGAAAGGGTTGCTCTCGTGAGGCTGAGAGGGGACCTTTTGTACTGAATTGTTTTGGGATTGAGATGGCGCAGAGACTGGGGTAGCCTCAACGCTAGGGGGACTCACCTCAGACGCTCCATTAGCAGGAAGTGAAGTTGACAGGGACTCACCAATTGACTGGGGTCTTACCGCAGACTTTGGCGGTGCAAACGTCGCAGCGGATTTGGGAGCCACTTCTTCATCCAGATCTTGGTTCAGCTCCGCTTCGCGTTTCTTCAACTCTTCCATCTCCTTCCGAAGAGTCGCCAATCTATCCTCTTTCCTCTTCTTGCGCTCAAGCTCACGTACCTCTAATTCCTTCTTCTGTTTCATAAGAGCAGCATACTCCTCATCGTCGTCCTCATCGGAGGACTCAGGGTCCTGTACAACTTTCGTAGACGCTGACTCCTGCTGAGGAACAGGCTCCTGTGGTTTCAGCTGACGAGGAGGGGGCGCCACGGGCTTCACTTGGCTTGGCTCGGTGTGACGGTCAGACGTCTGTGCACTTTGAACCTGTTGAGAGGTTGCAGGTACCGCCGTTACTGACACCGCTCCTGTTGCAGGCTCCGGTCTTGCTGTAGGCTCCGCACTTGCTGCAGGCTTGGGCGATTCCGGTGGCGAACTGTTGGTCGATGTTCCCCTCCGGCGGGATATTCCCAACTTTGCCAATCTTTCATTCATTCTCTTTTCAGCTTGCGCCTTGATGTAAGCAGCTCTTTCTTCTGGTGTCTTGTATGAACTGAAAGAGCTGGCACTGCCACCCGTAGATTGTGGGGCCTCCACTTGAGGCGATATATTCACGGTTTGAGATGGCTCGACTCTACCTGGTGTAGGGTCAAGCTTGGGGGCCCGCTGCTGCTCAAGCGCAACTCTCTTCAACTCCTGAATGAATTGGGCAACCTCTGGAGTTACATCCACGCCATTTTCCCATCTGTCTGAGGAGGACTCCTTTGTAGTAGATTGTAACGGTGCCACACACCCGCTCTCAAGGTCCTTGATACTTGACTCAATGTCGCTGACAATAGCACTTTGTTCCTGTCCAGTTTTGTTCGCCTGCTGAACCTCATGCAGTAACTGGTCATCGAGTTGTTTGTTTTCTCCACTACCGCCAGACCGTCCAGTTAATGCTGCCATGCGCTGTCTCAACATTTGCTTCGATTTGAATTTTCTTCTGTCCACGTCGGTAACCTCACCGTTGGGGCCAGTGCCGACAATTGAAGCCTCGCTGTCCTCTGGGTTCCAAGCGGGGTTTTGTTGCTGCAATTTTTTCTTGAATAAATCGATTTTACTCTGGGTGAGGCTCTGGTTGACCTCATTAATCTTTGAAATCAAAACAGGAACTCGGTCACGAGTGAGGTGATTCAAACGGTCCAAGAGCAGCTTTTTGTCCACAAATGAACCACCCAGAGAAAACTGCAATAAATCGGCATCCACCGACCTGATCTTAGACTTCAAGTTCTCCACTTCCTGTTGCTCTCGCGATTGTGACTGCTTTGCAGTAATTGCTGCATCATTATCCTCGGTGTCGATCGCGTCTAGCAAAATTTGCTTCTCACGAATCAACTTCTTCAATTCCTGGACAGAAAGGTCGGTATCCTTCGAGCTCCGGACAGAGCTCTTGGGCTCTTCCTCACTCGTATTCCTTCTTCTGTGGCGAGAGTTGGATACATATCCCATGTTGTTATCATCGTTTTTGAAGCGCGACCCGTCAGTCTTACCTGAGTTTGCAGCCTGCTTCGGGGCCGGACCACCCTTCAAAGAATTCTTCAATGAGTCAAAAGAGTCCTGGATGTACTTATTGGAAGGAGGCACAAGTTCCGGGGGCAATCTCAGAGGGATTTCCAAACCATTCAATCTTCTGTACACGAGATGCATAGCGACGGCAAATTCGTCCTTGTTCAAGCGGCCTCTATCACTGCCGTCTGCAAGGTTCCAGATCGTCTCCAAGTCAGGTCTGCTCAACCCCGATTTGCCAAAGATATCGATAGCAACGTTGCCCTCGACGTAGCCTCTCTTAGCGGTGTCCCACGCGTTGAAAATACCATCATAGATCTGCTTCTCTTGCTTGGTGATTGCCCAAGTTACGTTGCTAGACAAAGCTCCGCCCATGGCGTTCTGCAAGTTGTTCACCGACATGTCAGCTTGGGGTAAGAAATGCTGTTGCATTGCGTTCAAACCAGGGATACCTCCCGTGGGCATGGAGACAAAGCCCCATTCGCCGGGTCTGCCAGTGGGTTGCGATTGCAAGGCGCCAGTTGGCTGGGGTTGGAAGCCAGTCAATTGCGACTGCAAGGGTCCAGTTCTCTGCGCTTGAAGCTGGGGCTGGTAGCCGGTGGACTGTGGCTGGAAGCCGGTCGACTGCTGAGGCAAGTTTGGCTGGAAGCCGGTTGACTGCTGGGGCAAGTTTGGCTGGAAACTGGTCGACTGCTGGGGCAAGCTTGGCTGGTAGCCGGTGCCTTGCGCCTGCAAAGGGCCGGTTCTTTGCTGCAGCAACACCGGGTTGGAGTACCCCGTCGACTGCTGCTGCAACAAGCCGTTGCCCGTGCGCTGCGCCAGCAACTGGTCCTGGAACCCTGTCGACTGGCTCTGCAAAGGACCTGTCTGCTGCGGAGCGCGCACGAGACCCGCGGTTTGTTGCGCCTGCAATGGCACCAAGGTGCCACCGCCTGTGCGCTGGGCAGACAATGCTGGCGGTGCGCCACCAAAGGTGGGCTGCTGCGTCGGCTGGCCGAAGCCGGTTTGGGCGGGCGCGAACGACTGCTGCTGCTGCTGCTGCTGCTGCTGCTGCGGTACCAGCGTGAGCCAGTCATTGTCTTGCTTGGGCGCCGGCTGGGCACCAAACGACGCAAACGGCGTGTTGGCGAGGATCTTGTTCGGGTCCTCGGGCACGGAGAAGTTGATGGCGTCGACAAAGCTCTTGACCTCGTTGAGCCACTTGTCAGGCAACACCCCTGGCAACGGCTCGCCCTTGAGCGCAAGGTTGCACAAATGGAGACTGAGAGCAAACTCAGGGAACAACAAGGTGCCCAGCTTGTTGGTGTCGGAAAGAGACCAGATCTCGGCCAACGTCACCGGGGGAAGCTGCGAGCGGAGCAAGATGTCGCGAGCGGCGTCGCCCGAGATGGCGGTGTCGCCCTTGGGCACGGCGGTGCGGAAAAGGTGCTCGAACTTGGACTGGTCCGCGGCAGAGATGAAGGAGAGCCGCATGCTGGGGATCTTGAGGTCGTTGTTCTCGATCACAGTGGGCGCGGGCCCGCCGGCGGCGGTCTGGAACCCGGTGGGCTGGGTCTGGATGTAGCCCGTCTGCTGGGGCGCGACAAAGCCCGTGGCCTGGGTCTGGAGCGCCGGCGGCTGGCCAAACGCCTGCTGGGGCTGGCCGAGCTGGGGCTGGCCGTACACGCCCGTGGGCTGGCCCCCGTAGTAGCCGCCAGTAGGGGCCGGGGCGCCGTAGCCCTGCTGCTGCTGCTGGCCAAAGCCGGCGTAACCCGTCTGCTGCGCGCCAAAGCCCGTCTGCTGGTACGGATTGTACATGTTTTGCAGGTCAATTGCGCGTGCTGGCGCGCGACAACGATAAGGAGGAGCAGCGGCCACCAGTCCGGGGTCAAATCGCTGCCGGGCCGCGCACGACTTTGACGTGCGCACGCCGGTCGTCCCGGTAGCGGAGGTGCGCGTCCTTCTTTCTACCGTGGGCAGCCGGTGTAGTTTGTATGGACGGCGTGTGCCTCGTGCACGGCCCTGTGGAGGCGTGCGTGGCGCGCGCGCTTGCCGCGGTGGACGACTTGTACGCTGCTGACGCGAGCGTGGCCGTAGTGTGGGTGGGCAGCGGCCACGCCGACGAGCTCGGGCGCTGCGTGGCCGCCCACCGTTACCGTTTTGCCAGCGACGCCGCCTTCATGAAGCGCTTCAGCTACGTGCCTGTGTTGACGCTCGCGGACTTGCTCGCGGCGTTGCGGGCGCAGGACCCCGCGGCGGCGGTGGTGGTGGCCGGCTTTGACCACATGGTGCGGTTCTTGGCCCCCGACTCGTACGCCGAGCTCAACGCCCAGGCCATGGACGTGTTGCTTGAGCTCAAGTACCGCTTCCGAAGCTCGCCGCTCCGCGCGGTGCTCTGCGCCTCCAGCATGCGCCTCGTGGCCCTCAACTGCGACTCCTGTGTGGCTATAGATTAACCCTGCTACTTGCTGTAGTCGAGCACCACCTCGTCCCAGAACGCCACCTCCAACTGCACCACGTGGGCGAAAAGCGCCACTAACTCGTGGAGACGCGCGGGCGTCAATGGCACCTTCTCGGCGATGGCCTGGAGCGACTGCTGGCCCTCTGCATGCGCGGCAGCGTACCAGTCCGACGAGTAGTCGCCGATCCACGCGTCGTAGGTGTCGGCGTCCTCCTTGCTCGCGAGCACGCCTAGCGCCGCGGGGTCAGCCTCGACCCGTAACTGCTTGGCGTACTGCCCGGCGTAATAGTACCCGTGGAGGCACGGCGCCAACGCCGTCTTGATGCCGAGGTAGTCCTCTCTGCCGCCCACCTCGAGGAGGTAGTCGCAGTATTCGCGGCAGGCACGGCCCGGCGTGAGCTCAATGTCCAAGTCAACGTCTCTCTCGTATTCAATGTTGTACTTGGCGCTCAACTTTTGCTTGTGCCGCTCAAGCTCTTGCACAATGCTGCCCACAATCAACGATTCGGCGTGTACTTGGGTGTAGGTGGGTGCTTTTGATGCCGCGAGGCCGTGGATCTGGGCATAGTTGATCAAGTAGTAGTAGTCCTGCTTCAAAAAGTAGAGGAACCGCTCAAAAGGCAATTGGTTTGTGGCCAAGAGCTCGAGGAAAGGGTGGTTTACGTACTTCTTCCACACCCCTGCCACTGCAGGATGTGTGGTGAGGTATTCTAGAAGTGTGGTTTTGTCGGGGAGAAGCTCTGAAAGGCTTAGCCCGCCAGCAATCGTGCTGCTGACATTATGCGCGGGGACAATGCAATGGTTGAGAGGGCCGTTTCCGTGGCCAAGCTTCTGCGAGAGCAGAGTCATGGCCTGATGGACGTAGTCTATGGAGAGAGGCACTGCCTGCTGAAGCAGATACCCTTTGGCCAAGTTAGCAGCAAGCGATGAAGAGAGCGTGCAGCCGGTGCCGTGAGAGTCACTGGTGTCAATGAAACTGGAGCGATATACGCTAATGGTGTCTGCCTTCAGCTCGTAGAGAATATCGATGACCTGGCACTTCGCATTGGTATTTGCAGCAGCCGGGGCATTAGTTTCAGGGTCCCACACAAGGTGTCCACCTTTTACGAGCAAGTTCTCGCATTTGATAGCCGCTTGGAGCCGCATCACAAACTCCTTAAACTTATCGAGAGTGGTGATGCTTTCTGCGCTGACCTTCTCGCCAGATGCTGCCTCGATAATGTCACAAGCCTCGCCAAAGTTAGGTGTCACTAAATACGCTTGTTCAAGGAGGTTATTGAGGCTCGGGCGCAAGTCTTTCTTGTCAAATAAAGTTGACCCAGAAGTCGAAACCATTACTGGGTCCACAACCAAGCGCACTTTACGCTTTGCAAGCTCAGTGTAGTACGGGGCAAGTACCTCAATTGCATCTGGTGTGAGCATGCCAGTCTTGATTGCTTTAAGCGGCGGATCGGAGTATCCTCGCAAAAAATCCGTAAAGTTGCACTCGAGTATATCCACCAAGGTGTTTTTTGGAATTCGGTGGATTGAACGCACCCCGGTACTATTTTGGGCAGTAAGT
Organism: [Candida] ascalaphidarum; assembly: GCA_030674335.1. NCBI lineage: Eukaryota > Fungi > Ascomycota > Pichiomycetes > Serinales > Debaryomycetaceae > [Candida] ascalaphidarum. The sequence goes on from JAKTYC010000008.1 coordinate 449,555, forward strand.
GCAGCGAAACACGTCAAGCCGTAGACGCCATGCGCCGTCAACGTCTTGAGGTCGGCTTCCACACCAGCACCACCCAGCGAGTCGCTGCCAGCAATTGTGAGCACTGCAGGAAGCGTTGTTGCAGCACCCGTGGCACTGGTGAGATAGACCTCGTTTTCACGCACCATGCTTTGATCCTGGAATTCTTTCGCTGCTTTCTGGAGAGGAAAAGTCAGTTGCAAGCAAAACCCGACGTGCTGCACACCTCTGCAGCATAAGCGCATATTGCTGCTTCCATGCACTAAGCGGGCGTCATCCCCACATTATACTGCACGGCCGCTGCATACCCAGCGAAGGGCCATGCCCGTACGCGGGACATCTTCCACAATAGACCCAATGCACTGCTCACGATGAATGCGCTGCAGCCTAGTTTCTAGAATGTTATTTTTACGAGCGACAATTTAAGCTATCGCGACTGCAATCAAAACTACGTTTACTCACACTATATTCATGAATTGATTCGGTCACGCCAGCGACCGATTACCTCTCTATGTATCCTGTACTCCGCATGCGGTTCATGAGGCATTTTGGTACATAACGAGAGCAAGCTTACTTTCCCTTGAGACCCGCATAATACTCAACGAGCTCTAACTCACTCTGCAACGTCTCTGCGCGGTAAGTGGCACGAATGTCAGGGACATTGGTCTTCTCAATGTTGTTTCCCTTTGGACCCTCTTTAGCGTAGTCCTTGCCAAGCCAGTGCTTTTTGATTTGTGCCTCCCACCCGGATTGCATTACGGAATTGCGCGCCAACTCACACATGTCGACAGACGACAATTTGTAAATCTGGGCCGCAACTGAGTACTCTTCAATCAACGGCTCCTTGGTGTAGGAGAACTGTAATGGGTCATCAGTTGACAAAGACACGTTCAAGCCCCTCTTGAAGTAGCTGAAGAAGGGGTTCTTATCGTAGGTCAAAAACAATGCATTGTTGGACAACGGAGACATTGCCAAGCCAATTTGGTCCAAGAAGTACAAGTACTGAATGAAAGGAACTTTTCTCAAGAGAATACCATGCGAGATTGAGTGCGATGTCAAGAAGGCACTGATCAAGTGGTCCGGGTCACCGGCCTCACCAGAGTGAGGCCTCAACACAAAGGTATTGAAACCCTGCTTGGCTCTCAACTGGTTCAAGTGGGTCAAGTTAGCATAAAGGTAGTACAAGTAGTACGAGTAAGGAGGGTTTGTGGGGTGCGTCCACGACTTTGCTACCGGGTACTTCTTGTCCGCCAACAACCTCTCCAGCTTCGATTCGTCATCGACAGAGTCAAAACCAATGACTCTCTGAAGGAAAACATGCAATTTCGGGTGGGACTGGGGATCCACGGAAACCTCAAAGATTGGCTCAAAGATGTTTCTGATAATGTCTTGGAAATTCTGGACATTACCATTCTTCTTGTAGAGGTCGTACAAGCGGGGCACCTGGATCAACCATCTGCAATTGTGGCTAAAGAGCTTGTTGTCGACGATCCATGCGGCCAAGTTGTCCCACTCGTCCAAGGATCTACCGTAAATGGAGATTCTCAACTCGGTCATTTGGTACTTGGAGCTCTCGAGATCCTCAAACACCTGCTTGGTCAACTCTGCGAGGTAGCGACCCTGGATGAAATTGTCAGTCTTGAGGAAAATCTCTCTCAATCTCGACTCGCCAATGGGGTTGTACTTCAAGTTGAATTTATCGAAGCGGTGGAAGGTGTCGGTGTGGGCGTGCATATCCAAGGTGTCGATGGACAAGTCGTAGGCGGTGAGCTTCAACGATTCGAATACCTCCGCCAACGTCAAGATCTTGCCGTCTCTAAAGATGACTTGCTCGTCGGGCTGAGTCTTCAACTTGTACTTGATGAATCGGAGCAAGTGCTTCTGGTTCATGCAGGCGGAGTGGTGGATATGGGTGTCGACCTTACGCACATTGTAAAAGTCACGGTGCGGGTTGCGCTTGGACTGCTTACTCTCCTCAAACTCGTTCAACAAGTAGTACAACTGCCACTTGGACTCCAAGTACAGCAAGCGCTTGAACGCGAACGACTTGGACGGGCCGTCCGAGGAAATGCGCACCAAGGTGTTGAGGTCGACATAGTAGTCGCGCAACGTGGGCACCTCAACAATGGGGACGCTGCCGTCAGCCTCAAAAGCCTCGTAAATGCCCTCGTCATTCACCTTGAACTTGTACTTGCCGTTGGAGACAGGTATGTCGCACTTGGAAAAGTCAAACGCCTCCTCGGCGTCGTTGTCGCGGGACACCTGGTTGAAGCGGTTCTTCAGCTTGTAGGTGGGCTTGGGCGGCGGAGGGTAGATAGTCCAGGAGTCCAGGTTCTTTGGGTTCATGCTCTCGTCGAGCTGGAGCGACCGCGACAAGTACTTGTGGCGCAAGTCGATCAGGTACTTCACGTTCAGGAAGAGCTCGATCAACTCGTCCGACGGGATTTCCTCCGGCAACGCGTTGCGGTGCACCGCCGGGTTCTTGTAGTGCTCCTGCGCGAGTGGGTTGGTGTCGGGCGGCGGCGGCGGGTGGTAGTGCAACTGCTGGGGCAAGTGGTGGTGGGGCAAGTCGATGATGCTGGGCCGGCGCTTGGGGCGGGGACTGGCGTCGGCGCTGCCACCGTCGCCCATGTGCAACGCCTCGAACGCCTTGAGCTTCAAGTCGTGGTCGCGGTTGAAGCGCTCCTCCGTGGTGGAGTAATGGGTCAGCGAGTAGCTCTTGGAGAGCACATCCTCGTCGTCGGAGTAGACATTGAAGTTGTGGTGCTCCTCCTGGTCGCTCAAGTCGAGGTTCAACTCGTGGCCGGGCACACTAATCGGAAGCGGAGTCATGCCGGATCCGGGTCAACTGCAAAAGTGTGCAAGATTGACAGAAAAGAACACTTTGTGGGGCCAGGTGCGGCTATTTGTACGTCGCGCCCAAGTCATCGCACCCGGACACCAGGCAACGGCCCCACACCCCCACACTCCGAACCGGCGGGCCGGAGGCCGGGCCCGAGGCAAGGCCGCAGGTGGGGACTTACGCTGTGAGTCACTGTCTATGGTAGTATTGGTATCGGGAGCCTGAAGCGGAGCTCGCTGCCGACATTGTCAAATTTGTAGGGCACAATATGCCGCAACCCCTCCTGGACGGCGCCAGCGTAGTCTTCGCTCAGCAGCGGCGGGCATTCCAAGAGCACAAACTTGAACACGATGTGGTACTGGAGGTCCATCAAGCCCGCCGTCTGGAACTGCTGCGTGAGCTCGTGCGACACGTGGATGCTGCCGCTGGCCACGGCGGAATCGCCTGTGTGCTCGTTCTGGAGGTTCCCGAGCGCCGTGCCCAAATAATTGGCGCGGAAGCACGGGCTCACGCGGTAGATATTGGCGTAGGGCTTGTCGGGGACGTGGAAAACCTCGTGGGCCTCCAAGTGGGCTACCACCCCGGCCACCTTGGTGGTGTCGCCATCGGGCGGATTAATGTCTATCATGAAGTGGATGTCGTCGCCTGGGTGGTAGTAAGGCTTATTCAAGTTGACAAGGCACACTCTTTTGTTGTTGGCGAGGATCAGGTACTGCGTCTTGAGGTGGGCCGGCAACTGGGCCACATGGCCCTCGGGGATCGCCTCCAGGGTGTCGTGCACGCTGTTGACGCTCTTCCTGCGCTCAGTCTTGGACATTTTGGGCATGGTGTACAAGTCAGAGTCGATGAGGCGGCTCAAGTCGTCCATGAAGTCCTCCTTGGTGCCACGCAGGTCCTCGTCGTCCGACGTGGGCGGCAGCACCACCCCCGAAGCCACCGAGTCCCTGTGCCCGCCCGCGGGCTCGAGCTTGATGTCCCAGTGGCGGTCCACCACGGTGGTGTCAAGGAACCGCTTCTGGAGCCAGCGCTCGCTGGTACCCACGCGCTCGCCCTTGACCTCCACCGGGAAGTACACCGATCGTGGAGTCAATTCGCCAGTGGCCGCGTCCGGCTGCATGAAGCCCACGATGAGATAGTAGCGGATAGAGATCCACGCGCGGTCGCATACCACGCCGGCAGCATGCGCATTGTACGACGGCGGAAGGCCAGTAGGCTGCGGGAACCGAAAGTGGAACTGCCGCGAGCCGTGAACCGGGAGCCGGGTGTCGGTGAACAAGAGTGCCTGCGGCGTGCTGTAAACCGGCACAACGGCATCGGTAACCTCCTTGAGCGGCCACACGTCGTCGCCGCGCACGGGCGCCGTGGAGCCAAAGGGAAAGAGAAGGTCCTGGAGAAGGTGCCGCTGCTGCGCGTCCACCGTGCGTCCTGCTGCAAGCAGTAGGTCCCGCACACCTCCCAACGTACCTCCCACGGCGTCGCGCGCGGCGCTGTGCTGGGCCACGAACGGAGTGCTATCGAGCTTTCCCTCGCGCACATCCGCCTCGTCGCCCTCCCCGCCATCCGCGTAATGGTCCGCATACTCGCGGTTCTGCCACCACGACGCGTGGCGGCTGCCGCTGTCGGCAAGAGCGAACGCCAGGGGAGTGTCGAAGCGGTAGTTGAGAAGCACGCACCCAAAGAGCTGTACGTGCCCGAGCATCACCGTCTGCCCAGCATTACCGTCCTGGCCGGGCGCCACACTCACCAGCGGCCGCCGCAGGGCACTTGTGGGGCGGGCCGGGCGGCTGGAGAAGGGATTGAGGCCGGAAAACCAGCCGGCGTCGGCGTCGGGCTCGCGCGGCGGCGTCGCGGCCGCGTGCTCCGCAGTATTCACAAACGTCACCGTGGCGTGCGCACCATCAATGCTGCAGCGCACGGTGAGGCCATCGTCGACGATCTTGGAAAACTCTTCCCTGGCCATTAAAGAAGCGGTTTTGCGGGGGAGGAGCAGACATCGCGAGATGGTAGCGCCCGGGCCATTGTGCAGGCAGTGGTGCTGGGGCCGGGCCTACCAGGGGGTCTAGTGTCGTTTATTCAACCTTCTGCTGCAGCAGGATCGGGGCCTGGATGCCCTCGTGCTGGATATGGGCCATCTGCTCCTCCTGGGACTGGCCCGCGGCGCCGCCAGCGCCGACAATCTGGTGGAAGTCCAAGATCTCGGAGTACATCATCACGCGCCAGGTGTCGACGGGGAGGTCGGCGTCGTTGAAGGACCAGTCGAACTTTGTCTCGCACACGGGTTCGTCGGTGGGGTCGTGGTAGGGCTCCATGTACTGGTGCAGGAGAGCGTCGGCAGCGGAGATGCGCTTCTTGGGGTCAAAGATCAACATCTTGGCCAAGAGGTCGATGGCTTCGGGCTCGACGTGGGTAGCCAGGGCAAAGCGCTCGGAGAAGGGTATGGGCTCGCGGTGCGGGAGCAGCTGCACGAAGCGCAAGGTGTTCTCGGAGCAGATGGTGTCGATGACGTCGGGCGGGGGCAGGCCCAAGAGCTCGGTGATGATGGAGAACTGGTGGACGTGGTCCTTGCCGGGGAACAACGGCTTGCCCTCAATCATCTCGGCCAAGATGCAGCCGACGGACCAGAGGTCGACCTCGGTGTCGTACTTTTGCCACGTCAACATGATTTCCGGGGCGCGGTAGTAGCGGGTACTGACGTATCCCGTCATCTGGGGGTCCTGGATGCGCGCGAGGCCAAAGTCGCAGATCTTGAGGTCACAGTTCTCATTGATGAGGATGTTGGACGGCTTCAAGTCGCGGTGGATGACGCCCGCCGAGTGCACGTACTTGAGGCCGCGGAGAATCTGGTAGGTGAAGTACTGGATGAACTGTTTTTCCAACGGGCGCAGGGTGAGGAGGCGGTGCAAGTCGGTGCCCTGGAGCTCGGTGACAAAGTAGATGTCCTCCAAGGGGCTGAGGAAGATGTCGTCGAGGGTGATAAGGTTCTCGTGGCGGAGGTGCTTGAGGAGCTTCAACTCACGGTACGTGCGCTTAGCGAGCACGCTGGTGGAGAAGGGCTTCATGATCTTCTTCACGGCAACGTTCTGGCCCGTGAGCTTGTCCACGGCCAGGCACACGAGGCCAAAGGCGCCCATGCCCACGGGGTTGAGGTCGGTGTACCGGTTCGTAATCTCGAACACGGTACCGAAAATCTGCGTGCGCGTGAACTCGCCGTCCGACGACATGGTGGCGGCGGCAGGGAACTGATTAGCGGGCGTGGTGCGGCGGTAGCACGGGGATGGAGGCGGCGGCGGGGTGCGGCGTGCAGCGGGCGCGGTGATGCGAGGTATGCGGCGTGTATGTGAGGGCGCAAAGCGGCGGCGAAGCGAAGCGCGATGCGGGTTTAGCGGGCAGAAAAAAGGTTTAGCACGCTCCTGGCAAGAGGATCTTAACTATTACCCCCAAAAGAAAAGACTATATGCACCGCGACGGGCACAAACGGCGAGCAGCACACGACCCAGCAATCGAGATGGGCCACGTGACGTATTTTCTGCCCGATGCGGCCGCGCGGGGCGCGCGCAGATCCCGACGCAGAGGCGCACGCGCGTCGGCTTCGGTGCAGGCGGGTGCATGGCGGGGTGCAGGAGGTTGCAACCGCCGTCTACGTGGGAGCTCCCCGTCGGGGGCCAGGCGAGTAGGTCATGCATTGTCGTTACCGGATGTTCATCATTGTCTTGATGCGGGCCGTGTCGGTGGGTGCGGCGTCGGCGGTGCTGTCGCCCTTGTAGAGGTCAAACAACGACCAGAACTTGAGGTTCTCGTCGCCGGCCACCGTGGCGAGGGTGATGGCGTCAGGGCTCATGCAGCCGTTGAGAATGCGCAGGTCGTGGGCTGCCACGATCTCGCCCGTCTTCTGGAGGGTGGGGTAGTTGAACACGGAGATGTTGTTGCTGGGGAAGCCGTGCGTGGCCACCACCTCCATGCCGATGCCGGCAGCGTAACCCCAGTTGAGCGAGGAGATTTGAGACCCCGTCTCGATGGAGTTGACGCGGGCGCCGGTGCTGGTGTTCCAGAAGTGGATGGTCTTGTCCAGCAGACCGCCGCCCGTGGCGAGGAGGCTGCTCTGGTGCGGGCACCACAGCAATGCTTTTACGGCGGCGCGGTGGTTGGCTTTGGCAAAGAGGGGCTTGGCCGCGGTGGCGGCAGTGGTGTGGGACTGGCGGGCGTCCCAGATGCACACGAGGTTGTCGTTGCCGCCTGTCGCGAGCTGGACACCGTCGCCTTTGTACTCGATGCCGCACACCTCGGCCAGGTGGGCGCTGTCGATGCGGGAGGAGTAGTGCGGTGCAATGCGCACGTCCGAGTGGAACAAGGAGCCCAGGCGCAGCCCCGAGGTGAGCATGTGCTGGGACCAGGCCAACGCGGCCACGCGGGTGAGGTGGGCGCCGCAGTTGAGCGTGCGGAGACGCGCGTTGGACTCGATGTCCCAGATCTCGGTGAGGCCGTCGTCCTTGCCGATGGCGATGTAGGAGCCGTCGTCGGACCAGCGCAAGGCGGTGACGAGGGTGCGGTTGGGCAAGTCGCAGAGCTTGCCCACGGAGCCTGTCAGGGCGTTCCACACGTACACGGTGTCCTCGAGGCCGATGGCCAAGAGGTTGGTCAGCGACCATGCCAAGAGGTTGAGGTAAAAGTCGTCCACGATGCCGGGGGCGTCAAGCACGCGCTCCGGTGCCGACGGGATCTTGCGGGCCCGCGCCAGTGCTGCTGCCGGGCGCAACCGTCTGCCGGCGCCGCTGGCCCCGCCTGCGGCGATGTGGCTAAAGAGATTGACAGGCCGCCGCCGCTCGGGTGCCGCTGGCTGGTACTGCAAGATGCGCAGGTTCACCTCGAGCCCGCACGCTGCCGCGACATGGTGCTGGTAGATCTTGGACGTCTGGGCCTTGATGTGGGTCTGCGGCAGCGCGTTCGGATGCGGCACCTCCACCTCGGTCTGGAGCTTGCCCAGGGTCAGGTTGCGCCGCAGGGGGATAAAGCGGTCGCTCAGCGCCGGCGGCACCGTGCCGGCGCCGGCGCCGGCCTCGTGGGCGCCCTGCGGAAGCATCGACGCCGTGCGGCGGAGCTTGCGTCGCGGCGACACCACCGTGGGCGCAGCCATCGTCGTCTGCGCCCGCGGGAGCAGCACGGGCCGCGCAAGCACGGGCCGGTCAAACTCAAGCTTGCGGTCGCGGCCCGCGGCCGGAAGGTGCACCGTGCGCTTCAGCACGTTTGGGCTCAAGCTCTGGAGCTGCGGCCGCGACGGCAGCAGCTTGCCCAGCGGCGAGTGGTACCGCTTGCGCACCTTGGCGGGCGAGGCGTCTTTTGGCGAGTCGAAGAAGAGCGACTGCGACATGCTCAAAGGTGCTCTCGTGGGTCGGCAGCGTGTCGAAAGCGGGAAATGAGAAGGAGTTTTTTGCGCTGCGCACGCTGGTGCTTACCTATTACTGCAATTGTCGCTCGCCAGTCGTCAATGGCTTTGCACCGCCGTTTGACACGCCCAGAGCAGGTGTTTACAATTTCGCCGCATCGGGTTTGCAAATTGTCCGCGTGCACACAGCGCGATGCCCTCGCACGATCGGTAGGCGCACGTGTTTCTGGTGTAAGGAGGCCCGCGGCTCGAGTGCAGCCTTCCAAGGGCTGGTGTCTTCTTTTGCCAGTCGATTGAGTCGTCTTTTGCCGGTGGATCAGCCGTCTATTTTGCCTCAGGATTGAGCCGTCGCCTGCTTCTAGTGCAGCCCCTTGCTGATACAGCGTTTACACGGCTCACAGCATGGGCCAGGGCACGTCGGCGCCCAAGATCACGGCCCAGGACCGCGCCGTGTTCCAGTTGAAGCAGCAGCGCGACAAGCTCAAGGAGTACCAGCGGCGGTGCCTGGTGCTCGCCGCGCGGCAGCAGGAGCTCGCGCGCGCGGCGGTGGCGCGCGGCGACAGCGAGCGGGCCAAGTTTTACCTCCGCGCGCGCAAGCGCCAGCAGACGGTGGTGGCCAAGACCTACGACCAGTTGGACACCCTTGAAGGGCTCATTGGCACCATCGAGTACAAGCTCATTGAGCGAGACGTGGTGTACGGCCTCGAGCGGGGCAAGGAAGCGCTCGCCATGCTCAACTCGGAGATGAACGTCGACCGCGTGGACCGCCTCATGGACGACTTGGAGGACCAGCGCTTGCAGGTGGAGGAGGTGCTGGACATGCTTGGCACGGGGTTGACGTACAGCGAGGAGGCGGAGGTGGACGCGGAGTTGGAGCGCATGGCGCGCGACGCCGCGGGCCCGGCCCGCGTGGCCGACGAGGCGCCGGCGGGCCGGTTGCCGGAAGCGCCCCAGCACCAGCCCATGCCCGACGCGCCGGAGACAGCGCCGGAAGCCGAGCCCGACCGCGAGGAGGAGGAGAAGGAGGAGGAGCAGGAGGAGCAGGAGGGCCGGCAGGCGGTGGCTGCCTAGTGCGCCTGGTGCCTTGGCAGCGGCACTTGAACTTATGCGATCGCGCGCGCGCGCGAGATCGCTGCCATGCCATGTCTTTATTGCGCTGACTCACACACACCTGTCTCCATCGATGTGCCCACTCTCCTGCGCTTTGCACTTCCTGCGCCCACAGTGAAAGCGTCCAACATATCGCTCCACATGCATTTCAGCCTCCTTTACGGCCACTGCGCAATGTCAGTTGTATCACGAGGACTGCCCACCTCGAACTCACCCGCACGCTCGTATTCGCATCCGCATACAAATTAATATGACTCTCGTAGTGAGTGCCGTCGGCTAGGCTACTTGCGCAACCAACCATCGTCCCGCCACTATTTCTGCGTCCAGCGGCCCTACTTGCTTGCTGCCATCAATGCATGATTAGCTGACTATGTACAGTGCACAGTGCACAACGCTCGACTATGCTCACTGGTCCAACCAGTCGAGAAACTCCGGCGTAAAGTAGCTGATGATCAAGCGGGCACCGGCACGCAAGAAGCCATTGTGAGCCTCAAACGCAATGTCCTTGAGATCGACCACGCCCTTCTCCGCCGCCGCGTGCAACATGGCGTACTCGCCGCTCACGTGGTAGGCACAGATGGGGTAGTCCGCACAGAGGTCAGCAGCGTCGCGGATGATGTCGAGGTAGAATGTCGACGGCTTGACAATGACAGCGTCGGCGCCCTCCTCCATGTCGCGGCGCAAGGCACGGCGCGCGAGCCCTGCGCTCACCGGCGGGAGCTGGTAGCTCTTGCGGTCGCCCTGGCCTGGACACAGACCAGCAATGTCACGGAACGGTCCGTACAACGGGCCCAGGAACTTGGCGGCGTACAGCATCAAGAGACACTTGTGTGCGAGCCCCGCCTCCATGAGGCCCAACTTGATGTCACGGATGCGCCCGTCCATCATGTCGCTTGGCGCCACGCAGTTGGCGCCAGCACGGGCATAGTTCACGGCGACCGCTGCAAGACGCCGCACGCTCTGGTCCCGCTCGAGCGTGCCGTCCTCACGCAACACGCCGCAGTGGCCGTGGTCCGTGTACTCGCAGAGACACACGTCGCACATGATGTAGAGGTCGGGAAAGTTCTTGCGGAGGTGGTGGATGGCCTGGATCACGGGCCCGTCGGGGTCGTCGGCGGCGGTGCCCACAGCGTCCTTGGCGCCGTCAGCGAGGGGCACACCAAAGAGAATCACTGCGCGGAGGCCCTTCGCCACGAGGCCGCGCACGTATGGCACCAACGTGTTGATGCCGTAGCGCTTGATGTTGGGCAAGCTGGGCATCGCTGTCTCCTCGTCGGGCTGGTCGCTGACAAAGAGGGGAAAGATGAACATGTTCTTGGTGAGGTGGCGTGCCGCCTGCCACTCGCGGGCCAACGGGTGGTTGTACCCGCCCTGAAGAATCAGGGGGACGTTGTGGCCAGTGGAGGGGAGGAATTCGGCGGTGTGCACCATTTTGTGGGGAAAAAAGTGCGATGCCCGCGCTTTTAAACCTTACCCCCAGAAAGTGGGAATGTTCCCACTAAACCATCGGCCTGTGATGGGGCGATTCGAGCCGCCGTGGCGGCTAAGCCAGGGGACGGGCTTACAGCGTCAATTGGTCGCCGCCGCGCCTGGAGACTGTAGCCGGCCAGTTGGAAAGCACTTGCAGCCATACCAGGCGAATGCAGCAATTTACAGCCGCCAGCTGCTGGTGGTCTCCCGCCGCCTACAAGGGCCGGAAACAAATCGTAAATTAAGCCGTCTTGCGGCGCAGTTACACGGACTTTTTCTCCTCGTCCACCGCCGGCTTGCTGTAGAGGTAGCACTGCGCAGCCAACACGCCGTTGAGCACAAACAGCGAGAGGTACCCCGCCAACAACACCTTGTCGCGGCCCAACTTGTCAAAGTCCTGGATCGTAGTGAAGACGCGGATGAAGGAGCCAAGCACGTTGGCGCCGACAGTGACCTTGGCTAAGTGCTGGGTAGACCTGAGCTGGTAGTTCCGGCGGATCTGCGGGAGCTTCGACACCACAGAGATGGGGATGTTCAACACCTGCAACGCCAGGATCGCGCCCGGCGGGAGGATCTTGGTGTACAACACCACCAAGGCGACAATGGCGCTGGCCGGGCCCAACACCCGCTTGGCCGCCTCCTGCACCTGCTCACCCTCCGTCAACCCGCTGTCCTTGAGCTCGGACCGTGTACGGTAGTACAGTATCAACGCGATGATCACCACGTTCTGCACCCCCAAGAGAAGCGCCTCGCCGTACAGCACAAACGAGTTGCGGTTCTGCTGGTTGTAGACAACGTGGTTGAGATAGTTGAGCGACTCGAGGCTGATGCCCTCGAGCGACAAGCCGTCGGCCACCTTGACCTTGCCCTCGAGGAGCTTGGGGTTCAAGATCTTGCGGATTTGAGGGATCTTGATCACGGACGACACCCCCACGATGGCGGCGCTCAAGAGAAGCGAGAGCACCTTGAGATAGCCGATGCGCTCCACCTGCTGGAACGCCAACTGGAGGATCATTTTCTTCGACACATCGGGGTCGAAGAGGAGTTTCACGAGCTGGAGAATTGGGGGTCCCATGGCGACTGAATGGGTGGTTTAGTGGGAAAGATAGTGCAACACGTGAAAATAACCTTGCTGCGAAAGCGCCCTTTATATAGTAGATGGTGGGGTAGTGGGGGTGCAATGCGCGCACGCAGGCGCCATGCACATGCACACGCAGGGTTTAGCTCGGTCTCTGCCGCAGCCACTACAATAGAGGGTCCTACTTTACATGTATTACTGCGCTAGCGCTTGAGGCGCTGCACCTTCTGCCGCAACTGGTCCTCCAGCTTCTCGATGAACTTCAAGTTCTCCAAATGCAAATTCAACAACTTGACAATCTCCTCGATGGGGTTCTCGCTGCCGTTGTTCTCCAGCGACGTGCTGTACTCACTGAGAAGACCCTTGTTGAACACGTCGCTTACCCCGTTGATTTCGTTCACCAACACCTGTAAGTTTGCGCCCATGTCGTCGAGCTTCTCGTCCAACAACTCCGCATTGTGGTAGGCTTTCTCGCGGAGCTTGTCGGTAACATTTAACGCAGACGCCCCCGTCTGCTGGCCGTAGCTGGTGGCATTATTTATCTCAAGGTTGCTGAGCAACAAGTCACTCTGGGCCTCGTAGTTGTCCAAGAGCTTGTCCAACTCGTCCTGCTGGCTCTCGACAAAGAACAAGTGCTGGTCAATCTTGATCTGTAGCTGCTCGGCCTCCATGGTGTCCTGGTTCAACTTGCTGATTTCGTCGCCGCTCTTCACCAACTCCTGGTCCCACTGCTTCACCTTGTCGCTGTAGGAATCAAAGACCAGCGATGTCGTAGTCAACTGTTTGGACCACTTTGTTATCAAGTCGTCCATAGTCTTATTGTCGATGGAGACCTCCAACGGCTCAATCTTTGTGGGCTTCAATGTAGAGGCTGCTGCCTTGTCATCCTTCTTTTCTTCAGCCTTGGCCCCGAACGATAACGCTGGTTTGTCTTCCTTCTTCTCTTCTGGTTTGGCGCCAAACGACAAGGCAGGCTTGTCGTCCTTCTTGTCATCCGTCTTGGCTCCAAAGGAGAATCCGCTTGGCTTGTCGTCTTTCTTCTCCGCGGGTTTGGCTCCGAAGGAAAATCCGCTCGGCTTGTCGTCTTTCTTCTCCGCGGGCTTGGCCCCGAAGGAGAATCCGCTCGGCTTGTCGTCCTTCTTCCCTTCAGGTTGGGATCCAAACGACAATGCCGGTTTGCTGTCGGTTTTGGCTCCAAACGAGAATCCGGCTGGTTTGTCGTCCACCTTCTCCGCTGGTTTTGCGCCTAAGGAAAAACTACTGGGCTTGTCCTCCTTCTTTTCTTCAGGTTTGGCACCAAATGAGAATGCTGCCTTGCCATCTTTCTTCTCCTCGGGTTTGGAGGCAAGCGACAATGCAGGCTTGCTGTCGGTCTTGGCTCCAAAAGAGAAACCGCTGGGCTTGTCATCCTTTTTATCTGCCGGTGTGGCACCAAAGGAAAATGCAGCTGGCTTGTCGTCCTTCTTTTCCTCGATCTTGGCGCCAAACGAGAATCCAGGCTTTTCGTCCTTCTTGTCATCGGCCTTTGCACCAAATGAGAACGCAGGTTTGTCATCCTTCTGCTCAGCGGGCTTCGCTCCAAATGCGAAGGCGGGCTTGTCGTCTTTCTTTTCCTCTGGCTTTGCTCCGAAAGAAAAGACGGGTTTGTCACCATTTTTCTCCTCTGGCTTTGCACCGAAAGAAAACGCAGGCTTGTCATCCTTCTTTTCCTCGGGCTTGGCACCGAACGAGAACGCAGGCTTGTCGTCCTTCTTTTCCTCGGGCTTCGCGCCAAACGAAAAGGCGGGCTTGTCGTCCTTTTTCTCTTCTGGCTTCGCGCCAAATGAGAACGCAGGCTTGTCGGTCGTCAGGGAGTCGGTCTTGGCACCAAAGGAAAAGGCAGGGGTGCCGTCTTTCTTTTCCTCAGGCTTGGCGCCAAAAGAGAATGCAGGCTTGTCTCCTGAAGCCGCTGCGGGCGCGCTCCCGAAAAGAGAGCCCGCGGGTTGCTCGGGCTTCTTCTCTTCGGGCTTGGCTCCAAAAGAAAAGCCGGCGGGCTTGCTGTCGGTCTTGGCGCCAAAGAGCCCGCCAGACGGCGTGCTGCTGCTGCCGCTGCTGCCAAACGAGAAGCCGCTGGGATTGCCGTCCTTCTTTTCTTCCGGCTTGCTTCCAAACGAGAAACCCGGCTTGCTTTCGGTCGCCCCACTGGGCTTGGCGCCAAAAGAAAAACCGCCTGGAGTCGGTCCCAGCGTGCCGGAGCCGAACATGCCTCCGGAAGTCGTGTTTTGCGTGCTTGACGCGCCAAACAAGCCAGACGCCGGCTTGCTCTCGGCCTGAGCGGGCGCGCCGAACGAGAACGCCGGTTTGCTGGCGGAGTCACCGGGCTGGGCGCCGAAACCGGTCTTCTGGGGCTGCTGCTGGCCCCCACCAAACGCGGAGGGCGCTTCCCCACCCGACGTGGAGGCACTCTGCCCGAAAAGGCCCCCCAGCGTGGGGGTGCTGCTGCCGCCCGCAGCGTTGTTGGCGCCGCCAAAAAGGCCACCGCCGCTCGGCGCGGCTGACCCGCTCAGTCCAAATTGGAACCCCGAGCCCTGGCCGCTGTTCTGCCCAAACATGTCTGGTTTCTGAGGCAGTCCGTACGGTGGTGTGCCGGTGGAAAGCAGGCTGCCATCGCGGTGTTTTGACTGTTTGGTAGCGGCACGACCATCCCGGCCGGCGGCCCTGGGGCCAGCCCTGTGGTCTACGCGTAGAAAAGCCTAGGGGTGCCATTGAGTCTATTTCTTGGAGCCCTGGGCGGCGACGGCGGCAGCACCGGCAGCGGCGGCCTCGGGGTCCAAGTAGTAAGCCGGCTTGGTGGGCTGCAACTGGTGGTCCAACTCGTACACCAAGGGGATGCCGGTGGGGATGTTCAAGCCGGCAATTTCGTCGTCGGAGATCTTGTCCAAGTGCTTCACCAACGCACGCAACGAGTTGCCGTGGGCGGTGATGATCACCGTCTTGTCGTTCAACAAGTCGGGGGCGATCTCGTCCTGCCAGTAGGGCAAGAGACGGTCAATGACCAACTTCAACGACTCGGTCTGGGGGATCACCGCAGGGTCAATGTCGCTGTAGCGCACGTCCTTGGCCTGCGAGAACTCGGAGTCGGCGCTGATCTTGGGAGGCGGCACGTCGAAGGAGCGTCTCCACGTCTGGAACTTCTCCTGGCCGTACTGCTCCAACGTCTGGGCCTTGTCCTTGCCCTGGAGGTCACCGTAGTGTCTCTCGTTCAATCTCCACGAGCGCTTCACAGGGAGGTACAACTGGTCTGCGGCAGAGAGGGCAATGTTGGCGGTCTGGATCGCTCTCAGCAACTTGGAGGTGTACAAGACGTCGCCGACAATGCCGGCCTCCTTGATCAACTCGCCGGCGCGGTGCGCCTCCTTTTCGCCGACAGGCGACAAACGAACGTCCACCCAGCCGGTGAAGAGGTTCTTTTCGTTCCAGTCGGACTGACCGTGTCTGATCAACACAAGCTTCGGCATGTCAAAGTGTGGTTCGCAATTTTCGGGCGAGCGCGGCCTTTTATACCCGGACCACTGCAGACCATGTCACGTGCGCGCCTCACATGTGGGTGCCACATGGCATCGTTTTTGTCAGGCCCGGGCCACCGCCATAACAGCGTGGCTGGTTCAGAGACTAGTACAGCGGGCGGTAGGAAGCGCAAAGAGCGAACAACTTCACAATTGGCACGAAAGCACCGGTACCCATTGTGAAGCTTCTATCCTATCTGTCGCGCAAGTGGTTTAGTGGTAAAATCCATCGTTGCCATCGATGGGCCCCCGGTTCGATTCCGGGCTTGCGCATTTTTTTTTGTTTCTGGATCTTGTCATTACAGCACCTCTGAATGCTATTTCGCTATTAACTCACCTGACTATGTTCTCTATTCCCCGCGCAACGGGGCAGCCTACATCGATTAGAGTGAATCATATACATTCGTAAATGGTTACCGTAACTTCCTTTTCTCTATGTAACAGTAACTGGAGTGCGCAAATTGGCCACGGTACGCGATGGTTTCCAGTTTGACGACCCCACACGACGAACCTCTCATCTGGATTAGCACGAGTCGAACCGTGGTAGGTATCCTTCATGCAAGGTGCAGCTAAATTATAGTTTTGATGCTCAGTTCCAGTGAATGTGCGACTGGTGCAAGGGCTATGGTATTTTCCTCAAGATTGAACACTGTATACGCCGTCTTGAAGAAAGGGTGTCCTAGGCTCCAGCCGTTTGGGTGCTCGGGTTGCCCAAATACACATTCAACTGGTTCATTGTCTTCGTTGTAGGAGAGCACTTCGATGATCTCTGTTACCGGGTGCGCAAAAATGTGCTCGCCTATGGTAAAGCTCACCTCGGCCGCAGTTTTGCAGTCAATAGTCCAGACTTTATAAGGAACACTGCTGTGTGAAATCTCCTTCAACCCTAACGCTCCCGCAAACTGCTCTTGCGCTCTCAATGGCATCCCAAGTAGAGTGGTTGCCGTGTCAACTGTGGCGAGACCATTGACAGCGAATGTTTCACCGTTAACACTGAAAGACTTCAAGTCAATTGAGGGAGTATGAGAGGTAGAAAACGGGAACGCAATCAAATCGCCTTCATACTTTGCGTGGTCAATTGCCCCGAACAAGATAGTTCCCCAGTCATTTTCTACGTAGAGAGAGTATGCAGCCTTTTCCGTATACCCTTGTGTCTTCAATACTGCCGGAAAGCTCTCTGAAGGTGCTCCAAAGTGCTCTCGGTCAAATGATCCGAGGCCTAATACAGAGTAGTTCTCACCGCCGGCTTTGAGGACTTCCCCAATTGCCACATTTTCCACTGAAGAAACTCCGTGTCCATTGATTGTTACTGTGTCCCGCCCAAGGAGACCAGAACGCGAGACTGAGTCTGCGACGCTCACGGAAAAAACCAGATGCAAGCTTTTCCAGCTAGACGACAGGGACCTGTCGTATGTACCATCATTTGTATCAATGGGGTTTCCGTCTGCATGTTTACTTATCACAGCGATATTAGAAGAAGTGGAATCAATAGCCGCTTTGATATGCTGGCGGTTAGACCCCAACCATAAGTCGACAAAGTACATCACTCTTTCGTTATACCCGTGCTCCGCAAGGCTACCCCTGCGTCTGTCATACTGAATGTGGGGGAAGGGCTGATTCTGATGAGACTGCTCATCGGCGTAGCGTTCCACAGTGAAGTCCAATTGAATGTAATCTTGCCGCACTGAGCTGATGGGAGCAGCACAGACAAGAAGCAAAGGGAACAAAATTGGCAATATTTTCATGTTGGCGCTTTATCTTTCAAAGCACCAGCTGGAATATAAATATAGCTACTTGAATACAAATATAGCTACCCATCACCTGAATTCCAGAAATTGTTTATCTCCTGTCGAGTTCGCCGCCTTTCATATTTGGCTCCGGCTGGTTGTCAGAACGAGATCCTTCAGGGCTTGGTATGAGTGCACCTCGACTAAGAGCTACGAAAATTGCCTACCTTGGTACCTTCGAGCTAGAGGAGAAGGTCTTGGCCTCCTAATTGGGAAAACCTAGTAACGACTTTGAGGAGAACAAAGTAATCAATTTCGCAATATTAAGCTTTCCACGCAGCATCGTACGGGGAGCGTGCCCAGAAATCGGTTGATGAATGTTGCGCGCAATTTAGTAACGCCAGAGTAACCCCCGCCGCACAGACTCTTGCTAGTAGCCTTCATTACAGAATGTTTAAGCGTGTAATCTTTTGAGTCCCCGAGAGCGCTGGGGACACGCTAGCCAGTTCCGCACATGAAATATTTCTGCTTTAGCTGTCTGAGCAGCCCTAGTGGCAGCTCACAAAGTGGCCAGGGCAGTGACGCTTCAAGAGGTCTGCTTTGAGAAAGCTACTGATGCGTTCAGTGCTGCTACCAGATTTGACATGGCATAGCGTCGGCAGACTTGGCAGAACCCTAATCGCTTGGTCAGGCAGCCGTTAGAACAATACGTCAAAACCTGCACACGATCCCCACAACTTGAATTCTCCAAAGCCCCCTCAAACATAGCTCGCTAAGCCCACTCACACCGTTGGTAAATAGCATCGTAGAATGTAGCTTGAGTTTCAATTCATAAGCACCTGTACTCGTCCACTACACAATGAGCATCCCCAAAAAGCAGACGGGGTACGGGTTCAAAAAAGGTAACCGCTCCATTGTCAAGTTTGAGTCTTTACCGGTGCCTGAGCCGGGTCCGGGCCAGGTATTGCTCAAAGTCGAGGCTGCAGGTCTTTGTCACTCTGATGTGAATATTCTCACTTTTCAGGAGGGGCGGCCGGAGCAATTTGTGATGGGACATGAAATCGCTGGCACAGCGGTCAAAGTGGGCCACGCCGTTAAAAACCAAGTTGAAGAGAATGGGCGTTATGCTGTGATTTCCGCCAACAGCTGTGGCCGGTGCAAAAGCTGCCTAAGGGGGGTGATATTAGGGTGCCAAAAGCTCCGCACTGGCTTGAGTGAGGCGCATGGAGTCTCCATCGACGGTGGTTTCCAGCTGTATGTTTTGATCCGCAATCCCAACGTCCTTGTAAAAATCCCCGATGACGTTAGTTTCGAAGCTGCTGCTGTGGCAACCGACGCGGTTTTGACTGCATTTCACTCGGTAATGAAGTTCAAGGGCGATTTAAATATCGACACTAGGGTGCTAGTGATTGGCTTGGGCGGTTTGGGCATGAATGCTCTCCAAGTCTTGAAGGAATTTCATCCCTATGTTGTGGCCACTGACACTAAGCAGAAGACTCTGAATCATGCCTTGCAATTTGGTGCCACGAAATGGAGCTCAGATATCGAGCAAAGCGGTGAAATCCCCGAGTCATTTGATATAGTTTTCGATTTCGTTGGCCTGCGCGATACTTGTCTACTTGCTCAGAAATACGTTGCATTCCAAGGAAAGATTTGCACTGTCGGTCTTTACCTGTCCAAGTTGCACTTGCGGAATTACGATTTGTTGAGAAGAGAAGTTCTGATTCACTTCAGTTTCGGGGGACGTTCCGACGAACAGGTTGAGGTGCTAAGCTGGATTGCAAAGGGCCGCATCCAGCCTCAGATATCAACAGCACCTCTTGACCACTTACCAAACGAGCTAAATCGGTTGCACAATGGGGAGGTCACTGGTCGTATGGTGTTCCGTCCAGCAAAACTATAGCATCCAAGTCCCACGACTCGATGCGGTCACGTTCCATTTGCAATCTCCTGTAGCTTTCCTACTAGGTTATGAAAGATCGGAACTGCGCATGCGCTTGCTCTTACGTTGGTGCTGTAGATAATGTGCATTAGAAGGTATTCTTATTTATAGCCTGAATCGAACGATTCTTGCGCTGCAAATCACATATTGCTCCGCTTGCTAAAGGGACTCCTATTGAAATGAAAAAGCCAGTCATTGAGTGGCAAACAGTTCATATTTTGTCTGCTGTGGACTAGCGCTGCACCAGTTACCTTTATGCACAAAAGATCGATTAACTTGCAAACTACGTAGAAAGACTTCAAATGATTTGAAATGCAGTGCTCCAAGTAACATTTTTCAGATTTCTTCCGGGAATTATCGCTCTTAGCGACAATTCATGCCAAGCTAAGGGAACTGTGATGGCTGCTGCAATAAAGTTTTGATGTGTGGCGGTGGTGAACTCGAATCGATAAGAATCATGTCACACGTGACTACTGTACATCTTACAAACTGTGGGCTGTTGGTAATCGCCCGCCCATAATCGCTTGCAAGTATGGCTATTACTTCCACAACACGTACTAGATTTTGGACTTGGAACTGCGGTTTTCGTGTCATACTAAATCGTGATGTAGATCACACATCCTCATAGGCTATAAGTGAAGTGCCGTTAGATTCAAAATGGCTTCCTTTGCAGCCCCGTATCCTCACCTTGGCGTGCACAAATGACATATTTAACGTTCGGGCCGTATCAACCACTCTGGGCGATGAGCCCTCGAGATTTCAAATGCGTCAATTGTGGAGCTGTGGTATAAAGAATGTGGTGGCTCCATTCTGTTTCCTTATCTCGCTCCATGTTGGACTATATAAGTCTCTCCAACTGTGCTGTGCTAGTATCATAAATCAAAATGTCATTTGAGCCATTGGGAGCAGTCCTCGATAACCCCGCGTTTTTTGGAGAGAAGAGCGAAGCTCTCACTCCTCAAGATTCAGAAAAGAATCATAAGGAAGAACATAAAAAAGTAAAGTACCCTGACTTTGAAATTCCAGCGGAACCCGTGGTGAGGAACAATTACGTCCAAGGCAAGAATCCAGATGGTGCAAAGAATGATAAGGGCCACTTGGGAGACAAAGATTACAAGGATTTGTTTCGCGAGGGAAAAAAGTACACGTCATTTGACTTATCTCCCAACTTTGGTGTTGAAATTGATGGCATTCAGTTGAGTGAGCTAGACGATGCTGGAAAGAACGATTTGGCCTTACTTTTGGCGAAGAGGGGACTTGCGGTATTTAGAAACCAGGATTTGAAGGACAAGGGCCCCAAGGTTTCGGTTGACTTTGGCAAGTACTTTGGGCCCTTACATGTGCACCCTGTGTCTACAGCGACAAAAGACGCTCCTGAGTTGTTGATAACCTACAGAAAGGCAGGAGGCGGTGAAAGGCATGATATTGAATTCAAGAGAACAACGAACGCCCTGATTTGGCACGCTGATATTTCATTTGAGGAGTACCCTGCATCATTGAGTTTCTTTGTTGCATTGGAAGCACCAGCAAGTGGGGGTGATACCGTTTTCGCAGACACTCGGGAAGCTTATAAAAGGCTCTCGCCGCAGTTCCAGGAGTTTTTAGAAGGACTTACTGTAATTCACTCTAACTTCTACCAGAACAAACGATATGAAAAGAATACTAGCAACGTGAAGACAGATTATTTCACTGAGCATCCGCTTGTAAGAACTCATCCTGTAACTGGGGACAAAAGCATTTACTTCTCAAGAGGCTTTATTCAAACAATCAAAGGTTTTAAGAGGCAGGAGTCTGATGCCATCTTGAACTTTTTGGAAACTCACGTTCTTGCCAACCCAGAAATTCAGGTCAGGGCAACTTACAGAGGTACCGATGCTGGAACAATCATTGCCTGGGACAATAGAGTGGTTGTGCACACCAGAGTTCTGGACTTTTTGAGACATGAAACTGCTGCTCGTCACCATTACCGTATTACTGTTCAAGGTGAGAGGCCCTATTTGGACAAAGGTACGAGCAACGGTTCCACGACTCATGCAGCTGATGAAAAACTGAATGGTGCCGATCGAAGCGCGCAAACCTGATGACTTTTTATAAGCCTTGAGCTGCAAAGTGCTCTTTGGCTCACGAAGAGATCCTCATTGTTTTATGCTCTTGACTGTTGCCAAAATTTTTTCTCTCTTTGTCCGGGAATGAC
Source organism: [Candida] ascalaphidarum (assembly GCA_030674335.1). NCBI lineage: Eukaryota > Fungi > Ascomycota > Pichiomycetes > Serinales > Debaryomycetaceae > [Candida] ascalaphidarum. Next base: position 470,861 of record JAKTYC010000008.1, read on the forward strand.
TGAGTTTCTTATATACCTTGGTGCGAACTGCAGGTACTTATCGTTTTGGATGCACCCCTGTGAATGCTACATCCAGCTTTAAACTTAAAATACACAATTTCGTGTGACGCGAAATCTATTTCAAAAGAAGCTTCTTAGTGACAATTTGATGCTAGTTACGGTAGTCCACCTAGTATCAGTGCAAGAAAGGACCGACGATAGTCCATGGTCAAATACTTAACTTCCACCGTAACACCGAAAATGCTGCTGTAAGATGGTCCTACTCCAGCCAATCGAACTTGTTGGATTGGTACGAGCAAGAGTTTATCAGTAAAACATTTCATCAGCAATATTTCTCTTTGTTTTGTAGATACTGGGGTATTCTAGAGTGCAAGGTACGCAACAGGTGTAACCATTACTAGGGGATTAGCTATTTCCCTACATTCATACATACATTCATACATACATTAATTGTAGGTACCAGCATCCATCAGGACCATTTTGTCAGAATTTAGTCCACAATGATCTAAGTAGAATTGTTGCATTACTAAAAGAATCTTTTGTATTTGAATGGGCCTTCACACATCTCGCATTACTGTACTAAAGGTGCGGCATGCTGTGTGACTATACTAAGAAATGTCATAATAAATATCCTGTAAGATGGTGCCAACGGCATGAAAATGAGAACCTGCAAGATAGCAGCTAATTTGGAACGTTGGAATGAACTATACCATGATAAGGCAGATGGCAGACAAAGCAAGCATAAGCCAAGACATGCGGAATGGATGTGCAGCATTCTGTT